>CM075854.1:108524758-108894758 GCA_037975125.1 Latrodectus hesperus | reverse complement strand
ATATATATATATATATATATATATATATATATATATATATATATATATATATATATATATATATATATATATATATATATATATATATATATATATATATATATATATATATATATATATATATATATATATATATATATATATATATATATATATATATATATATATATATATATAAAAACAGAATAAAATGATATAAAAATTTTCCTCATTGCATATGTATGGGATTTAATCATTAACGTGCTTTGAGACAAAAAAGACACAGAGTTTCAATAAATGAAAAAAAAAACGTTTCCAGTAAAATTAAATTGTGAGTTTTCCAGAATATTTTTAATCATTTCAACTTTATAAGAGTAGTATGGAAGAAAATAATGTTAAATAATCAACTTACATTTGCTTTGAAATTGAACTTCATGGTATAAAATAAATTATTTTAATTTCAAATCATTTTCTAAATAGCAAATCTGATGTCTTTTCAGTTGTAGTTGTTACTTACATTGGAAAAAAAGGAAATTCAAAATTTTCCATGGAAAATTTAAAAAAAAGAAAATTTATTAAGAAAATTAAATCCATTTATTGACACCAATAATTTAATAAATCTACATTGTGGGGGCAAATACAATAATTGAATCTATCTTGGTCCTAAAATGGATGTTAATACTAAAGTTAAAATTCTCTTTTCCAATGCCCGGCTGATGTTGGGATTGAATTCCTCTAACGCTACAAGAGGCGAAGGTGATGGCAACTCATGCTGTGGGGTACCCATGGGTTGTGCGATCTTGGCCAAGAAAGGAAAAACGCACATAAGGAGGGAAAGAAATTGAAAGTTGAGTAACTTAGAATATTTTTTGCTAAATTTATTTTAAAATCCATGTCACTTTCTTTACAGCAAGATTGTTTCAGTGTTATTTCATGTATGTTTGTATGTATGTATGCATGAATGTATGCATGCATGCATGTATGTATGTATGTATGTATAACCATACAATTGCTTATTCAAATTTTCCACCTTCAAATTTTCATTTACAGAAATCGAACGTTCAACAGAAGCCTAACTATGAGAGAGTAGTAAAAACAAATTAACTACTTGCTGTAAGTGATAATTCTCTGAGATTAATTTAAAAATAAAAAGTACTCTATCTTTAATAGGATAAAAATTTCTCATCAATAGTCATGAAATCAGTTTGTTGTAATAATTTAAACTCTTCTAAAAAATTAGGAACTTTTAAAACAAAATATTCCATGACACATTAGACAAGTACAAAAGAAATTTCTGAATTTATATAAATTACTTGATTCATCACATATCAGAGTTTGAGGATCTAAATATGAAATATTTTGTAACAAAGAATATTGTGAATGACATTTTTCTAACTTTTTTTTTGTCAGTGATATTAAAAATTATTTCCAATTTGAAAAAAATCCAATTTTTGTTTTCCTATCAAAGTTTTGCTTATATACAATACTCAGAGGATTTTTTAGTAAGAAGTCCAACATCTAAGCATCTTTGTGTCTTTATCAATTACATCAACAATAATCATTATAAATGAGAAATAGAAAACATTCATTTAAAAACTTTTGCATAAAACTTTTAAAAAATGCATTCAAGTCTCCAGCAATAAATGGTAATATTAGTTTATCAGTTTTATAAAATGTTGGATAAGTTAAAACTTCTTAAGCAATAACTATAAAAAAATTGCATTTAGCAGAAAAAAAACTTTTGTACACTTCTACACAATATCATGTTTTGGTATCAAGATTAGGAAATTTTTAATTTGAGCAAATGACATATCAAGATATTTTAGCAATTCAAGCAACCTACACATTTTCTAACCATCGATGTTAGCAAAACTTGAAATAAATTTTATATACATAGCCCAAAATCATCACCTACAAGGAGGTTAGTCCTTAAATAGTCTGTAAATAGCATTTGGTGATACCTAAACTTCTGGAAATGAGGAACATCCATGGCTGTAAACATTGTGTAAAATGCGGAGGCTACCGCTTCAAAGATATATAATATTTGAATGAAGTCCACTCTTAAAAAAAAAAAATCAGCTATTTTATTGAAAACAGACAAAGTCACATTCAGACCATCCATTAACAGGAGTAATCCATTTGTTCCTAATTCTAAGCACTTCTCATTAACATTTTCAAGCAAATATCTACAGTTAAGTGACTTAAAAAGTCTGATGAATACTGTGTTTTAACAGCATTATTATCCCAAAATCTGGCATAGATATTTCAGCCTTTAAAATTTCTTTTGACAAAACAAATGAATCCAAAATTTCAGAACATACTTTGGATTCACATTCTTTGTATGGGAAACAAAATGAGTGAGTGAAAATTTTTAAAGTAGATTTCTTGACAGATACTGCCTCTGCTCTAATAAATACATTTTTTCCTTTCTTATGAGATATGGCAGCATTTCTTGCAAAAAGAAAATGGGTATGCTTTTTTTCTGAACCACGTAAAAGTCAATCTTTGTAAAGTTTTTTTGAATCCACTGGTCATTGAAAATATACTTTTCACTAGACCTATTAAATGATTTATTACAGCCTTTATTTCAATGATAAACATTGATTCACTTAAATTATATGCAATTTTCACCAAGGAAGCTATGGAAAGTATATTTTAACACAAAACTTTTATATTTAAATATTAATATTCAGTGAGTTTAACAAAATATAAAGAAAACAAAGAAATAGAAAAAGAATCAAAATCACCCCCAGATTGCACCACACAATAATCTTATTGGTGACTGCTTCACTTTACAAATAAATCTAAATGCTACATTCAGTCCTGACTGAAATGGATCATCATGAATCCATTGTGGCTGAACTGGATTTTAAATTTAGAGAGTCAACAGTCATGAATACAATAACAATCTAATGTCGATCGTGCTGCCATCTGGGGGTAACATTAAGAGCTAATACTCAATTTTGTTTTTGGACTATTTCAATGAAAATTTGAAAATATTAAAACGAAAAAGTTATATTTTCTAATAAAAAATAAATGCATCAAGGTAAGTAAGAATTCCAGAAGTAAATCAAGATTTTCAAGGAGTCAAGTCAAAATTCCAGAAGCTTCAAGGGCCCTTAAAACAATTTTTCAAATTCCAGGAGTTGTATGAATCCTGAATATGCCATGCACAAAAACTAGTGTAAAAAGTTGTTCATGCTAATTTCTTTGTTTTACTTCGATTATTTAGTAATTAATACAATCACAGCATCATTCACAAATATTAAATGCTTCATTCACAATATACCATTCATTTAATGTTTTATCAATCCAAAGTTGAAATATTGAAACATAATTCAAAGCAAATAAAACAAAATATACACATCAGGTAAAAATAATGTAAAAACAAAAAACATTCACAAGACATAGAACAGTATGTACATACTTTATTATTCAAATTGCAGGACTAATTAAATCCATAAATAGAATACAACTATCGAAAATTTTAAAAATCTCCTATAGAAGATTTACCAAATGTGAAATAGAACTGTTTATATGATGAAAAAAGTGCTTCAGAAATAATGATTGGTGTAGCTGTATAAAGTTGATCCAAAAAAGTTTCACTTCAAAAATAATAACAATGGAAAAAAACAATGAACAGAACTTTGGTTTTTCATGACAGAAGTAATGTTATCTGAGCTGTCATTCAAATAAATTTGATATTCACAATCCATAAAAATATTTTTTATAGATGGAATACAATATATATCTGATGTACATAACACGTAAGTACATTTCCATTACACAAATTATTTCATATAAATGGAAATATCTATTTTTTAAGATGCAAAGCATAAGCATGTGTAGTGAACTATGGAAAAACTTACATGCAAAATGATTTGATTTTATCACAGTGAATGAAAAAAAGTTTTTTTTCAGTAGTTATTTTTCAAAGAGAATCAGAAAGACAAAGAATTTATGGTACAAATCTAGGAAATTTTTGATCCCACAAGATCAATTAGAAAGTAAAAACATGTATAAATGTTATTCACACATACACAAATCCTGTCAAAATTTAAATGTACAGCATATTTTTATTAATTTTTACAATTTACAAAACATCAGCAATATTTACAATAATTTTAAAAAACAGCATTACATACAAAATTCAAAAATATTACCACCCAAATTACAAAATATTTGCATGCTTTATTAACATTTATACACCTTACTAGACAAAATAACTAGAAAAAACAATTTAACAAACAGAAATATTGAGTTTTGCTTAAATTTTCCCTCTAATAAAATTTGTAATTGTGATTTTCTTTATAATTTTCAGTGATATTATGTAATTTTAATGCTGTTTATAACTTATACAGATTATAACTCATAAAGAAATAATGCATAAATTACAATGAATATTATGATAAAACTGCAAAGAAATTAAATGAAAATATAACATTACAAAAAATTAAATGAATTATGCTTATTTACTTATAATCCCTTTAAAAACATATTTATTAATATTGCAAATATAATCTACCATCTAATATAATCATTTCTAAGAGAGAATGCTTTAAAAATAAACACACACAAAAAAAAACAAGATTCAACTCCTACTTCAATTTAAAAGTTTATTTAAATACCACTAAAATAGTTCAAGTATTTCTTAAACAGCATCATTTTCTCAAACATCTTTCAAAATTAAATTCTCAAAACTCCGTCCTATAATGTTTTATACTGTTATGAAACACAATGCATACAAATTGCATTGCTTTTGTTTTGTATAAAAATAAATTTAAATATACAGTACAAAGTACTTATACTTCAGGAACACAATTTCCTGAAAATATGCATAAACAAAATATATTTTAGGCATAAATATAACCACTTTAATTTTTTTAATAATTTTTCATCTATTCAAATAAATTACAAATTTTTAAAAGTATGTATAAATACAATAATTCTTATATGGTATAAAATCTTACACAGTAGAATATAAAAAGTTTCATATTAATGAATTGTACATAAAAAAATTTAAAATTCTGCATTCAAAATTAAACAGGGAGGATTAAATTCATTATAATGAAATATACAAAGAGTTTCTCAAGATTAAGTATTTTTGTCTTGAAATGTTCGTTCATAAGTATACTGTAGTGGCCAAAGTGCATTTTTATCAATGAGACACTGAAAGAAAAAACATACCAAATAAACAAAATTAAGTAACATTTTAATACAGATAAAGTGACATAAAATTATCCAAATCCAAAAAATGTATGTTAAACATAAAACATAAACTAAGAAAAAATTATAATAAGACTACTTTGAAACTTCTTCATTAAAAAGATTTTTTGCTTAAAAATATGTTGAAAAATATATGTAAAACAAAGGCTATAAAAATGATTACCATACAGTCATGCATTTCATAACTATGCAATGGACTAGTTTTTTGAAAAACTATTGAAGTTAATTTTTAAAATGAACTTGAAGGCTATATTGTCATCAGTTCCATTTTTTTTCTCCTCAAAAATTCAACTGGCTAATGAATAATATTTCAGTATTTTCTAAACTATAAATAGCTCAAGATCCAAGTTTCCAATTAAGTAGAAGATAAATAGTTCAAGAGATTGAAAAAGCATAATATTATTGAAAATTAAGTTAATCTCATGTTTATTAAATAATTTCTGCAACCACACATATGACTTTGTCATTTTTGCTAATAAGAAATAATAATGTTTAAAAGTAAAATGTAAAGGAATTGACACTAAAAATTATTTCATAAAAACAAGACCTGACTTAGATTGAGCAAAGAAATTTAATCTTTATTTAGATAAACAGTGCACATAAATTACCACATTCAAACCTAATCATATTTTCATTTATAATTGTATTCACAACAGAACTATTTAAAATCTTTTTATTTTATTAAACATTTTACTATTATCTTTGACAAATTAATTATTATCTGGTGTTTTCTTAAGATGAAACAAAAAATAAACAATGGAAGCATTCTACAGAAAAAAAAATATTTAAGTCTAATAACTGAATTTCAATGACTGATTTAGCTAATTATTAGCAGCTCATCTTCAGCAGATAAATAAATTTATAATCATTTCTTTTTTGGAAAACACTGAAATATGACATTTCTGCATAACACCTATCAGTTTGAGTGTTCAACCATTTCCAGTTTTTTCCTCCCTGAAGGCTGAGTGGCATTTTCTCTCATTATCAGTAGGTAGATAGTTCAAATCCGAATCCAACCAAAAGGTCTGACTAGTTCACCAATGGTAGCTGGAGCACATAAAATGTCATAGTCATAATGCCCTCCTCATGAAATGATACCTTTGGAGGTCTGCTTGGTCAAGGCTTCTAAATTATGGTAATCCATCAACTTTCAGGGCCTATGGTTATACACTCACTGTGCTTATGAAACTATGTATTATCTTACACATGTGTAGCAAAAGCATTCAAGGTAACAATTACAAATAAGGGCTACAATTTTGAACTTACCCATTCATATACAATTAAGTACAACAAAGAATAAAAAATTGCTAAGACACATTCATTTTGAATCAAATGTTTTAAAATGAAACATTGAAGTTTCGAAATTTTATTCTTAGAATAACTAGTTGTTACTGTAAAAGCAAAATTAATCATATCTCAAATAATGTTAAATCTTTATATTTTTAAAAATTTGATGAATAATATTGAGTTTTTCAATAGTGGGGAAACATTGAAAACCTTCATAAAATATAAAATTTATAAGATTTTAATTATCTGTCAGACACAGTTCTGATGTAATTTGCAAAACAATAAGCAATTTAATCATTCAAAATCATAAGTAACTTTAATTTTTCAAAATAAAAGGCATGATTTATAAAAATTTAGATAAACAATCAATAGTTGCTACATTTCAATCAATCATTCATGCTTGCAACAGGCTTCTGTTGCAACTAATTTCAAAAAGACATCCCACTTGCATTGCACAACAGAAGTTTAAGTTCGTGTGAATTCATGTTTTACCTTTAACTTATATTTCTTTAATTTTAATATTCCATACCATTCATATTAATATATCAAATGATATAAATAATCAAAAAAATAAGACTTTTAATAAAATGTAAGAAATTTAGTAATTAATGAATATAATACTTTAAGATATATATATTTATGAAAAAGACATGAAAAGTGATTGAATAAGTTAACAGAATAAATGTAAAAAAATTGCAAATAAAATGAATTTTTTAAAAATTAAAGTTTCTTTTAATTAAACATTATTTAGCATTACAAATTTAAGACTGAGTTCTTCAAGTGTATTTCAGATATTCTGAATAATATAAATATTTATATCAATGTTAACTAATCACATATTGATTAAAATACATTTAGTCAATATAATACAAATATGATATGCAATCCTTTTGTAACTAATTAAAAAATAGTAATAATTGCACACTTTAAATTGTGTCTTAATTCCTAAAACGACTGCAGAAATTTAAATATTTTACTGTTCATAATAAAAATAAAAAATAAAAACCGAACAGTGAGTTACACATAAGTATTTCCTCAAATAAATGCATCTAATTGAAAAAATATGAGGAAAATTCCTATATTTGTTAGATTGAAGAAAACAATTTATAACACATTTCTTGAAAGCATTTTGCCTGAAATGCTTTCAAATGCCAACCTTTACAATAAAAATTGGATTATAATTTCCTAATGGTACACAGAAAATTAAACATTATTAAACATGAAATGTTCATAATTTGTAAACATGAAATCAGTCTTGCAGATATACCTTCTAACAAACTGCATTGAAATTTATTCCATTGTTTTACAAGTACAGATTACACATGTTTCTCTAGACACTAAGCACAATCTGATTCACAATACTCATAAGTTTGGTTTGTTTGTTGCCCAACAACCATTTTGCACACATGAGGGCTAATTAGACTAATAACTAGAGTTCAAAGTTGATACCAAACCATTATAAACCATTCATGATCAAGGTGGGATTCAAACCCATAAATAGCTGAACAGAAAGCAACAGTGCTAACCATTAACCTGCCAGTTCAGCTAACAAAATTCTTACAGATTACACTCTAAAATGTGCAACACAGCACATAAAAGTAAATGTTTTTGATACTTAAATTTTATATAACAAAAAAATTTTTTAATTTCTGAATGATTTATAAATGATTTTATTAATGTAGGATTTAATTTGATAGATATTTTTTTGTACATAAAGTTTACATTTCTCAAGAAGCAACTTAATACTCACCCATTAGGCATCAAACCTTTGGTAAGGATTGGAATCTTTTACAAGACCTGTAATTCGAGAAAACGATCAAAGAGAGAAGTGAGAAATCATTACATACAAAATAAACATAAGCCTTTTTAAAAAATATTAATAAATTAGAAGATTCATAAACAGAAAATGTACTAAAATTATCCATCAAATTTTGAGTCATTAAAAATATGCAGCACTAAGAAAATGATTTTGAATCCCCCTGATTGAATTTTCTAAACTGAGAATCACAAAGTTATTACATCACGATGCAACACAAATGCAAAACTTGTAATAAAATAATAAGTGTTATCAAATTTTATATTGTTTATTTATAAGATTTTAAGCTCACAAATTATGTTATTTTAAAATTGTAAGCAACCTATTTGATATCTAATTATAAAACACTTTTTTTCTGGCAAAAGAAGTGTATTTTATCGAAATTAATGTGTTTATACTCATTAGAAAGAAATTTGCAAGATTTTGAAATGTGAGCAACAAAGAGGGAAATAAAATCTGTGTGTGAGCAACTTGTGCATGAAATACATTTAAATAATTCAGTTAAGAATTTTACACTGGAAATAAAAAAATTAATGTATACATTAATTAGTTTAAATTGTTAGCTCAAATTAAATATTCCAACATTTCTTACAAAAAAAATTGAGGAATAAAATATTTTGAAAGAGACTTTTCCCAAGTTAAAAATTTTTCTTTAATATAGTAGAATTCAACAGAAAAACTAAAAAACTCTTTAGATTCAGGATTGATTTTCTTATATTTTTTTTAATTTAAGTATTATTTCATTTTTAAATTATCTGAAAACTTAAAATTCTATATTTCTATGTTCAGAAAGCATCTATTTCTAAATTTTATAGAATTAAAATGATAAGACATAGAACCAACATCTTTCAGCTGCAGCATTTAATTTATACCACCCAAGGAAAATACATTAAAAATATACTCTTTTCCAATTAACATATTAAATAAACAATATTAAGCAAACCAAAAATTCATATTAGTTTGACCACTGGTTAAAATCTAATGTCACTATGTCACTAGAAATTCAATTCTATAAGAAAAAAATAAGCATATATAAAATTGAAAAAATTTATTCAAACTTGGTAAAAAAGTTTTAAAATGTAGATGATGCAATAAGATTGAGCTGTAATGAGTAATGTCATTTGTAGCTTATTATGAATACTGCCCTATGGCAGTATTATCAGAGAATAACAAAAATCATTAAAAGTACTATGCCATCAAAATTACTCCTGTGTGTGAATAGTATTAAAACAAAAATATATGAAAAACATTAAGCATTTAAAAACTGCTTATTATAAAATAGTATTTTCAGATAAGTTAAATGTTAATTATAATTCTTCATAAGTATACTGTCATTAGCAAAATTAATATCTTTCTAAATAAACAAAAACTCCAAAATTTTATTTCTAATAAAATATATTAACACATACTAATAAAAAATGGTATAATGTTTACATGCATGGAAAAATACGGTTGATTTTTGCAGATAGTGAATTTTACTGGTATAACATTTATTAATAAAACATTAAGTATAGAAAGATAGCATTGACACACCAAATAAAGGATTAAACTTCAGTAGTAATATTAGAAGAAATTTTTACAAGTAAATTTTAGTAATATAAAAAAACATCAATTTAAGAAAATTACAAAGTAATTAGAGTAAAAAATTTCTTTTTTGTGGATATCAAATTATAATGCTAAATAAACTGCAAGATTTTCTAATCATATTTTAAGAACATAAAAAAGATTAATCATAAAACATTCTGAATATAAATGCTTTACAGCAAGAGCTATATTAATACAATACAAAATTGCAAATTATAGTTATTATTCCATCCTTCTCATACGGAATTAAAATTTAGAGAATTTCCCTATAGATAAGACAATATGCCTTTGATTGATAGATCCAATTTTGACACAATTTATGTGCTTGCAACAAATAAGATACCATGCCGATTTTGTGCAAATAAAATCTCTATAACCTAGTTATACATAATGGATAGTCTTAAAATGTTATTCAAATAACACTTTTTCACATAAAAATTTAAATAAGCGAACACATTCAAGAAACAATTATCAATGATTTTAAAAATACTTCATAAAACTGGCACTCTTATATAAAACATTACATAGAATAACTTTTTTACATATCAAACTATATATTCAAGTTCCAATAATGTACATATCCCATTTCATAACACAACATTCTACTTATTCCTAATATTAGAAGATTTAATTTTAGTCATTAATTTAAGATTTCAAGTATCACTGATTAAGAATATTGTTGAAAATTAAAATAAATAGACATAATTTATTTTTAAAAGTTAATACAAAAAGAATACATAATAGTTCAGTTTAAAAAATTTCTTAATGCCATACCATATTTTTTTCGAATTTCTTCAGTTCTTTCTGCTCTTTCTTTCCTCCTACAAATTAAATAATAAAAAAATTATTTCATTTAAAATTCAATCAATATAAAAGGGTTATGACAATATAATTTAGATTTACACTCATAAAAACACAAAAATTTTAAAAATTTTTAAAAACCTTATAAGGAAACATGTTTATTCAATAATTTAAACAGCCTAAGTTATTTTGAATCACTTAATATAGACTGCTTGCCATACATTCTGAACTGCATGAAAATTTGAAAATGATGCTAATAATCTATAATTGTTATTTATAGAAAACAACTATATTCATTAAAATCAGGATAGAATGTGATAGAAAATAAGTTTCTTTGATATGCTTAATATTATTCACATAGGAGAAATATAGAACTTGTTAAAATTTAAGTGTACTTACTTTATAATTTTTATCTATTTCTTACATTAATAAATTTTTTTAAGTTGTGAGAATTTCGATGCAAAATAAAAATTCTTTTGATGATGTGAATACTCATTTCATAAAAACAAACACAGCACTAAACTTACAAATAAGTCATTAACATTTTGTAACTTACATTGTTAGTCTTTACAATTTACAGATTTTAGCTACTGATAACATAGTTTTAAACTGATATATGAAAAGAGAATAGGAAACTGTAAATCTACTGAGGAAAATTATTATTTCATACATGCTCATCTTGTAAAATTTTTATCACAGGTTTCATTAGTATTAGTTACCAATAATTATGATGGATTTAAATAGATGATACTGTTCTCAGAAAATTCATGGTTGGCAATTTGCAAAATATTTTTTCATTATATGAGATGCGCATAATGAACAATATTATATAATTGCTAGATTTTTTGAGAAATCTTGACTTTGTTCTATCATATGAGCAAGCATACTAAATCATAAAAAATAACTTTAAATAAAAAAATTTTTAAAGAAAATAAAAAATATTTTCTTTAAAAACATTTTAAAATTCAAATTTTTTGGATAAGATAGGTTTCTGCTTTTTCCTATATAGAATGCATTATAGTTTTTATAGAAAATAAATAAAAAAAATTTGGAAAACTTTAAGAAAAAATTGTCAAGGTTCGTCATTTACATCCGTATTTTTCACCAGATTTAATGTTTTTAAAGGCTACTAGAAATACAATTTGCATTCTCTTCCAGATCAAAAGCTCAAATGTTTGTTAATTGCATTTAAACAGTTTCAAATACAATCACTTACTTTCAAAACAGCAAGAGTGTAAATGAGGAACACAGAGAACATAAGTTAAGCGCAGTGATTACTTAAATTCCTGATAATGCCATCCATGACACAAAAACTAACTTAACCAAGAAGTTACCCAATCAAAAGTCTTACTATGCCGATGTATGAATTACATCAAGAATAATGGTTTCATGAACAGTCCTGTATAGGAAAAAGAACAGTTAAAATACAATTCTGCCTACCTTCTCAACTATAAAGGAGAATTATGCAAGGATCAACCTATCCTCCTTTCCAATGAAAAAGCTGGATTGCATATATTTCCAGTGTAACCTAATTTGCCCAAGACAATTTTAAAAAAATAATAAAATTCTTAACAATAATGAGATAATTTATTACAAATAAGGAACTATCAAATTAGCTAATGTATGACAAGAGATCTGGTTTTGATTAACATCCAACAGTCACTTTTACACACCTGGGTTAATTGGACTCATATCCAGAGCATTTTGTTAATAATGGATGTGGATGTTTATAATGAACTCCAAAAAAATGTAAACATCCATGGCCCATATTAGATTTAAATGCATGAGCTGTTCTAAGGAAAGTCAAAATATACTACATACGAGAAGAAAAAATATTTTTTAGACAACACACTGAGAACACTTCAGGGAAAACTTTCGAAAACCAAAGGCACAAAAAATAATCAACATAGCAAGTAGAATTTTTTCAAGAGTGAGGTTGACTGGTTTTGTTTGTTGCTCATTGATCCTTTTTGCACATAAAGGTTAGATTGAAGCCTGCAGTTTAAAATGAATTCTAAACCACTACAAACATTCTTTACTTGGGTGGGTATCAAAGCCATGAACAGAAGGCCAAAGAGCAACCCATTTGGCGGCTAGTTGGGTCAGAACTAAATCTTTGTCATGGAATTTTATTATGAATGATGGGTCACAATAAAATGGTAGATTTTAAAAACAAGATGTCAATTGGAAATCATTTAGTAAATTGGAGCTATGACTTTTGGCTATCAGAAACTTTGATTTTTAGTGAGTTGTTAAAACAGTGGTATGAGTCAAAAGTACTTTCTTTGGTAATAAGAGAATTTTTTAGAATGATGAAATAGGAGTCCTAATAAGTTCCTGAAACCTGTAAAAATGACTTTGAAGCAAAAGAAATTTTTATAAAGAATTCATACTAACTTATTAAATCAGTAAATACACCTCAAACTAGTTAATACTGTTAGAGTGACATACTATACAGAAAGTATGTGAGAGTATATTTCATGATGGATCATTAAAATTAAGATAGGTGTGGAGACTATATCGATAAATTTTTCTGCTTATGATTTTTAAACTCCTCCACAGTTCTTACAAAGACCCGTGGAGGAGAAATGTTTGTCATAATGACTCCTTTTCAATGTGAGAAGCTGGGATCCACAGTTTTAGAGGATACTGAACCACTATAAGTATCCAAGCAGGAGATGGGATTCAAAACCATGACCAACAAAAACCAGAGTTAAAGATTATGGAACTGTGCAGGTTTGGCATGATTTCCAATTTTTGCACTAAGCACTGCACAATTATGAAATTCTGTTATACATTGAAAAAAATGAGTTTTTAAATAGAAAAGTCAAATAATTACTTTGGGGTGACTTTTACTCAATAAAATGAAAGTATTTATGAGTATGAATCTTATTGGCATGAGCATTCCTTACACTGTATTCTAAATAATTTTTCTTAACTATTTTATTTATAAAGAAAAAGTAGTTTTGTAAGAATATCAAATCTTAATAATCCAGTTCATTATTTTTTTATTTTATGAACTGTTTAACCAGTCCCTACAAATTTGTAAAAACAAGCGTTTACTGTATATGTAACATCAAATCAGCTGATGTCCTTAAAGTTTGAGAAGTATGAGATGAAATCAGTTTTCTGTAATCAATGATAACTTCACCTAATTGATGAAAGGTGCAACAAGTAAAAACAATTTAGATGGTGTAGTTTAAATTCTCACTTCTCACAACATTAGGTTCCTGCAAAAATGAACTATGGAAGCTTATTCAAAATAACTCAGTGAACTATCTTTTACAGAAGATTTGGAGTTAATGTATGGTAAATGTATGGTACTCCACATTATAATCCAATTTTATTGTAAAAATTGTTAAGTTAATGTTAGCAATGTTAACTCTTTGCTAATTTAAACAGTTAAGCAAATTATGTACAGAAAGCATTTTTCTACAACAAAAACAGAATAGTGAGTAGCAAAAGTTTAAGCTCACATTAACTGGTACAAATATGAAAACTGCGGTATAGCCAAATTCATGAAAATAATTCCTTAATTTAAAAGAGATTACTGAAATATATTTACACTTTCCGCATCGAATTCTGGTAGCAGTAAATAAAAATTACAAAATAAAACAATGAAATTGTCAATAATGTCCTTTAAAGCTTTCATATTCCTGGGAATGTGATATTGTTCTACAGAATTCTTTTGTTCTTTACAGAAGTCTTTTCTAATTTCAAGCCTCATTTAGCAATGCTAAAATTTAGTATGCAAATTTGTAAACAATAAATTTCTCACCATAATTTGAGTACTTGATCACTCATGGTCCTAATAATGAATTAGTTGATTTATAAGAACTAGATGAATGATTCTTTTTATTGAATCTGAGCCAGTTCTGTGTATTTTAACATAATTACTTAGAAGATTCTTTTTCTAGAAAAAAACTTCAACTGGTGTAAAATTAGTGATTAAAGAAAAGTGGAGTTATTAAACTGCAATTGCCCAGTCAAAAGGCAGGAGCTAAAAGCTCAAGATGATTAAAAAAAAACAGTAAAACTTCACATTGGACACTGCTATCTAAAGACTTCTCACAATCATGAGAATGATCGATTATCTTATTTGTAGAAGTCAGCACTGAAAGCTACATCACATTTTCTACGGATTTAAATACATTCGTCAAATATCACATGCAAATATTTTTTCCTTTAAAGTAATAGGATCTCTCTCTCTCTCTCTCCCTCCTCTCGCAGTGATGTGTCTTTGCCTGTTGAACTTTAATTCAGCTACTGGTCCATTTGATTTATCAATTCACTTTTCATATAAACCCATACTTAATGATCATGGTGCTAAGCGCTTTTTGAATCATTTGTACATCAATCTAACTGGAGTGAAACCCACAGTTTAAAGGAAATGGGAGCCATTATAGATATGAATACCGCAGTAGGAAATCAAATGCAGGAGCTATTAAAGTGAAGGTAAGAGTGTTGTCCATTCATTAAATTTATTAGTCTTTTCTTTGCCAAAACTGAACATTGAACTATCTAGAATTTGGATAAAGCCTACAAGAAATGTTGATTTCCTAAATGGGAAATTGCAATCCCCGTGCCAGCAAACCGATGGTATACGTAGTGAAAAAATTAATTATAACTACAAACTTATTTACAAATTTAATACTAAGAAAAATCACTGTTATATTATTTGACAGAATACAGTACACTTTAAAATAAGATAGAAATCAAATTGTCATACAAATACGAATTATATATGAAATTATTACTTTTCAAGAGCAATTTCTTTCCTTTCTTGTCTTTGGCGTGCCCACTTTAAATCATCCTTAGATATTTTGATACCTTTCTTTTTGCAGCAGCAATAGCAACAAAATATAACTATTATTAAGAATGCTATTAAGATGAGAACACCAACTCCAATCATCAAATACAGAAAATTAACTATAAAAAAAGAAATTTGAATATTATAATCATAAAGTAATTTAATATTGTATATATATATTCTAGAATATAAGCATATTTTATAGCATACCTAAAAAAATACATTTTTCTCATAATTTTTCATTATTCAGATAAACTGTGATGATAAAATCTAAAATCAAGCATCATAAATGTAAAATACATAATTTTAGCATTACTCTTTTCATGTTTACAAATTCATTTAAAAAAGTTTATTTTTAATCAATACTGTGTTTAGACCAAACCTTAAAAAATATTTTTATTCAGTAAAAATTGTAAAATTTTTTACTTGATTTAAAATAAACTTTAATTTAATATTCCAAAATTTAATATACTAAATAAAATTAAAAATTAATTATGAATGAGATGTTTTAGAACAAAAAAAAAGGAATTAGAAATTTAACACTTGAATACTGAAGGTAAAAATCAGCCAAGACATCCAGAAAAGATACAAATATACTTTTCTAATTACTTTAATATTGTTTGATGAACAGTGAGGCATACAATTGGTTTGGTTTGGTTGTCGCTCAACGGTCAGTTTTTGCACTCGAGGGCTAATTAGACCGGGACTTACGGTTTAAAGTGGATTCCGAACCACTACAAACATCCATGCCCAAGATGGGATTCGAACCCACGAACTGTTGAACCGACGGCAAGAGCGCTAACCATTCGGCTGCCAGCTTGGCAGTGAGGCATACAAAAAATTGAAAACAAATTGAACAGATATGATATAAAAATATAAATGTATAACATATACATATTTCTCTTTCCATGTAAATGTTTAATTAGATAAACTGTTTTACACAGGACTTCCAATCTTTAATATGAAATAACTCAGATATTAATAATCAACAACAACAAAAGTCATGTGTTATGCTTAGCGAAAAAAAGTCACAAAAATTTGTCAAAAAATAAAAGATTAATTACAAATATTGCCGATAAATTATTTTGTAATTGTTTTGCTAAAAAGTTTGAAAAAGAGGTAAATTGTGAGGACTCTTTTGCAACCAAATCAAGAATTGGCATGAACATTTTTTCAAAATTTGCGGGATTTGTAAAATATAAACATCGCGGCCATTTGTAACATATAAACATTTATTTTGTAAAATATAAACAAATTGCGGGATTTGTAAAAAAAAAAAAAAAAAAAAAAAAACATTTTCCACCAATCATCAATATTTGCAAATAATTTGAAATATTTTTCCAAATTTTCACAGTTTCTTTAGTAAAAATATTAATATTTTAAAATTATGGCTTCCATTATGTTATAAACATGAAAATGGACCTTACAAGCCTTTTAGAAATAAATAGAAAGAATCTTAAAATTTCCAGTTAATAAATAATTCAATGATTAATTTAAATTAACATTCAATTTAATATTATTGCATTTAAATTCAAAAAAATTGATTTAAACATTGATCTTAGATAATTTTAATCTGAACTTTCAAAGATATATTCTAATAGTTATGACATTTTTATATACTTATAGTTTTTACAAAGTCCTCATCATACAATTTCTAATCATTCAAAATTTATTTAATAGCATTAAAGTATAGAAAATATTTTTATGAGAAATATAATTTAGACTAAAAGCACATAGAAATTCTTTCACTTCTCAATAACAATGCAATTCATTGAAAATTAAGATTTTTCTCCAGTTATAGAATCATTTACATTAAACTGTATTAAGATAGGTAAAATCATAATTTATAAGCAGAAAAAAACAATGATTTAAATCCAAAATTATGATAACAATAAAAAAATAATTTTGCCGAAGAACATTAAGTACTCGTTTGTTTGTAAAAATCTAAAAAAATAACTGGTTTTGCAAACTATACCATTAAATATTAAATGCAAAAAATTCTGTAGTTAAAACATAAAATTACATAATAAATAAATTTGTATATATATATGTACTTCCCACCAATAATAATATACCACAATACAAAAGATAAAATTTATATTAACTAAGCAAATAATAAAATTACAGTAATTAATTTTAATCTGCAGAGTCAGAAAAAACAAATAGTTCACATAGTAAGTTCCCCAAATCATTTTACTGGGGGAAATCATTTTTATTGAAAGACTATAAACATTTGAAAATGTTTATTTTATTATACAAGTTTTTCAAATTTTTCAAATCATTCATACAAGTAAAATTTTTCAAATCAAACTAGTAAAATAACAGCAATGTCTTATTGAGAAACTGAGGATGCAGTTACTATTTTTTATAGAACTACCAAAATAATCTAACACAGTTTAATAGATATTTCATATGTAAAGTTTAGATTAGGGATTAAATAAAATATATGAAATCTTTTTATTTTTTTATGAAAAAAAAAGAAATATTTTATCAACTTTTTTTCACATATATAAAAAACCATGTGGGAGAAAAATGATGAAAACCACTATCAAAAATGCTGCTAAACTCAAATTTCATCAATATAAACTAAAAACACAAACTATTAATAATTAAATTTACTGCTTTTAAAATTTTGTAATCAAACTTTGATAAAATATGAAATTTCAGAATTGTAAATAAAATTGATGCCGTTAAAAATAACATATTAAAATATAAGAATAAAGAATACACAAATTGTAATATTGTGGGAAAATCTGCAAACAAGTTCAATTTTGACATAACACTTTTTATTAAAAAGTTTATACATTATATCAAAATTTCAGAGTGTTTCAAAAAATATAATTAGTAATTTGATAACTTCCTCTTTAGCAATTATTTTAGATAGTGCTGATGTGAAAAGAAAGCAAAATAAGTGTAACTATATTATAAACTGTACTGATTGATTGATTGATTAAAAGTTCTATTATAACCAAAAATTGTGGAACACTGACAAATAATGTCAAAGAGCGCTGGCACCATCTCCCCCAAACAACAGCACAGTGAAAGGAACATTATGTAGCAATTAGCAAACATGCATTGTTTCTGATTTATTTCTGATTGGATTAAAGAAAAGACTAAATATTAATTCCATAACTAACTGGGTTTCCTCAACTCTAAGCAATCAACTATACAATGAGAAATTATTGATCATTCTTTTGCATTATTGATCGATTATTATAATTCAATTATTGATCATTGCAATTTGGATGTTCATCCAAACTGCAAAATATCTAGTAAAAACATCTTAATCAGTTTCTTTTTCATCTTTATAAGTTAAATTTTATCAGGATACTAACACCATCTACAAAGATTTCTACAACACATTTTCATTACAATTATAAAACCTTAATAATCATATAAGGCACCAAAAAGTTCAACTTCAATTAAAATTATTTAGAACATTATGGTTAATAACATATAATGCAATGGCATTAATTATGAACATTTATGCACTCAAATAAATCAATGAAAAAATATTTAATAGAATAAATTTTATACAAGTAAGAGTCTTTATAAAGTACATACATTTAAAAAATAAGTAGCAAAATAAACTTTTATTTTAATTTAAATTGTTACATCACTTAAATGCAATATAATTTGAGTCAACAATATATAATCTACATAAGATAGCTCATAATAGTTTGTTTTTGTAGTCTAGAAGAATCAGTTAAGTTTCAAATAAACCTAATTAAATATGTTCAAATGAAGCTGACAGATAGTTTTTATAACTTTTTTCTAAAATGAAAGTTCAAATATTTGCAAAACCATTTCAATAATTTAATTGTTCTAAATATAGAGGTTAATTGCTTTGAAGTAACAATATCCTCCAAAAATACTTGTTTCTGATTTATTGGAATTGAAACGGCAGAAATATTTCGATAAAAATAATTAGTTTATTTTACTGAGAATATTAGGAAAAGAAATCAATAAATACTGATAACAAAATAATAATACAAACAATTGAAAATTATATAAAAAGTAATGCTGGAGTATTAGATTAATATTCTTTCAAGTGATTCAAAAACATTTTACAAATCACTTGAAAGAATATTAATTGTTCTTTCAACTAAGTATATTATTTCAAATCTAAAAAAATAACTTGCAAGAAAAGTAACAATTCCCTCCCCCCTTCCCCAATCTATTAATTTAAGAATTTCATTATAATCGACAGTGAAATTCAAACTTAATTACACCAATATTGTAAGAAAATTAATTAACTGTTTACTTAGTTCATCAGATTTCCTTTACGCTATTTACACACTGTATATGTCACCTTATATATATATATAACAGAAAATTCTCAATACGTACCTCGGCATGTTAAGTAATGGATTTTTTTGCCTTCACATTCATTATCAGTTAGAATGTCCAGTAGTTTATAGTGGCATTTATTATCTGTATCACAGTAATAACACTGAAAGAAAAGTTTAGAAGAATAAATTTCACAATCAGATAACATGAAATTTATATATTAAAGGATTCCTTTAAATAGATTTATTAAAAATATAAAAATACAAAAATTTTGCATAGTTAAAGTATCCTTCTGATATTTCAAATCTCTTATTCTATATTAAAAGTACAAAACACAGTTCAATCATAATGTCCTGAAAGAAGAATATCTACTACTTACTTACGCTTAAGAATAGTAGATATAAGAATATCTACCACTACTTAAAGAATACTATTGCTTCTTAACGTCATTAATATTCCTTAAAATAATTTAGCATTTCATAAGCCTTTTTTTTCCAAAATTTGCCCACTAATATATCTTAAATGATACTAAACATAACATAATAACAAAATCACAGAATTTTTACAACTTATATTCATTTTACAATTGTTTTATATGACATTTAACAAATTATTTAAAATTATTATTTAAAATTATAATTTAAAAGATTAATATTTAAAAACATCGTTTTGTTTTCTGTATCTGAAGTTGAATTCAAAATACTTATGTTATTAAAACTGTAATGACAAAATTGAAATAAATTATAGTTAATGAACAGATAAATTTCTGAAATACTTTAAAAGTTACTTAGATTACCCTTTAAAACAAAACATAATTTCAATAAAATTTTAACACCCACAATCTATTTTCCGCATTACTTTAAAATAGAAGTTAGTGTATGAAAAACAAATTGTTCTGAAATTCATTTGTTCTACAGCTATCAAATATCTTTTAAAGAGATAATTTTCAATTAAATTTTCCTTAAAGCAGTAGTAAAATGTTTTATAATTTATAGGAATCCTGCATCTGCCATCATCATACCTATTGATATATTAGCAATATAAAACTGTTGATCTGCCAGCAATTATTATTGCTGCAGAGCTACCAATTTATCTTAAGTAGCAAATGAGTTCACTGTTTCCCTTAAATGGCGGTTAGCTACTTATAGAAAGTAAAATGGTAAATATTAAAATGTCAATCATGACATAATTAAGGTGAAACCATCTACAAAATGAAAAATATTCAGAATGTTTAATGTTTTGCGATACTTTCAAGTAACATATTTATGTTAATATTTTGAGACACATTCAAGTAACATATTAATATCAATTTATATTGTACATAAAATAGATTAAGAATTTCCCCGAGATGGAAGAATTTACTATTGAATATTTTAGAGGTAAACTTCTTTTAATATTCCAACGTATAATATTTTAATATTACAACATATTTTTAATGATTTCTCAACATGCAGTTCCTCTAGTAAGTAGCATATACTTATAGGATACACACAATGATTTTTTAAAAAAAATTAGATTTAAAAACTTTGCCATGATTCTCATTCTACAGTATTTTTTACTCTTATGTGATAATCAGATCAGGAGCTAAAGTTTAAAGTATCCTAAAACACTACCAACATCCCCACCTAAGGTAGAAATCAAACAAGAGCTTTTGAAGTAAAGGCCAAAACACTAGCCATTGAGCTGTTAGCTTGTTTCATATTTTAAGGACTTCATTTTCCAGACTTAAGGTATTACCAGAGTTCATTTTCAAAATTGCTCTAATCATTCAATTACAAGCGATATTGAAAATAAAGTCTGGTACGATTTCAAGGTAATCATAAATTTTTTTAATATCTATTTTTCAATTAAATCTTGAGAGTTTTTAAACTGCAAAAATTATTTAAATAGTTTCAATTTGTGGTATCTAAGTAAATATTAATTTAAAACAATATGAAACTATTTAGTTTAAACTGCCTATATTTAAAGATATTGAAATATTTTATAACTTGATTACTATTGTTGTATTACATGTTTGAGAATTGTTTAACTGCATGAATGGCATGTATAAAAATAAGCTCAAATGTATTATAAAATATAAGTGAAATAAATGGAAAATATCTTGGTTTTGGAAGTTTTTGCAATACACTTTTTTCTATGTAATAAGGGTTTTCAAAAATAAAATTATAAACATACTTTTAGAATAAGACTAGTTTTACTTACAATTTAATCAAGTCATTTAGTTATATTTTGAATACGTTAATTATAATACCTTAAAAAGATACCTGTAGCACTAGGAAATCATCCCAAGTATGAAGTTAATTATCAAATGAACTATGTTTGAAAATGACAATTGTTTGTCAATCAGAGGTCCTTTTTCATACACATGGGTTAACTGAAAGATGAAATTAGAAAAATTGTCTGATATAGTGTCAATGATGTAATAATTTTAGGATGCTACTAACTAGACATTTACAGGCAACCCAAGACTCATTTGTGATAGGCTTTAATTTACAAAGTATTGAAATCTCAAGATAAATAATAGAATATATTGAACTAAAAAGTCAACAGTAATTATTGAAAGATGGACATACGTTTCCAGGACAGAAATGAAGCACCCTTGTAAATGGTTAACAAAATTGAAGTATTTTTTTGAGAAAAACAAGAAAATGTTTGTTTCCCTACTTCAAAGAAATTTAAAAATGCTTTTAAGAACACAATTTTGAAACAGAAAAAAGAAGGCGTTAATTCAGTAAAATGAAAGTAAGAATTATTTTTAAGTATGAGTTTTATTTTTCATGTTTTTCATATAGTGCATACTAATTTTTTTTAATAATACTTTATTTATAAAGACAGAGCAGTTAAGTAAAAAAGTTTTGAGATATAACATTATTTTTTTATTTTACAAACTCTTGATTTTAAGAAAAATTTTATTGGTCCCTATGAATTTGTAAAAACAAGCATTTTTTGTATTTACACACAATGCAATTGACACCAACGTTCACAAAAAATAATTTTCTCATCTTTCATATCAGTAGATATATCATGCACTCAAACTAACAATGTTGCAGATAGTAGACTGAAATATACCTCCTGCCTAAGAGAACTTATAAAATGCAAATTGCACTTTACATCTAAAATTAAACTATTTTAAATATTTATATTGTCTTACCTCAGAATATGCAACACATGCTTTGCAGTCATTATTATACTTTTCACAGCCTATAAAGAAATAAATATGGTTTTAAATAGCATATAAAATATCTATATATAAGATATAAATACAATGTAAAAATTTCAAAGTATTGAGTTTATTAATACAGCATATTTCAGAACTAAATTTTTTATATCTGGAAACTCCACAAATATAGGAAAAACTAGAATACAACTTATACCAACATATTACACAATAAGTTTTCTTAAGAAATATGGCTAAATTCCAGCACCTAGTGTAGGTGCTAAAATGACCTAAACTGGTTAATACTCCAGAATGTGTTCTTTCATTTGATGAGCTTTAATGTGCACAATATTTGAAATTCTAGTAGCTCTTGAATTTTGTATGATGCTATTTCAAAAATTTGCAAAGTTATTTTAAAATTGAGGCTGAAAATAAATAGTATTTTTACATTTCAACTATGGAAAATAAAACCAAAATTTGAACTTTTATTTAGTTTTATATGATTTTGTGGAAGTTATTTAAGAATTTAAGTTGAAATTAGCAAACCAGTATCAACAATATTTCAATGACTGACATTAGGTGTGAATATGTGCACTTTATTAATACATAATTCATTGCTATATGTTGATTCAAATGCTATATGTGTGTACTAAAATGTCTAAGGCTTTACATTATATAAATAGAAATATTTAAAGTATACATAGATTTGCTGTTAAATTGCAAAATATGACATTGAATGTAATTGTAATATTACTATATTATTGTAATATTAATTAATTGTAATATTACTATATTATAATGTAAATACAACTACTAAAATTGAAAGACCAATATTTCAAAAACATATTGTTCATGTCACTGACAATTATTAACCCTTGTTTCATTACTATACAGCAGGGATGGCCAAGATGCGGCTCGCAAGACACATGGGGCTCTTTGAAAGACTATTTGTGGCTCTCAAAAAATGTATCGGTGAGTTCCCTTTACATGTTTGAGTTATTACATCTTAAAAAATTATTATCGTTCTATGTGAGTTTCAAAATGTCTTTTAAATTACTGACAAATATGAAAGACTAAGTGCAACGATGAAACAAACTTAATTTCCGTCCTATTTTCCCTTATATCTGAAAACAAATATTTTCGTCCTATTTTCCCTTATATCTGAAAAATGGTCCAAGCCAACCAGCATCCTAAAGATTCTATGGCAGTGCTGTATAATCCTTTCAGCATATTTTTATATTTGGTGAATTTATTGATTTTTCTGGCAAATGAATTTCTTATTAGATCGGAAAAAATTGAAAAAATATAGGATATTCAACATTTTACTTTGGTGACCCCAGCTTATTCTTCATTGTGCAACAATTATGAACTCTGTTTTAACTGTGCATTTCCACTAAAATTCTAGATAATTTTTCAGATTTTTTTAACTATACAATTTCCTAATTTTATTTTTCATGAACAGGATTTAATTTACTTATTTAAAAAAATCTATGACTTAACTACTATATCAGATTGTTGACATTTATTAATTAAATAATTTAAAAGTATGTCAAGAGAATTATAACATGTGTGCCAATTTGTACACATCATACAGCTTCATACAAATATTGCATATTTTCTGTGGAACATTTAACAAGTTTAATTTTTCAGGCTTACACCTTTCCTGATTTTACTCTAGTTAGTTAAGCCAATATTGTTTCAAATTTTTTGACTCATAAATTCTATAAACTTAATTCATCATGAATACGGCATATTTTTCAATTTCTATCAGTAAATAAATGTGCACACTCTTCGACACTATACTCCTTCCCAGTGAAAATCACATTAAGAAGTACCCCATTCAAAAGTAAATAATAAAGCATGCCAAGAACACATAATGCATTTGCAAATATCAATTAGAAAAACTGTTTTACAATAGCTTTACATTTATTATACTCATTATCTGTATTTTATTGTTTTATAACTTTCACAAGGAATATGAAATAGAATTAATTTTTAAAACTCCATTTAGTAATGAAATCATTAAAAAAATTTA
This sequence comes from Latrodectus hesperus, assembly GCA_037975125.1. NCBI lineage: Eukaryota > Metazoa > Arthropoda > Arachnida > Araneae > Theridiidae > Latrodectus > Latrodectus hesperus. The sequence continues at coordinate 108,869,773 of CM075854.1, read as the reverse complement.
GCATAAATAGATAATATATTAAGAAAATGAACATGAATGATTTATACTACAGTATAGGTATTATTTAAACCAAATCCTTAATGAAACGAAAGTAAAGATATCTCCTTTATATTCACAGAAATTAATATATTACATAAAAATACTGTAACGCAAATACTTATATATACTTAATGTCTAATAAAATATTTCGCATTAGATATTTAGAGATAGTTTCTAATGTATACTAATTTCTTTCAAAACAATCCAAGGATGTCTATTTATCTGAAGAAATAAATAACTTAAAGAACGATTTATCACATTTCATTACATTTTCATATGCCAAATAATACTATCAAGCAAGTTAATACTTACTATTATTCTTTAGTGGTCCCGTTGAAGTAGTTTCTGCAACAGGAGCAGATACTGTTGCTGTAATATTTGTTTCATTATTACTTTGACAAAACACAACTGATTGTAAATGACATAATGTAGTTATAAGTGACAAAATGCAAATAAATAACTTCATTTTGGTTCAAGTTAACTGCTGCAAATGAAAGAAATAAACTTATGTTAAACTGAAAACATATGGAGAACTATTTGCTCTACTTTACACAACAAGAAGCCATAAAACACGGAAAAGGAAAACTACAATCATATGATTACTAACATTCCTGTTTGACAATTATTTTCACTTCACTTACTTCAAAATATTTTCCTACTGTTCGCAAATTCCAATGATTTAAACTGAATGAACTTGTCGCACGGAAATGAGTACGAAATTGGTGCAATTTTCAAATATAGTCACATTTTGTAAACAAAATCATTTAACAAGAAATGTAGCTTACAAGAAACGAATATTTGATTCCGCGGAAAAGAGTTAGAATGTTAAAAAAAACCATTAATATGAAACTGTTAATTCAAAATCTTGCATAATATGAAAAAAATTTATCAATAGTAACGTAAAAAATTGCCTTTATTTCAATTGAAACTGAGGATTTTAACAAGAAACTAGACTAGCATTGATTTTTATTTTTTGTTGTACAATTGATTTTAAATATGCTTCTGATCATTTTTCTAAGTATAGCATTTTCAGAAACCAAAAAAAGAAACTAAACCATATGGACCATATGGTTGAGTCTATTTATAGGCAAGGTAACCAAAGAACTTTCTCAATAAAGCCTAAAAAAATTTTGGTATCCAATTCATAGTTTAATGATGATTAAATTACTGAGATTTACAAAAAAAATCTGTAATGTTTCCTTAAACTATTATTATTTTTAATATATATCCTGGCAAAATTTGAAATTTTTGTTCTATAGAATACGCAAGCATTTTACAGAATTCAAAAAATTACCTGGCAATATTTTATATATATCCCACATTTTTCATGCCAAATGATGTACCATCAAGTATGGAATAATTCATCGACTCGTTTCAAAATTTTTTTTTTTTCTTTTTTACTTTTAAATTCCTGTTTAAGGCCAGAAGTTGTCATGCACGGTTTGCATGCTGGTTTCAAAATAAGCGACTTCATACAAAATTATTCAACAAAATGATTGATTTTACACTTTCTGCATTAAATAAGAAGATAAAATAAAATAGTTGTGCATAAAATTGAAGAAGGAGACAGTCAAATGACATGTGTAACGGCAATTCGAAGGTAAACTTTTTACGCTTCAAATTAATACTGAAAAGAAATAATTTGTTCGTAACCTAAATTAATTATTTGAAGTCAATACAAATTTAAGCAAAAATAAAATGATTACTAAGATAGAACCTACGATTTTTTTGAAGGAAAAATTGGTAGCTGAAATGCTACAATAGGATATTTACGGAAAGCAAAAGTAAATTTATTTATCCTCTCTTAAAGAGAAATCGTTAGTACAATACAATATTGTGTAACGGACACGAAGTTATTTCATATGCTTCATGAAACTCATTTCATTAAGGGAAATGGAGAACATGATAGAATGTTAAAAGAGCCTCAAATTAAAATACATAAACGCAACGAATCAGAATATTGAACTCTTTATTCACCTTTGAAAGCGCTACCAAAATAATTGGAAATATATTAAGGACATTGTTATGAAACCTATGATTTTTTTCTGAATTCCCATGGCCAGGTAGATCTTATTGATTTCAAAAATGAAACAAATAGAAATATAAATTAAATATATTATGCCAAGATCATCTCAGGAAGCTTGTCTTTCTAAATGCGCTGATATCAATTAAAGACAGCTAAGGTAACCTACAACATAATGGACATACTCCAGTTCCTTGGGGCACATATACACGAGTGTTGCGTCACGAGCATACTCCACGAGAGATAAGTTTCTCTGTTCGGGAGGCAACAGATGAAAAAGACAGAACGTGGGTGTAGTGTTAGGATACTCTTCATTCTCTTCACATGATGGCGCTGTAGTCATTGAGAGAGAGGAGAGGAGGGAGTCCGCTCCGGCGGGGAGAGATTGTCTTTGACCAGCGAACGAGGAGGTTTGGCTGGCTCTCCTTGGGTGTTTGTTCTGTTGGCCGTGTAGGGCCATAATCAGATTTCTATTAATTATGATTTTAATATACAATACTATTAATTATTAATTTTAATTTTTAAATAAATGTTTGTATTTGTACGAGTTGTGCTTTCTTCGACATAACAGACATTACAGTGGGTAACAGTTGTGTTTTGAAAATATATGAATGTCGAAAGAGATAAGTGTTTTAATGTTTGTGATGTGCTGTGCTGTTTGATTTAAATAAATGTTGTTAATGTTTCCTTCAATGTTGTCATCTAAAAACAAAACTTGCTCGCATTTATTTTTATAGTAAATCCTAATAGGAATTACAACAATGAGAGTTAAAAAATGATCGGAAATTCATTAATGATGTGGGGACCAGTTAGAAGGAATTGGAATTAATACCTAAGATTATCCACTAAAACTTTAATTTTGTAACAGATACTAGTGAAGCACATATTTATTTCGTTAATACGCATATGCGTTAATATGCTAAACATATGTTTAGTGTGTAAGAGATTTGGGGTTCAAATCCCATCAGTGCACTCTGAATATTTTCTACTCCTTTCTCTGAGTTCAGATCTAGCTTAAAAAAGTTCTTTCTGCATTAAATTCCAAGATCATTACGATTTATTTAATTTATGGGTTCAAATTGTTAAGAATGGTAGAGAAAGCACATGCCGCTCATTGTGTAACATCTTTATTAATTCTACAGTTAAATTTTTAAATTAGAAATTAAAGTGTTTATTTTGATAAACCATGGATTCAATAGGACATTAAAAGTGTGATTCACATTCTGAAATACCCCAAGTCTCCTTGTCTTTTGTATAATTCGTGACAATGTGGCTTTGTTGGTCAAAGCGCGTGCTTAGTGAGCTGGAGATTACGGATTCAAGTTCCAACGGTTTTTATAGGTTGTCTTTAATCACTTTAGCTGAGCTTAGTGCTATCATCAATGGTATACACTTTGAATTAAGGCTTAGGAATATTAATTTTTAATTAATTTATGGAACTAAATTCTTAAAAACGTTAGAGAAGTACATACCGCGCGTTGCAAAACATTTCATTCTTCATTTCATCAACAAATCAACTTCACATTCAAATTATTTAGTTAAATATTAGTGTGGTTATCCCAATAAACACTTAATTGAACAGTACATTAAAGATATGATTCCCTTATTCTGAGATACTCCAAAAATGCAGTTTCATGAAAGGTTTTTGTGGCTTACTTGATTAAAAGTACTGTCAAAGAGAAATGGGCAAAACAATAGAATTATATGAGCATTTTAAGCCAGATTTTTATTTAAAATTTAATTAATAGAGACATGAATCCTATGAAAATATTTTTCAGCTTTTCAAGCTATATTTTATTTCTAATAAGCTTTATTTTGTGATCGTTAGAATATACACTGCCCGAAATCAAAAATGTAACACCATGAAGGAATTGCCAGAAAATGATGAAATTCGTCAAACAGAGAGAAACAGCAACGAAAAATAAGTAACCTCTGTATTTGAAGTGATTTGCATAATACAGAGTCAGGTCAGAAGGTTGAAGGACCACCATGGAAAGCGATAAACGAAACAACACATCTAGTTACAGAATCAATGAGATTATGGATGGCGTCCTGAGGAATGGCTCTCCATTCCATGTCAACCATTTGCTAAAGTGCGTCTTCTGAAGGAGGTAGTGACAGTGTCTACAAAAATGACATCCAATCCCATACAACCACACACGTCTATTGGACGTCTTTTAAAGATCCATAGAGTCCAAAAGACGTCCTGGATACCTTTTGGATGTCATAAAGACGTCCATGGTTCGATGTGAACTGGATGGTCTTCTATCGACGTCGGATTGACATCCACGATGGATGAGTTTTGGATTATTAGCATTTGGATCTGTAATAGACGTAATTTATATGTCCATGATAGATGTAATTTGGACGTCCATGGTGGACGTACTTAAGACATTCATAAAGGATGTTATCCTGACATGTATTAAAAGTAGGTAATTAACTGCAATTGTAATTATTTATGTTTATTCCTTCCATAATTTTAAATTATCGTTTGCCTCACAGTCTACAGTCGTTTATTGCTACGTTAAGAAGTGTTTAACGAAGTAAGTTAAAAAATAATTGCTTTTCTTTTTAAATAACTTATTTTTATTCCAAAGAAGTCATAAAAGAAATAAGGTTTAAAAACTGAGTAGTTTTATCTAAGTGTAGAGAACCATGTTTAAAGTGTATTTTTACTTTAAAAATTTACATTTGTAACTATTTTAAATTAACGTTAAAAGGTAAGTGTTGCTTTTATTTATAAATTGTGCTTGATAGCAGAATGTAATAATTTTTTTGTCTTTAACTTTTAAAATTATTTTTAGGCTAAAAATGCAAACATTGCGATTAGGTTGAAAATTGCTGGATGAAAATACCACAAAGTAATTTTCTTTAGTAAAAATCATTTTTTCTCTCCAAAATTGCTTAAATTTATTATTATTTTGTCATACAAAGACTTATGTATTTATATCTTGATTTCAACAAGATAAAAGTTAATCAATATTAGGATTTGATTCAAAGATTTAATGTTAAATTAAAATACTTTTTACTGTTGAATTAAAAAATCTGAGTGTTTTTTTTTTTTTTTTTTTTTTGAATATCAAATTTTAAATCAATAATTCAAGATTTTGCTACTTAGCTAGAAAAAATTATATTACCCAATTATTTTAATGCATGCTGGACTAATATTTCAAATGAAGAGCTATTAAAATGTATACTTGAAAATTAATTTCTGTATTTTGTAGTTAAATGGAAGATATGTTTATTTCCCATACCAGATTTGGAATTCTTACTTTTCTGGAGAACTTCTCTTGTTGTCTACTAAAGGTTCTAGAATTTGAAGTAAGCATTTTTTTTATTTTAAGGAAATATGATGTTTAAGATTATGTAAAATCATTTAGTATGAAATGTTTATATCTTCAGTGATTAAGCATTTAGAATGTGACTGTGTGTGATCTGTGAATGTGATTTTCTATAATATTTTCTGTACACTTAATTTGGTAGCAAAATTTCCTACTTCCATAATGCTTGTGATGTTGAACATTTTTTATATTCTTATTTTGTATTATTTTGTTTAATACTCTTACAAAAACTATCTGATCATAATATCTTCAAAATAAATTATTTTTTTAATCACACTTTAAATATCTAAGTAAATTAATACAAGAATGCTCACATTTTCAGGAAAAAAATCATAAATTATAATAGCAAATGAAACTCTTAATACATTGATTGCATTTTCACTAAAGTTATTTTTAAGTCAATATAGTTAAAACCTTTTTGTATGATAAGAATTTAGTTTATTGTAAAAAATGAAATTACTGGAATTTCTGAAATTCAAACCATTTGCTTGCATGTGTATGTCCTGAAAGGAAGTTAAGAAGCATGCTCTCAATGAAATTAAAAAGCAAAATGATTACGTAAACAGAACAATGTTTCTGGAATGAATATTATATGTGTACTTCCATTCAAATTCTGTTGATTAATTTGATTTAATAAATTATTCTCTGATTTATATTTAAACAGAAATATCAATATTCTTCTATTTTTAATTGTATTCCTTTAAAGCTATTTTATTGTAGTTCACTTTTCTACAGACTTCAAAGACTTTACTGGCAAAAATAAACAGAATGGCATCTACGTTTCACACAATAACCTGATTTTTAGTTCTATTAAATATGTCTTCTTTATTAATCTAATTTGAATATTATTAAAAAAGATGTACACATTTGATCACAGTAAACATCATTTATTTATTGAATATTGATTGGAAATTCATTTTTTCTATAGTGTTTCATATTCTGCTCTGCTTTGCATGAAAAACTGCTTATGATGGGCTGAACCTAGTTTCAAATAAATTGAATAAATAATTTGTTTTATAAATAGTTATCTTTTTATATTTAAGATTTAAAATTTCTTTTATTATGCTTTAATTATTTTGGTTGATAAAGTTGAATTGTATTTTTAAGAGATAAAATGTACATCATTTATAAATTCTGAATTTTGTTTTCCTTTTCAGTTAAATGAGAATTACAAATTTATATACCTGAGGATGAGATTAAATTTAAAATAAGCAAATTAAAAAAAAATTTAATTTTTCTATATTATTTATGCTTATTTGAACTAATGTAGAGCAAAAGAAAATAAATCCTTTAATGGATTAAAAATATGGCAATTTGTTTCTACTGAGTGCAAATTGTAAATAAATATATCATGTATTAAATTTTATTAAGAGTTTACTGTTGTAAAAATGTTTAATCAAAACATTTAATATATTCCTTAGTAAATAACATTTCTGTTTATGTTTAGCAGTAATATGTAAATTCAATTCTATATTTTATTATTTAAGTTCTGTTCTTTTAATGGTAATGTTAAATTTTACCTATTAATCTAAATCTTGTTTTGCTAATTTGAAAATTCATTACAAATTTTAAATATTTTGTAATTTCAGTTATTTAATCAATTCCAAAGGGTAAAAGATTAAATAGCATATTTTTTTCCAGAAATTAGTCCCTTAGGTTTAGCATATATGTAATGAAAAAGATAAACATTTCTAAAATTGGTATTATGATATTTGACGTGCCATGTATCTAAACTGGATCAAAATGAGGCGTCTACTGGATTAGAGTACATCCACCTGATGTCATATTGACGTCTATTGGAAGAAATTGTGTTGTATTACACTGTTACTATATTATAGTTGATTTGATTTTGTATTGTTTAAATAATTATTTTATATATATATATATATGCTTTATTAAATGTATAGGAATATATATTAGATTTATTTTTCTAAAACTTATGTGAATTTTATGCTGTAAATAATAATTATTATAACTACATAATGTATAGATGCTGCCAAAATTAATACAGTAATTTCAAATTTAAATTATAAAATGTTTTAATTATAAAATATTTATATTTTTATTTGTTTTGTTTCAGTGCCACTTTTTAAGCTTGTCTGGGGGAACTTCTTCCGGGAATTGCACCATAAGCATCATTAAAAAAATTGATGGCAAATAAACTTGCACCTGAATTCAGTTATTTTGGTGCTAGGGATAAGAAATCCTTTAATGGACTGAATATGAAGCAGTTAGTTTCAGGTAAGTGCAATGTTTGAATAAGCATGTCATTGAAAGTTTTCTTTTGTAGAAATGATGAAAAAAAACACTCTTCTCATAAAAAATTTTTTAATGAAATATATTTATGTAAGCGCTAATATATAAATTCAATTCTCTGTTTGATTACTTAAGCACTGTTTTCATTATAAAAGTAATGTTCAATTCTATCTGATAATTTGAAGGTGTTTGTAACATACTTTAAACATTTTATAATTTTAATTATTTAATCAAACACAAAGGTTACCATATTTACAAAGCTGATATTTCTCAGAAATTTAATTACTAAATATATATTTAAAACATTTACTGAATTAAAATAAAAATATTTCTAACTATGTTTTTATAAAGTTACTTAATGTCTTAAATTAGTGAAGGAAATTTTTGATATTTTTCTGATTAATTTACGCTGTTTTTTAATAATGAGATTTACATCCAATCAGTTTAATGTATTAATCAGATTGATAAGAAATAAATTAAATATTGATGAAAATTGTCTTCTGGATTTTTACTATTTTGTCTGAGGTTATTCATCTGAAAATGTTAATTGTTACTGCTAATTATTTTAAATGTACTTTATTTTCAGATGCTGTGTGGTGAACTCCACAGTATTCAAAGACAACAGATGGTGAAATAGAATTTATCAATGAAAGAATCAAACATTTCAGTTAATTAATATTTATGTATAATGTAAATAATCAGAATAAAAATTGTGTACATTAAAAATAAATTCTATTAGTTTGTTATATTTTTCTTGAATTAATTAAGATTTACACTCTTGCTAGAATGTTTTCTTAAACAAATTTTAACATTTACAAAGGAAAATAATTCAGCTTTTAAACAATGAAATAAGTAATTTTCAGAATTTTTGTCATAATAATTTGGAATATTGAATTGAGTGGAAAACTTTAATTAAATAAAAGTTTCTCTTTTATCTTTTACAAAAAAAGACATTGTTGAAATAATATCTAATTAGTTAAAATATTTGGCTGAGAAATAATTCTTATAAGTTTCTCTTACTACAAAATTAATTAAAAAAAATAAAGTATGAACAATAATTTGTCTGACATTAAAATAAAAAAATTACTCTCTACAAATAAAAATATCCTTGACTATTTTATTACTCTCTAGTTATAATAGTAATTCATTAATTTATGCATTCACTGGAAACTTCTTAGAAGTAATTTTTAACTTTTTCAAAGAAAAAAAATAGTTTTATTTTAAACAATAAGAAACTAAATTTTCAAAATGTTAACTATAAAATAATGAGCATAAAAATAATACTAATTTATCAATTGTGAGAATTGTATTACATTAACTAAACTTGAACAGTAAATCTGTCAAAAATCTAGGATATTTGACTGAAAATTAAGAAAAATGTGATGCTAAAGCAATTTCATAAGTAACAAGCTAATTAAAAATAATCTTCTCTTCGTCTAGTGGACAAAAATATATGAGCCACTAAGATAGATGAGGGATTATTTCAAAATCTACGCACATCTACAATACATCCATAAAACTACCTAGTATAGAGCAGTGCGTATGAATACATCCAAATTTCGTCCATGAGCCATCCACTTGCAACGTCTCGTAGACGTATAGTGGACGTAAAATAGCTGGATATTTGACGTGCCATGGATCTAAATTGGACCAAAAAGAGACGTCTACTGGATTAGAGTACATCCCGTTGAGGATGTCATATCGACGTCTACTGGATGAAATTGTGTTGTTTGGGATTATATCCCAAACGTGTTCGATTGGTGAGAGATCTAGCTAGCACGGTGGCCATGGAAGCAGCTGTACACCCATACAACACAATTTCGTCCAGTAGACGTCGATATGACATCATAACCGGGATGTACTCTAATCCAGTAGATGTCTCTTTTTGGTCCAGTTTAGAACCATTGCACGTCAAATATCCACCTATTTTACGTCCACGAGACGTTGCCAGTGGATGGCTCATGGACGAAATTTGGATGTATTCATACGCACTGCTCTATACTAGGTAGTTTTATGGATGTATTCTAGATGTGCGTAGATTTTGAAATAATCCCTCATCTATCTTAGTGGCTCATAAATTTTTGTCCACTGGACAAAGAGAAAATCATTTTAGCTTGTTACTTATGAAATTGCTTTAGCATCACATTTTTCTTAATTTTTCAGTCAAATATCCTAGATTTTTGACAGATTTACTGTTCAAATTTAATGTAATGAAATTCCAACAATTGATAAATTAGTGTTATTTTTATGCTCATTATTTTATAGTTAACCTTTTGAAAATTTAGTTTCTTATTGTTTAAAATAAAACGATTCTTTTTTCTTTGGAAAAGTTAAAATTACTTCCAAGAAGTTTCCAGTGAATATGAATTACTATTATAACTAGAGAGTAACAATAAAATAGTCAAGGATATTTTTATTTGTAGAGCGTAAATTTTTTTAAATTTTAATATCAGGCAAATTATTGTTCATAGTGTATTTTTTAATCAATTTTATAGTAAGAGAAATTATTTCTCAGCCAAATATTTTAACTAATTAGATATAATTTCAACAATGTCTTTTTTTGTAAAAGATAAAAGAGAAACTTTTATTTAATTAAAGTTTTCCACTCAATTGAATATTCCAAATTATTATGACAAAAATTCTGAAAATTACTTATTTCATTGTTTAAAAGCTGAATTATTTTCCGTTGTAAATGTTAAAATTTGCTTAAGAAAACATTGTAGCAAAAGAGTAAATCTTAATTAATTCAAGAAAAATATAACAAACTAATAGAATTTATTTTTAATGCACACAATTTTTATCCTGATTATTTACGTTATACATAAATATTAATTAACTGAAATGTTTGATTCTTTCATTGATAAATCTTGCTTTTGCATGACGTAACCAGTTCATTATCGCAGTTTCTATTTTACCATCTGTTGTCTTTGAATACTGTGGAGTTCACCCCGCAGCATCTGAAAATAAAGTACATTTAAAATAATTAACAATAACATTTTCAGATGAATAACCTCAGACAAAATAGTAAAAATCCAGAAGACAATTTTCATCAATATTTAATTTATTTCTTATTAATCTGATTAATACATTAAACTGATTGGATGTAAATCTCATTATTAAAAAACAGCGTAAATTAATCAGAAAAATATCAAAAATTTCCTTCACTAATTTAAGACATTAAGTAACTTTATAAAAACATAGTTAGAAATATTTATATTTTTAATTCAGTAAATGTTTTAAATATATATTTAGCAATTCAATTTCTGAGAAATATCAGCTTTGTAAATATGGTAACCTTTGTGTTTGATTAAATAATTAAAATTACAAAATGTTTAAAGTATGTTACAAACACCTTCAAATTATCAGATAGAATTGAACATTACTTTTATAATGAAAACAGTGCTAAGTAATCAAACAGAGAATTGAATTTATAAATTAGCGCTTACATAAATGTATTTCATTAAAAATATTTTTATGAGAAAAGTATTTTTTCATCTATTCTACAAAAGAAAACTTTCAATGACATGCTTATTCAAACATTGCACTTACCTAAAACTAACTGCTTCATATTCAGTCCATTAAAGGATTTCTTATACCTAGCACCAAAATAACTGAACTCAGGTGCAAGTTTATTGGCCATCAATTTTTTTAATGATGCTTATGGTGCAATTCCCGGAAGAAGTTCCTCCAGACAAGCTTAAAAAGTGGCACTGAAACAAAACAAATAAAAATATAAATATTTTATAATTAAAAACATTTTATAATTTAAATTTGAAATTAATATATTAATTTTGGTAACATCTATACATTATGTAATCATAATAATAATTATTATTTACAGCATAAAATTCACATAAGTTTTAGAAAAATAAATCTAATATATATTCCTATACATTTAGTAAAGCATTTATCTATAAAAAATAATTAGTTAAACAATACAAAATCAAATCAACTATAATATAGTAACAGCGCAATACAACACAATTTCTTCCAATAGACGTCGATATGACATCAGGTGGATGTACTCTAATCCAGTAGACGCCTCATTTTGGTCCAGTTTAGATACATGGCACGTCAAATATCATAATACCAATCATTAGAAATGATTGGAAATGTTTATCTTTTTCATTACATATATGCTAAACCTAAGGGACTAATTTCTGGAAAAAAACATACTATTTAATCTTTTACCCTTTGGAATTGATTAAATAACTGAAATTACAAAATGTTTAAAATTTGTAATGAATCTTCAAATTAGCAAAACAAGAGTTAGATTAATAGGTAAAATTTAACATTACCATTAAAAGAACAGAACTTAAATAATAAAATATAGAAGTGAATTTGCATATTAGTGCTAAATATAAACAGAAATGTTATTTACTAAGGAATATATTAAATGTTTTGATTAAACATTTTTACAACAGTAAACTCTTAATAAAATTTAATACATGATATATTTATTTACAATTTGCACTCAGTAGAAACAAATTGCCATGTTTTTAATCCTTTAAAGGATTTATTTTCTCTTGCTCTACATTAGTTTCAAATAAGCATAAATAATATAGAAAAATTAATTTTTTTTTAATTTGCTGATTTTAAATTTAATCTCATCCTCAGGTATATAAATTTGTTATTCTCATTTAACTGAAAAGGAAAACAAAATTTAGAATTTATAAATGAGGTACATTTTCTCTTAAAAATACAATTCAACTTTATCAACCAAAATAATTAAAGCATAACACAATAAAAAAATTTAAAATCTTAAATATAAAAAGCTAACTATTTATAAAACAAATTATTTATTCAATTTATTTGAAACTAGGTTCAGCCCATCATAAGCAATTTTTCATGCAAAGCAGAGCAGAATATGAAACACTATAGAAAAAATGAATTTCCAATCAATATTCAATAAATAAATGATGTTTACTGTGATCAAATGTGTACATCTTTTTTAATAATATTCAAATTAGATTAATAAAGAAATATTTAATAGAACTAAAAATCAGGTTATTGTGTGAAACGTAGATGCCATTCAGCTTATTTTTGCCAGTAAAGTCTTTGAAGTCTGTAGAAAAGTGAACTACTACAAAATAACTTTAAAGGAATACAATTAAAAATAGAAGAATATTGATATTTCTGTTTAAATCTAAATCAGAGAATCATTTATTAAATCAAATTAATCAACAGAATTTGAATGGAAATACACATATAATATTCATTCCAGAAACTTTGTTCGTTGTTCTGTTTATGTAATCATTTTGCTTTTTAATTTCACTGAGAGCATGCTTCTTAACTTCCTTTCAGGGCATACACATGCAAGCAAATGGTTTGAATTTCAGAAATTTCAGTTAGTTACTATTCATTTTTTACAACAAACTAAATTCTTCTCATACAAAAAGGTTTTAACAATATTGATTTAAAAAAAACTTTATTGAAAATGAAATCAATGTATTAAGAGTTTCATTTGTTATTATAATTTATGATTTTTTTTTCCTGAAAATGAGCATTCTTATATTAATTTACTTAGATATTTAAAGTGTGATTAAAAAAATAATTTATTTTGAAGATATTATGATCAGATAGTTTTTGTAAGAGTATTAAACAAAATAATACAAAATAAGAATATAAAAAATATCCAGCATCACAAGCATTATGGAAGTAGGAAATTTTGCTACCAAATTAAGTGTACAGAGAAAATATTATAGAAAATTACATTCACAGATCACACACAGTCACATTCTAAATGCTTAATCACTGAAGATGTAAACATTTCATACTAAATGATTTTACATAATCTTAAACATCATTTTTCCTTAAAATAAAAAAAATGCTCACTTCAAATTCTAGAACCTTTAGTAGACAACAAGAGAAGTTCTCCAGAAAAGTAAGAATTCCAAATCTGGGATGGGAAATAAGCATGTCTTCCATTTAACTACAAAATACAAAATTTAATTTTCAAGTATACATTTTAATAGCTCTTCATTTGAAATATTAGTCCAGCATACATTAAAATAATTGGGTAATATAATTTTTTCTAGCTAAGTAGCAAAATCTTGAATTATTGATTTAAAATTTGATATTCAATTAAAAAAAAACACTCAGATTTTTAATTCAACAGTAAAAAGTATTTTAATTAAACATTAAATCTTTGAATCAAATCCTAATATTAATTAATTTTTATCTTGTTGAAATCAAGACATAAATACATAAGTCTTTGTATGACAAAATAATAATAAATTTCAGTAATTTTGGAGAGAAAAAAGGGTTTTTACTAAAGAAAATTACTTTGTGGTATTTTCATCCAGCAATTTTCATCCTAATCGCAATGTTTGTATTTTTAGCCTAAAAATAATTTTAATATTTAATGACATAAAAAAATTATTACATTCTGCTATCAAGCATAATTTATAAATAAAAGCAATATTTACCTTTTAACGTTAATTTAAAATAGTTACAAATGTAATTTTTTAAAGTAAAAATACACTTTAAACATGGTTTTCTACACTTAGATAACACTACTCAGTTTTTAAACCTTATTTCTATTATGATTTCTTTGGAATAAAAATATGTTATTAAAAAGAAAAGCAATTATTTTTTAACTTACTTCGTTAAACACTTCTTAACGTAGCAATAAACGACTGTAGACTGTGAGGCAAACGATAATTTAAAAATCATAGAAGCAATAAACATATATAATTACAATTGCAGTTAATTACCTACTTTTAATACATGTCACGATAACATCCTTTATGAATGTCTTAAGTACGTCCACTATGCACGTCCAAATTACATCTATCATGGACATATAAATTACGTCTATTACAGATCCAAATGCTAATAATCCAAAACTCATCCATCGTGGATGTCAATCCGACGTTCATATATAGTCGATAGAAGACCATCCAGTTCACATCTAACCATGGATGTCTTTATGACATCCAAAAGGTATCCAGGACGTCTTTTGGACTCTATGGATCTTTAAAAGACGTCTAATAGACGTGTGTGGTTGTATGGGCACCTTGCAGGGTATGTTGGATGATGGGAGCAATGTGCGGTCAGGCGTTATCCATTTATAAAGGGCATTGGACACCCCGTCAAGGTAGGTGAGTATCACCGGCTGCAGCACATTATTCACGTAATGCTGGGCTGTTATGGTGCTTGAATAAGAACTAGAGGTGACCGGGAATCGCACCCAATGGTGCCTCAAACCATGATGTCACGTTGTCGAGTGGTGGGGCGTTCCAAAATAGCTTTCGTTGTGACACGATTGCACTTGTTTCCACGTCGACACCACACTAGCAAACAGTGACTATCACTGGAGAAACAGGAGGGTGATTCATCTGAGAAGACTATCCAGTGCCACTCCGTTGTTCACATCGCTTTAATTCGGCACCATTTCAGACGTTGGCATCTATGCTGTGGGGTCAATGGCATTCATTCAGAGTGTCTTGCACATTCTGCAAAATTCCGGTAGACGTGCTTTGCGGGGCTACCACCACCTTCCGTTAGACGCATCGATACACGTGTGCTGACGTCACTCTGATTGTCCCGGGACCCTGCAAACGTTCCACAGTTCCTTGTTCAAGCCATATTCGCCACAGCCGCTGCACTGTGGATGCGTCCAGATGTCTGTCATCAGCAATTTGCCTTAAGGACAAACCTATCCTTCTCAGTCCAATTACCATGTCCTTCATAAACCTGTTTGTCTGCTTGAAGTGACTCCATCAACGATGGCTTGGCATTCTCTGCAATTATCGGCGTCCTTTGCGACAAGAACAAACTTTTTACGATTATTTTTCCAAACAGCAATAACGGTGCGAGTATTTCCGACTCTGTCTTTTCCTTGTCTTATATCTGATCTTTCGTGTGATGGAAAGCTGCTCATTTCACAACATTTGCATGATTCGGTAAGGTGCGTCTACCCTGAAATCTGCATAGTTTTCTGGTCACTCCTTGGTGTGTATTTTCAATGTCGAGCATTGTAAATTAAGATTATTATCTTTCTCTCTGTATGTGTGTATGTGTGTGACTGAGTGAGTGAGTGAGAGATTATTCAAATAGAAACCTATGCATATTGGCTTACAAGCAGATTACTGTTTCAAAAAATGAAGAAATTTAGATTAAAAAAACATTTGAAACTTCAAACTTAAATTTTATTTAATATTCTTATTCCAATAATCCCCCTGTCATCAATACATTAAAAATTTGTGTGTGTGAGAGAGAGTCAGTTTAAATAACTATAGATATTTAGCCCCTTAAGATTTTTACTCGTCTGCTCTGCTTTCTTAATTAAAGCAAATGCCTTTAAAAATACTGGATCAGAAGACCACGAATTCGAATCTCGCCGCTGTGCTTTCGCATTTCTTTCAATCCACTTCACAGGTTTGTAAATTTTCAAAAAACAGAGTTATTTTGTTATTTAAGAAAGTTTTTTATCTCAATCAGTTGAACTATGATGTAAATTTTATTGTATTGAAAACACATACCGTGCGTTGTGAAACCTTTTAAACAGCTCTCCACAAATAAATTAAGTTTTAAGTTAATATGTTCATCCCAATAAATCTTTGTTTCAATAGAAGATTTAATTATATACATATATATATATATATATATATATATATATATATATATATATATATATATATATATATATATATATATATATATATATATATATATATATATAATATATATATATACATATATATATAAACACTACTGGCCATTAAAACTGCTACACCAGGAAAGCGGCACACCACACACGTGAAATTTGCATGACAAGTAGAACTTGCTGTGATATACAAATGATTAGATGTTCAGCGCATTCATACAAAGCAGGCAACAGTAGCGACATCTACAATGTGTATAAAACCAGAGTTTTGACAGCAGTTTTCTCATACTCATTTTCCGTTTCAACGCTGTTTTCGCCAAAGAAAGTTGTTGTAATGCCTCGTATAAGAAGAAGAAATGCCTATCAGCACGTGTCTGACTTTGATCGAGGAAGAATTATAGCCTACCGGGATTGCGGTTTATCTTACCGCAATATTGCTGCTCGCGTCGGTCGAGACCTCATGACTGTTAGCAGAATATGGAAGTGATGGGTTCAGGACAATCATACGGAACGTCATGCAGGATCTCAGCGACCCCCCATCAATAATAGCAGAGAAGACATATGACATATCCGCATGGTCACAAGGGATCGTACACCCACGTCACGAACCCTGAGTCGAGAAATGGAGTCATTTGCAAGGCAACAAGTTTCTGCTCGAACAGTTCGACCACGTTTGCAGCAGCATGGATTGTCTGCACGGTGACCATGGCTTCGGCTACCATTGATGCTGCGTCAGAGACAGGAACGCCTTCAATGGCGTGATCAGCGACGAACCTGGACGCGGGAATGGCATCACGTCATCATTACAGATGAATCTCGGTTCTGTATACAGGACCATGATGGCCGCATCCGTGTTTGGAGGCATCGTGGAGAACTCGCATTGCCAACTTGCATTGGACATCGCCATACTGGCCCGTCTGCTGGAGTGATGGTATGGGGTGCCATTGGATACACGTCTCGATCACCTCTTGTTCGCATTATCGGCACTTTGAACAGCAACCGTTACATTTCCGATATGTTAAGGCCCGTGGCTCTGCCCTTTCTTCGAGGCCTCCCTAATGCTTTGTTTCAACATGATAATGCACGACGGCATGTTGCCCGTACTGTTCTGAGCTTCCTTGATACAGAACAGGTTCGACTGTCACCCTGGCAAGCACATTCTCCTGATCTGTCACCAATTGAGAACGTGTGGTTAATGGTTGCCGAGCGATTGGCACGCCATCACTCACCATCCACTACTGTCGACGAACTGTGGCATAGTGTTGAAGCTGCATGGACTGAGATCCCCGTACATGCCACACAATCTCTGTTTGACTCCATGCCTAGGCGGATAAATGCTGTTATTGCAGCAGCCAGAGGTGGCTGCTCTGGGTATTGATTTCTCAAGATACATCCTAATTTCCTGTAAATCTAATCACTTGTTCTTTCCACTATAATGTATGTGTCCAATAAATATCGTTCTGTTATTTGCATTCCTTCTTGGTGTAGCAATTTTAATGGCCAGTAGTGTATATATATATATATATATATATATATATATATATATATATATATATATATATATATATATATATATATATATATATATATGGGGCTCGAGAAGCTTGAAAACTTCTCCTTTGAGTGACAGTAAGCCGAAAGACGAAGACACTGTAAGACGTGTTTGATAGCAGCAAGACGGCTGCTCCTTCCCCCAAAGCTTTAAACTTCATTTCATTTTGATATCATTAAGAGGATTAACTGTAAATGTCCCAAAATTGTATATTGTTGTATTTGAAAATATGTGTTAATTAAATATTAGTCTACATATGAATTGTTAATTAAATAAATTACGCCTTGGCCACTCCCCATCCCATAAAACTCAAAAGTGGAATAAAATGATTATGGCATAAGTGGATTATAGATTAACTGGATTTTCACGTATCTGGACTATCATATAAATGGATATAAATTTGGATTGTAGGAATTATTTTAGAGAAAGATGTGGATCTTCATCGACTATCTTTAAGAAGTACGTTTTCATAGTACAAAATGATATTAAGTGACATAAAAGGCGTTTCATTAAAAATTTCAATACAGATAAAATCAAAATTTTGCAAAGATTAATTTTTGATCATGATAAAGATAGATTAAATCGTAAAATAATTAGAAAATTTTGACGATTCTGATTTTGATATCTAAATAAATAGATAACGAAACAAATTAAAAAATATAAACAATGCGTTTCACTAGGCAAGCTTATTACTGCATCGAACATTTTAAGTATTTCTTTTCAAGGGTCTAAAGCAGAGTCCGTAGAAAGAATTTGGTCTCTATTATATGACCTTGAATTCCTGGCTCAAAACACTAAAGTTGCGATTTCGGATGTGTCCGACAGTGAGGACTCAGAAACTGAAATGGAAAACGAAATAAGTAGAATTGATTTTTTCAATGCAATGCAATATAAGTAAAAAAGAAAAGTGCAATTGAGAGAGAGAGAGAGAGACTACTCTAAACAAAGTGATAATGTTTATGAAAATGATTTTTAAGCACATCCTGTTATTCCAGGTATTAATATTAATTATTCAGTTATCGAAAGCACTATTACTAAGTTTAATGCAGAATCACATGAAAATATAATTAATTGGATAGATCATTTTGAGGATATGTTGAAACTATTTATTTTAACAATTTCTCAAAAATTTGTTATGGCTAAAAGATCGTTGGGAGAAAATGCTCTATTATTCGTTCGAACAGAACCACAAATTAATTCTTAGCAAAAATTGAGGTGAGCCTTGATTGATGAATTTTCGTTTGAAATAAACTCAGCTAATTTACATTAGCTTTTGAGTAATCTTTGAGTTGATTTAACTTTCAATGAAGTTGAACTGAACATTGAACATAGTATTCCAAATATTTTTAAACATAAGGGGCAACAATAAGTTTCAAGTTATGTACCACGTAAAACAAAATCAACCAATGTTCAATTAGATATTATATTAAAAAGTAATGAGCCTATATTTCAGCAACCCCATACTTTGCCATTCTCAGTGAAAAAGATAGTTGAAACTCAAATAGATGAATGGTTAGAACAAGGTATAATAGAACCCACAGTTCTTAAGAATAATGTAGCCCAGTAGTAATCGTAAAAAAAAAAAAAGACGGAACACCTCGCTTGTGCATTGATTATTGTAGATTAAATAAAGTAATTGAAAAAGATAGATAACCCCTCCCATTGATTGAAGTTATATTAGATAGATTGCATTAATCGTGTGTGTTTTGTACAATCGATTTCAAAAATGGGTTTTTCCACGAAATGTAAACAAGGATAGTAGAAAATACACTCCATTTGTAACTCATGAAAGCCAATACCAATTTCTTAGGGTTAATTTTGGACTATGTAATTCTCCAGCCGTGTTTCAAAGATTTATTAACACTATTTTATGAACACTGATTAATGTTGGTGTTGTTTTATCTCACATGGATGGTATAATCATTTTGTCTTCTTCAACTGAAGAAGGTGTCGAACGGCTTGAAAACATCTTAAATCTTGGGAGAGAATATGGACTAGAAATAAATTTTAGAAACTCCCATTTTTTGAAGAAGCGCATTGAATTTTTAGGCCATGTCATTGAAGAAGGGAAAACTTTTCCATCTACTTTGAAAACCAAAGTTGTGCTTCCTTTCCCTGAGCCACGTAATTTGAAACAGGTCCATAGTTTCTTAGGAGTAGCTAGATATTTCTGGAAATATATCCCAATATATTCGATTATTGCTAGACAATTGAGTGAACTTTTGAAGAAAGATCGAAAATTTTGGTGAAGAGGAAAGAAACTCTTTTAATCAATTAAAGTTAATTTTAGCTGAAAAACCTACGTTAAGTATATACAACCCAAATTGCAAAACTGAATTGCATTGACGCCAGAGTAGAAGGATTTGAAGCTATTCTATTACAGAAATCCCCAAATGATAAAAATTTAATAATAACTACCTATTTCAGGAGTAAAAAACAACAGATGCCGAAAAGAAGTATTCTAGTTACGAACTTGAAGCGTTTGCAATTATTGAAGCTTTAAAAAGATTCCGCGTTTACCTATTAGGAATTCCATTTAAAATTTTCCCTGACTGTTCTGCATTCGAAAAGACTATGCAAAAAAGAGACTTGTTAACTCGTGTTGCTTGTTGGGCTTTATTGTTCCAAGAATATAATTATAGTATTGAGCATTGTTCTGGTACAAGAATGCCTCATTTTGAGGGACTAAGTAGATCCCTTGTTAACGCATTTTGAATCTCAAGCGATTACATCATACCGAAATTAAATTCAGCCCAAGATAATGATGAAATAACAGCGATCAAATAATTATAAAAAAATCTCTAGTTATGAAGATTATTTTGATAAAAATGGCGATCCTTATAAATTTGTTGATGGTAAGGAAGTAGTGGTTATGCCAAGAATTATGCCGACGGAAATTATTAGTGCGCATAAAAAAGAACATACTGGTATGAAATATACAGAGAAAAGCATTGAGGATCATTATTTCATTCCCAAACTTAAACAGAAAGTGGAAAATATCACATTTAATTGCGTTCATTGTATTCTTATGAATCACAAAAGAGGAAAGAAGGAAGGCGTATTACACCCATTCCATAAAAATAACATACCACTATACACATACGATATTGATCATTTAGGACCTTTAGAAAACACACAAAAATTATAAGTATGTTTTAACGATTGTTGGCGCATTTACTAAGTTTGCTTGGATTTTTCCTACGAAGACCACAACATCTGCTGCAGTCATTTCGAAATTAGAAACTTTAAAATCAGTCTTTGAAAATCCCTTCCAAATAATTTCTGATAGAGGTACAGCTTTTCCCTCTGGTGAATTTGAAGATTATTGCAATATAGAGAATATTAAACATCATTTAACAACTACTGGTCTGATAAGAGCTAATGGACAAGTTGAAAGGATCAACAAAACTATCATATCAGTTCTTCCAAAGCTATCTTTAGAGAATCCAACCCAGTGGTATAAATTTACGAACGAAATACAGCAGACGATTAATTCAACATATCAATGAAGCACAGATACCACACCTTTTGAGTTGCTTTCTGGTACGATGATAAACGTTAGAAGTCCTAGCACACAGAAATGATTGAAATTGGATTTCAAGCTAATTTTTAAGCTCAAAGAGATGAACTCAGAAAGCTTGCTAAACAACAAATTTTCAAGATCCAAGAAGAAAACAGGAAAAGCATATAATTTGAGTAGAAAAGAACCCCAATCTTATTGAGTTAACGATTTGGACGCTATTAAAAGAATTCAGTTTGTACCCCACTTAAAACTAAAACCAAAATATTTAGGACCATACAGAGTTACTAAAGTTAAAGGAGGCAACACCTATGATGTAATCAAAGGAGGAAATCATGAAGTACCTAGCTGTACTACGACTTGTGCTGAATTTCTAAAAGCCTGGTATAGTATACCAAAAGGCGAGGATGTCATTCAAGTTAGGGTTAAATTTAAGTCGAATTGCTGAAGGATAGTCTGAAGTCGAAATGTCTAAAATGAAACAAAAGATAAGCTGACTCATTTCTTTATTTCAGATCTAAGCCGATAAGAAGCTGCTTATAAAATTTGTTTCTTTTCAGAGAACAATCCTGTTTTACTGTTATATATATATATATATATATATATATATATATATATATATATATATATATATATATATATTATATATATATATATATATATATATATATATATATATATATATATATATATATATATATTTGCAATGTCATCTGAAGGATCAGCTGATTCCAGGACGGCTGAAATGTGGTTGATGAACTACTCAATAAGCGATGTCACTATTTTAAGTGTACACTCTTTAAGGGGCTCGAAAAGCTCAAACATTTCTCCAGCGAGTGACAGTAAGCTGAAAGACGAAGACGCTGTAAGACATTGCGTTTAATGGCAACAAGACGGCTGC
Source organism: Latrodectus hesperus (assembly GCA_037975125.1). Lineage (NCBI taxonomy): Eukaryota > Metazoa > Arthropoda > Arachnida > Araneae > Theridiidae > Latrodectus > Latrodectus hesperus. Next base: position 108,847,530 of record CM075854.1, on the reverse strand, counting down.
TCCTTCCCCCATAATTTTAAACTTCATTTTATTTTGATAACATTAAGACGATTAACTGTAAATATCCCAAAATTGTATATAGTTGTATTTGTAAATATGTGTTAATTGAATATTAGTCTAGAAAAGAATTGTTAATTAAATTACGCCTTGGCCACTCCTCCATCCCATAAATATATATATATATATATATATATATATATATATATATATATATATATATATATATATAATTCATTTTAGATACTTCGCACACACAAAAAAATTTCGTCTTAAGTAATTGTGTGAAGCTTTGGTTTACTTTTTGAATTTCTGTATGAGAAACTAAAATTAACATACTCAAATCTCGCCGGTTCTTTTTAGTTTCCTTTGTGTTTTTCGGAATAGTTTGCTCTATATTTATTCATTATTTTACCCCAGACTCACCGTAGCTAATTTGACTAAATTACCTCTCAAATGTGTTGTAGATCGTAAGAGGAGTTGAAATATTGGTGCAATGTGATTAGTAATTCTTTTTTCCTTTTCAACACACGTAAAGCAAGATTAATAGAAAAATATTTTGGAATGCTAAGCAAAAAAAAAAAGATAGAAATATATTTTTGTTTCGATATTCAAGCTGCAAGTATTTCTTGCTTACAAGAATTAATTTGCACAGAACATCCATTTTAAAGGGAGAGAGCTTCATACCCCTACAATTTTTCTCTTCCTGAAGTAAATCAAATTCACAACTGTTAAATTATAGACGGGAGCACGAGGATTTTAGTAACTATCTTTGTGTGCAAAATCAGAAGTCGCATCATATGTATAAGCTGCTATCATTTATTTTCATGATAATCTCTGCTAGTAGTAATTATTAGATGATATTTTATTGCACTTATCCCTACTAAGCAAAGAATTTACTGTGCATTACAAACAGGACATTTGCCCCAAAGGGTTCAGTAATATATTTACAAATTTTTTCTTACCTAACTTTTCTTAGCTTTCCCACGGATTCAACTGGTTAAATCACTTACTTAGGAAAAACTTTTTATCACTTTTGCTTATATATATATATTACGTTCGTGTAAAATTCTGGAAGCAATTTTTCATTGAAATTCATGGATTGATTTTTTTGAACCTCAACGATTTTTTTATGTTCACGAGAGCTAATTTAATCAAGCTCTACAGTTTAAAGTGGATTCTGAGAACTATTACAAATTCCAATCCCAAGGAAGAAATCCAGCCTACTAATTGTTGCTTTGAAGGCAAGAGTTTGAAATGTATGGGTTGAAAAACCAGGGAAAAGCATACTTCTATTATCCCCTTCATTCTCATAAGTATTCATTACGAGCTTTTATGAAGTACTTATCCCTGAAAAGCCAATAGTTTACTGTACATTACAAATAGAAACATCTTTATGCGGTCTCATAACTATTAATTATATATTGATAATTCATATAATTATGATCAATACGCGCCTTATAAAAAATATTTTTAACTTAGACGTCTAACAACCCGTTGAAGTGGCGTGTGAGCTTTTACATTAATTTTGTTTACTGCTTCATAACACAAAAAGAACTTAAAGGAATTTTTTTAACTAAAATTTTGAATTTAAAATATATAGAGTAGGAGTATGTATATTGTTAACCTTTTTCATAAGAACCGTAAGTAACTGGAAGTTACGACGTAAAGTACTTCAACGCTATTTTTTATTAAAAAGCAAAATATAAGTTATTAATTTACAAATCAACATCCTTTTCGGTGTACTCTTTTACACACACAAATATACTTACTCTTCATATTATTTACTAACTTTTCATAAATAACACGGCTCTGATCTGTTAGTTAAAGTATCTAGTCAACAAAACATTGGAGCGAAGTTCACGTATGTGTAATTAACATTCTTGTTTGCATTGATAGAAAGCGAGTATTGAGAATAGTATTCTTGAATAAAATTTACCATTTAAAAAAATAATGCAGAAAGCATGTGTAAAATATTTTTCGTTTTGTGAAAATGTTAGATAAATGATAGTTTTTTAAATGCAGTATTTTTCACAATTATAACAGTCAATGTTCTTAAAAATAAAAAGCGCGTTATAATTTTTAGTTCTTTATTTACACATTAGTGCAGCTTAATATTGTATAGATATGTTAGAAATCCATGAAAGTAAGTATTTGAGGAAATCAAGTATTGAATTTTTATGAAGTTTAAAGTGACAAGAGCTTAAAAGGAAAATAATGAAAAAAATTTTAAAAAATCCGCTTTGGTTAAAATTATCTATTAAACAGAATATGAGGAAAATTAACCCACCGTATGACCAATATCAATTATGATATACTTCGCATTGTAATAAATACGATACAAAAAAACGACAAAGAAAAATAGATCATCCTAGTTGATGAACGCATATAGGGAAGAGAAACTCTGCAATTAATCTATTGAAACGCGTAGTTAAAAACGTGTAGATCTTTGAGTTATCTTTATAGAGATAATTTTTCGAAGCTTTCAACTCTGTACAGGTTTTCCCCCCATTATCTTCAGGTAACCTATTATTTTTATGATAGTGATAAAGAAAACCCATACTTTTCTACTCTGAACACAATATTTCATCTTCAAATATTTATGATAAAGTGTAAATAGAATCTGTAGAATAGAATTATTATGGTCTATTGTTTAAGCGGCCTTGTAGCTCTTTTAAGATATCTTTGTTCTAATTTTGTTATTGAAAGCTGACAATTTAAACTTCAAAAAAGTAATTTAATCTAAGAGAAATTTCTTTAAGCTTCTTTCCGTTTCCTAATTTTAAATCAGTGTTAAAGGGTTTAAAAGAACTATAAAGATTCTCATAAGAAATCTCTTGAAACTTTTAAAGTTCGGCAAAAAATCATTAATGAAGCTGTTGAGAAACATGTTCTGAACTATTCAGTAATAAGCAACTCTTTTAATAAGTTTTTTTGGAAAAATAAATACCAGCAAATAACTATTATATAAAATAGATAGATTTGTTCCAATTACATACTGAAGTATACAAATTATCGCAATTAAAATATTTTTTCCTGAAGAAATTTTTTTTGAACAAAAATGTTAATATGGCATTGAGATAAATTTTATGTATAATTTTTTATGTGTGATGCTTAAATTGAACATATTTAAACATTTTTAAATGCGCGTGATACATTAGATATTTTTATTTGTATCAAATTGTATAATTATATATTTTAAAAAATATTTTTCAAAAACACCGTTTTCCTTATTTAGATACACAAAAAGTTATCTTGAAGTGTGGCAAACGCATAAGGATAAATAAAAAACAAAGTACTAATACAGAATATTAGATGTCACTATAGTTTGTAGGTGAAAATCGAAAACATGAAGGAAAACTTCGAGACCGAATGAAGCAATAAGATTAATACCTATTTCATAGCTTAATCATAACTTAGGTTTTACGAAGTAAAATATAAAATGAATGCAAATAAACACTTTCTCGATATCATGGCTACAATGTGTGAAGCGATGAATATAAATGTGAAGAAGGATACAATGTGGATACAGCGTGTAAAGCACAATTTAATGTCAAAGAGAAATGATTTTAGAAATTGTATTGACTGTTAAATACAAAGTATTTAATATACAGATTACTATGAAATAGCAAGACATTGATTAGTTTTGTCTATCACTTGAACTACGGTACATGTTAAGCGCGAAATCCTCCACTTTCCTAAAAGAAAAACTCCAAGGAAATGAAGCTAAGAAATCTTGGAGTCCATGCACCAGATACAGAGCGCCCATTACCTTTTCATAGATGCACAGTGAGGGATGCACGGGGAGGAAAAAATATGCAAAATCATGCTCTCCTACATTGTAATTGGAATGCTTGTAATGCTCTTCGGATCGCAGCAAGTTCTAAGAACTTTTCAGGCACTATGTTGGAATATACAATCCGAAGATATCATTTTAAATGATTCTTTTAGAACAGATTTTCTGTAAGCATTTCTTTACAAAAGAAAAAAAGTTTAATCTTTTTTGTAATCCAACCAAAATTTCGCTTGCAATTTTCTTTGCAATATATACACAATTTTTAGGAAAATGAAGAAAGGTTATTTTTCACTTACAACATGCATTTCTACTGCACAATTGTTATTTATAAATTTAAAATTATATATAGTTCATATTTCTTCGTTGTCAATATTGATATTCCTGCAAATACAACTAACGATATCGTTGCCATAGTTTCGAGAATCGAACAGCAAAATGCTTGCTTAATCTGAGTATATAGAGATGTCCAGTCATATTTAACAATAAACTGTGCACCTGTGTATACAGAGTGAGTGGTAAAACTGATTGCAGAAACAGTTTCTGCCGGAAACTAATGAGAAGTCAAGGAGTACAGTGACTTTCAGATCAAGGTCAAAGTACAGGATTCTGAGCATAAACTGAAAGAGCAAACTGATTTTAGCTTCCTTAACATTCTTGCCCGCCATTCAACACCTGCTTCATAGCCTTTTCTTTCCTATCTGCAGTGATTTCTATTACGTCATGGTAACGTCAGATAATAGAAATATGGTTACGCTTCTAAAAGGGCTCAAATTATCTGCCTTTAGTCAAACAGTGACAGACTAGTACAAAATGGCACCATAGTATTTGCCAGTAGCCCTTCACCCCCCGATGTTCAATAAGTTTTGCTTCGGGTTTTAAGAAAATACTTAATCTAGACATAAAAAAGTCGGGACCATTACTCCAGTCTTTGTTTTAGACTCGCAGGTATATATTTTCTAAACAACCGAGTATCACTTTTGACATTTTTATTTGTAGAACTAACAGTTAAATTATACGTTGATATCCAGGTGCGACCAGTTGTGTTACATCATACAGCTAATCATGGATCCATTGTTTTAAATTATAGCTTGATGTTCCTTTAAACTATTTTCACAGAACTTTTTCTTTGTCTACAAACTTGGCAAATCTTTAATCTATGCACTTTCGATTGCTGATTGAATGCTGCTATTTCCTGAAGCTTAAAAAGTCACGCACATAGATTAATTATTGAGTAATACTTCAAAATTTATCAGAAACTGAAAGCAAGAATTTGTGTTCTCTGTAAAGATATTTATTCCCAGTCACCAGAGGATTTAATGTAAGTGTATCGGTATGCTTCCCTGTACCTAACCTACAATAGGGCTTGGTCAGTTAGGTGAGAGATGTGTTATGGAAGTTTTCGTAAAAGCAAGGATCATGCCGGAGATCTCCCCCAACACTTAACCAGAAACACACATTTTACTTGGAGACCATGACATTTTAAAGAGCCTCAGCTGCTTTTAGTGAATACGACAGATGTTCATTTAAATTGGGATTCGAACCCACTACTTTCCTACAATAAAAACAATGCCCTACCCAACCTGGCAACCACGGCCTTTACTCAAGAAAAAATAATTTGAGCAGTCATTGTTTATTAATCAACTGAACTACTCATCAGTATTATGATCTGAAATAATTAACTGTCAGCCGCATTATATATAAACTTTGTATACTAAATTTCAGCTTAGACAGTTATTTTCCTATTGATTGTAACTAGCTTCTGTACGATATAGGAGTCAGGAAATATTAAAAAAGTATTGATAAATTCCTTACGCTTCTTTTAAATAACGAAACTTTACAACAGATTTCAACTCGGCTGTTGATAGTTTGTGATTAGATAAATAGTTCTACGAAATATTTTGCAATATTCACAGCATTGAATCGTAATTACTAGTTTAACAACTTTCAATTTTGAGGCAAAAGATTAGAAGCACTACAGTAATCTTATTCAGCAGTCTAAAAATGCACATTATAAACAGTGCTCGTAAGACATTAACATTTAATTGCGATTAATTAATCTTGTTTTTAAAATGATCAAATCCCATTTCACAGTGTTACTAAAAATTTTAGTTTTGTAAAACAGCGGGGAAAATGAGAATGAATAGGAAGCAAATTTCCACCGAAAGTGAAATTCGTTTAGAAGTAATTTGACACATTAAGATTTTCCTGTATAGTTAAAATATTTTGACTCTTGAATGGGCAAGAGTTAACAAGGTATCCCACCTTAAGCTTAGCTTTTCCTATATTGCGTGGGACATTTTATAACCACTTTGTAAAGTATGTAGTAAGCACTTGTTATACCTGTGCTACTAGAAATATTTAGAAAACTAATCACTTGTGTTAAAGCAATTGATTATAAGGAATGATTAGAGATCTTAATTTTCTTTTATATTGGAAGATATAATTATATCTTCCAATATAAAAAAAATTAAAGATATCAAAATTTCTCGGAAACATTTAAAAAATTTTCCTAGGTTATCAACCTTTATTTTATGCTTGTAGAATTTAAAGTAATTTAATATGGATAAGAGAAATATTTTAAGGTAAAAGTTTAACAAGTAGTAATTCTAGAAAAATCAGTTAAAGTTATGAGGTGGAATAACAAAATGTGAAAATTCTTTACGTTCACAATCTCAGTTGAAAGGATTTCAAATCTGTGCTCTTGCATATCAGTCTTTAATGAAACTTTAGTAATCCGCAATTATTTTTAACATTATGTACATGGCATTCCGGTCTTCCCTTAATTTCCAGAATTACGATTCAGTTGTATATAACTTTTCAAATGAATCCAATTTTATTCAATTTTATTTAACACAACTGACGTTTGTTTTAAAATTGATTTTGAACTTTCTAGAGCGTAACAGTTTATAACCTAAGCATTGAGCAATCAGTTACCAGTTCGAAAGTCTCCGGGAGAAATACAAGATGACTGAATTGTGTGTCCAATAAGTATAAAAGAGTAGGTAACCTATTCGATTTTGGGATTTGACAATGCTATAATGCACAAATACAAACTTTCAAACTAAATGTTTATATTAACCAGTTTTCAATTCAAGTTTGAAAGCATTTTGCGAGAAAACGAGTTCTCACTTTTCAGAAAAGCATTTATAAGATACGAATTTAAGTGTTTGAATTAATTCAATAACAGAATAATAACAAAGTTTTAAATTATGAAGTCATTTTCAGGTAGTTTTAAAAACATACAAATACGTACATTTATCAGAATATTTATTCCGATATTTCAAATGCAAAATACAAACTTTTCATAGCCTAGAATAATTTATTTCATTCTTCACATATAATTGATTGCATTAGTTAATCTATTTAAAAAAGTGACAGGTGGGGTAGTAAAATGTTAAAATATGAGCCTCAGTTCACACTAGCTGGTTTGAAAATATTTTAAGTTAGTGTCTGTTACAATGCAAATAATTATGTTAGAGACATACACAATTACGACAAGATACACATAAAACTTTAGAAGGCAGACAAATAAAAATACATTAGGAGTTTTAAATAAGCAGTTTTATAAAATTAGCCTTAGTCAATTGAATTGTTGACGGGAGTTTACCGAACTAAAAGCAGTTATACATTAAGAAGAGTTTACCAAAAGGAATTTTACATTGCTATAAAGACAACAAGTGACATACGGACACGGACATAAAAGCAAATAAAATACGTGTACATTATGTATCACAAGATTTAACGGAGCTCATTTCATTAACTGAGCATTCCAGTCGGAATGGAATTGATCGGTTTTATAAGCAACGTTTGTAATTCAATCAGTGGAACACACCATTCTATAAACATTAAATTTGTACTATAAGTTCAAAATTTTTCATATTAAGTATGAAATTTAATCTGAGAACATGCCTAATTAGTTGAAATCACAAGACAAGGAAGCCATAGGAGTTGGAGGAGGTGTTAAATTGCCAGAAGTAATTGAGGAATGCAAGAATCCAACCTCTGTCATCACGTTTTCAGATTCTCCATTTCCATCTTTAACGTGAACAATAGCAGGACTTCCCATTACGAAAGAACTCGGATAAGTCATAACCGTTACACCATTTACAGTCTTTGCAAATACAGGATGATGCAAGTGATGTATTGGAGTAGAATGTACGTAGTTTGCTGCAGATTCCAGGCTAGTACTGCCGAATCTTTGAGGGCTGGAGGTCCTCGGTTGAGCTTGCTTTGTTTGAACAGAACGTCCACGATCTTGCTCAATGGAGTTACTTGCAGCTGGTTTGGGACGGTTCTTTCCACCCTGCAAGATTTTAATATTTAAAGGGCTCATTTATTCACACTTCTGTGTATAGATTTTTCAGATATATCAGTTTAAAATACTTTTGCTTAAAAAGAGTCAGCTCTTTACATATCGCTAAGCTTAAAAACTGGAAGGCCGTCAAGTTTAATTTTTAAGTATTAGCTTCTTAGTGTCGCTAGGAAATAAAGCTCTTAAAATTAAGCCGATTTGAATATTTAAATGCGAATTTCAAGACTGATTAAGTTGCTAACATACTTTCAATTGATCATGTAAAAACACTGGTACAACGTAAAAACTTGATCTACACAAAGATACTGCTTAGGCTGGCTCTTCCACGCAGTTTCTTAAATTCAGAAAATTTTGTTTCTTTTCTTCATCTTTGTTATATCAATATAATTCATAGTCTATTTAGACAAGATTTGATAGAGTGTTTAGAATTAATAAAAGTTATGCAGGCACTGGAATTCATTTTAATTCTGATAACATAGGTGGTATGTTATTCAGTTCAATAACTACTTTTAGATATTCTAGGGTGCATTGAACTTTAAAGGGAACTTAATATACAATCCTCATCAGATTTTTAGTGAACAACCTTCTGAAGTTGATAGACATATCAGATATTTAGAATACAAGCATTAGAGATACTTAACCAAAATTAAGCTTTAAATTTTGCCGACAGCTGAAGTTGTTTTATATGTATATAAAACAAGTTAATTTTATAAATAAGCTATCTGTTAGAAAAGTATTAGTCAGCTACAAATTTTTAATTACTTTATCTCGCAGCAACCAGTTGATATATTCTTTAAGGATTATTGATAGCATACTAAGTCATTTACGCGTGCGACTTTCTCAAGGCAATTTTCTTTACTGAAACAAGGCAATTTTCTTTACTGAATCTGGAAACTTTCGTTTCTAGTGCAGTTTTAATCTTAATCAAAATTCAAATTTACTGGAGTAAATCAAAACTAGAAAACTACAGAATGAGAAATACTTTAGAAGGATAACGCATATATATAACTTTAGATAGTTAATATCTAAAGTATGATCTATGCCCTCTTATTTCGAACTAGTGTTTTGAAACCGTTAAGGTTATTTTCTGATAGTTTGTAGCATCATTAAACCATGTAATCTTTAAATTTGAGTATACTTTAGACTTAAGTTTTCCCTTACAACATAAAACTAAAAATTTACTTTAAAGGACAATATTACTTTAAATAGAAAAAGTAGAATTAAGAATTAGGATTACTGCTTCATTCGTATCTGCAGATGAAGTTTCAGAATAATCAGAGCCAGATGCTGCTCCCATTGCTGGGAAAGGAAATTCATTAGGTGCGATAGAGTAGACGTACTGGGGATATCCTGCTTGAGCCTGTAAGGAATATAATTTAAAAATGTTATGCAATTAACTAGAACAGAATTTGAAATAGGTATGAAAAAGTTTTATAGATTTAAAAGTAACATTTCCCTAATGATAAAAAACTTAGTTTTTATCTTTGGAATTAAATTTCTAATCTATACAATTTTTTACTTTCTCTAATAGGTTTAAAATAAATCTATTTTTATAATATGTTCGCAGTTTTAGTTAAATATACAGTAAAAAAATTCGAGAAAATTTAGATGCTTTTATAGTAAAGTAGATCGTTTTATTTATTTGATGGTTTAAAGGCAATTTTCTCAGCCACAAATGATATTTAAACCGAAACAATATGAAGTGAATGTTAAGAAGCTCAAGACAAGTACAAAAGATTCCAATTCAGGAACTGAATGCCAAAGCACTGATCATCCAATTAATAGTTAGACAGCATATTAGACATGTTCTCAAATTGAAACAATAAGTATAACAAGTTCTTAATTTGACATTCTATGGTCATTGATTTGTGGAGTTTAATGGCGGAAGATCTGATTACGAAGAAACTGTGCCATACTTTGGGTTCAGTATAACTTTATTTGGTTATAAAATCACTTGTAAAAGTGAGATTTTAAAATTATATTTAAATTGCATGAAGATAAATGTTATATACTGTTTAATAAAACTAATACATAAAAAGGAAAACATTAGGATTTAGATTTAAACCAATTAAGATTTCCAAATTTAGAAGTATAGAGCTAAAAAATCAATGAAAGACATTCGATTAAAAAAATAGTGATGGAATATGCAACATTACGTTTTATACAATGAGGTGGATGTTCCTTGAAAGATGTTTGTGAATAAATCTCGTGTGACCGATCCTGAGACGAGTCAATTTGAAGTCCAAATTCCGTACTCTTAAGACCGGAAATGATTTAATGGATGTTATGAGGTGCAACATATTACTAGCGAATTCCAAGTCTCTAGCCGCAATGAAAAGGTATATTTTTGACAGATTTTTTAATAACTGTAAAGGGAACTTTAAGATCAGGAATAATGGATGATTTTTCTGCTGTGTCCGCCATTTCACTTCTTATTACCATGCGACTAGAAATCCAGCAAAATTACACCAAAACTTCTTGTATAGTGTATGCATTTGGTATAATATAGTTACAACAGGGTGACCATCACCAAGATAACTCAACTGCTTTAGAATCGCTTTTCTATCGGTATGTATGAAAAATTACGATATGGGTTAGTTGTGAAAAGTTGGAAGGCATACGTTAGCAGTAACTTCAGCCGTATAAATATAGCTATGGCCTCCATATTTGTAAGTGATGATATTTAAAATATCAGACATTATCCGTCTTTGAAGCCTTTCGTGAAAAGTGGTAAGTATTTTGAGTACTGTAGGTGGTGGTGAGCAAGTAGTTGCTGGTAAATCATAAGTGTTGCATTTAATGTAATTAGCATATTGTTTTAAAACATTGTTAGTGTTTTAAGGAGGGAGCCCTAACAAGTCTGTGATCGCAGGTTGTATAGATGAGAGGTTTGATTCCAAGGTTGAAGATTTTATCCTTTCTATAAAAGGAAAAATATTGTAGGGGCGGGCGACAGAGTCTCTTCAGCCTAAGAGCAAGTTCAGCAGATCTCAGAGGATGACGGATAATTGACATTTTAAAGTAGTTAAATGACAACTTTTTACGACGTAAGTAAAGTGGTGGTGGCTGCCAAATCACAAGCTTTGAACAGGTTAAGTTTGGAATGCACCTGAGCAAATTCGAAGAGCCTGATGGTGTACAGTGTCCAATATACGAAGAACAGAAGCTCTTACCGATACACATACCATACAGCCATAGTCTATTCGAGATAGTATGAAAGACAAATTCTGAGCAATATTCCGCGATCGGCACCCCAAGAGTTATTTGAAAGTACTTTTAAAATTTGACATTTTTCTTTAAGTATAAAATGTGAGAGAAGTTTGTCAACTCCAAGAATTGTTATTCAATCAAACATTGGTATAGATTTGTTTCGTATATTGATGATTAGATTAGCATGAAGTCCAGTTTTACGGAAAAAATTAACACACTTATAGAAATTTCGTGTCCATTCTTATCGCACCAGGAAGCGATATTATTTACAGCAAATTGTAATTTTCGTACGAGTATTGGAATACTGGAGCTTCGACAGGAAATCTGCAGATCGTCCACATATAACGTACCATCAATGGAAGGTGGAGGATTATTTAAAATGTTGCAGATGTTACTCGTATGCAGTTTAAAAAGCATGACACTTAAAATGCTACCCTGGAGATATTCCTTCAGCTTGTGTAAAATGACTTGAAGTCTCATCCAATGCGGACTTTAAAAATTGGTAGATTACCTCGGAATCCTAACTCAAACATTGTCCAGAAAATACCATACCTCCTCGTTTGATCAAACCATTTTTGTATAGCTAAAGATATAGAAACCAAGTGATTCCGTCTGACAAAAGCATTACGAATATTTGATTAGCGATGCATATTATCTAGAGTAGTTCTACCTTTACAGAAACCACTTTGAAGTGGGATAAATTTTCCACTATCGTATAAATAAGACGCCTATTGACCATACGTTCCAGCATTTTACTAAGACAGCTCGTAAGCTGCAATAGGTCGGTAATTTAAAGGATTCGAAGAATTTTTTCCAGGTTTCAGTATGGGAATGGTAATAGCTTCTCTGCATAAACTAGGATATTTATGTTCTACCCAAATTCTGTTAAACAAAGTCTGGACCCGATTGTTTCGTTTGAGACAGAGCTCTTCTCAATTCTAACATCTGGAATTCGCTGTTATATGGAAGGAAACTTCCGTCTTCAAATCACTTGCGCAATTTCACTGGGAGAAGAATATGTAGCCGTACTGGTTATTACAGGTATAGAATACTGATAGATTCCTTTCGATGCTTTTATTTTCATCCATAGTCGTTTACTGGATGCAAAAATATAGATATTGAAGTTACATAAGATTCATGGTTATTTCAGGCTTTGGCATTTTTATGAGAAAAAGCTTTGGCCCTTTTGAAGGCAAGATTCTCTTCTGGGGTTGGATATCGTCAGAATATACCCCATAGCTTCTTCTGTTCCTTGTATGCTAAAGTGACAGGCAATATTCAACCAGTATTTACAAAGTTCTTTGGTTTTGAAGACTTTGGAATAGCTATATCGGTAGCACAAATTGATTTTGTGACCTCCCCAATAGCTTTAATACAGTCTTGAACATTGTTTCAGTAATAGCTAGTTTTGTGAATTCCAGTTTGCCCGATGGTAGTTACATGTAAGTGGTCCATGCATCATTCTACCTTTCTGGTGTATGGAAAGAGAAAGTGATCGCTGTTATGAATATCATTTTCAACACTAACTCAATGATGGTAGAATTTAAGGAAAAAAGATGACCAAGTCATTGGAGTGAAACGTTTTTAATTTGATGGAAGTATGGTTTTTCATTAGCACTCTGACAATTTTCAGAAAGAAACTGCTCTATCTGACGGTCCCTATAAAATTTGTATTAGTACTTCTCCACAGGTTGTGTCCATTAAAGTCACCAATCGGTAAAAAGAGGGCTGATAACTTCAAATAAAGATCTTCCAGGTGGGCATTGCAGCATTTATATTCCTTCACATGACAAACTTATAATAGCGTATATGCATTCGTATAGCCACTGCTTAAAGGTTAGTATTTAAAGAAGGTACAGCAGTAGGGTATTTCTGTGAGAAATATATGCACACTCCTTCAAATGTTGTGAAGTTTCCATTACAGTATTTTCTGTAACCATGATAACCATATATCTGCATAGAGTTCATAGGTTTCAGAAAGGTTTCTTAAAGACCAACACATACAGAATTTTGAGAAGCCATTTGTTTGACGTCCCTATGAGTACGAATGCCACAACAATTCCAGGAGATAAAAGCAACTATTCTTTAACTAGTAAACCCCATTTTATGGAGTTGGAAGGCTTAATTTTTGATAGAGTCTCACTGAAGATTTTGTGTTCTTTCAAAGGATGCAATGAAATTGCATCTGATTAAAGAGAAAGGAAAGATTTACCAAAGAGGACTTTTTAGGATCTTTACCCTCTTAATTACGAAGCCTTAAGAGCTTTTGACTTCATAGAAGATTTATGTTTTCTGTAAGATTGGATTTTGTTCAATTTTTCAGAAATCAGTGGAAATTTGGTTAGCGGAAGAATTATATTTTCTGTTTGTGTGACAACAGTTACCCTGACCTTTACCATTGCACTAGCATAACTCCTAGTTTGTTTATTTGTCGCTCAACGGTCATTTTTTGCACACGAGGGCTAATTAGACCGGGACTTACGGTTTAAAGTGGAATCCGAACCACTACAAACATCCATGCCCAACGTGGGATTCGAACCCAAGAACTGTTGAACCGAAGGCAAGAGCATAACTCCTAGAGAGAGTTCAAGTTGTTACTATGAGACTGGCTTATATATAGGAAATTATATTAATTTGCACAGCTGTTATTTCTTTTTCTAGAATCTATGTTGAACATAAACGAGAGTAAGATAGATTGTTACCTTTACAATTTACACATTTCACCTGACAGAACTCTCATGTCCAATTTCAGCCTAACGAGCAAGAATGTTTCATCTGCAAGACGTTTTGGTATGTCTATAATGGTGGCATTGAGAGCATTGTAATGAGTTAAGAATATATGGACGCATAGGTAGTGACATAAGTTGCTTGAAACTATCAAAGTTGCCTAAGTGTATGAAATGTAACTAGATGTTGGGTGTTAATAAATTTACCATCCCTTTTGATCTCAATTCCCTCGACATTGCATACCTTTTGATTCTACAGATTTTGAGCGATTTCCTCTTCCTTTTTTTAAAAAGACATTTAAAAGATCGGCAGCCGAGATAACGCAGTAGGAGAAATTAAAGTGACCATTGGGTATGACAATATCCAAACTGTCTAATTTATGCATGTTTAGAATTTATATGCTTTGACTAACAGAAGATGTTTGAGTAAATCCCCGGAACGTAGTTTTTGAATGGACTTAACAGCAGCTAAATAACCAAATGTACCCTTCTCAATAAGGGAAGACACATTTAGAAAAGAACCTTGTTTTAATCTCATGATAAAAATATTTGGCATCGGCAAAATTAATTTGTTGCTCCCGAGGGAGAGAAAGACTTCCATAGGAAACTAAAATATTCGAGTTCTGATGGCACCACCCACCATGAAGCCCTACAAGGAGAAACACAACTGCAACAATGCAAATCAGACCTGACACGCTTTCAATATAAAACTGATGTGTACTCCACTCTTAAGTAAATGCAAGATTGCTTGATCCATTTGAGCCGATTGATTTAAAGAGGACAACTACACACCACCCGTTTACCTGAAGCAGAGGCCAGAGTAATGAGTTAATCTCTAACGACCTCAATTACCTAAACCCTCCTTTCCTGACACTGGTCTCCACACACTGCAAAGCAGCAGGTGATATTTTAATCAAGAGGAGCTGATAGCAACAGGAGGACTATAACTAGTCAAGGGGAGCCCTCAATCTCCCATAACGAGGGAGAAGAGAAAGAGGGGAAAAACAGATTGCTGGAGTAACTCGGGATTCTGACAACTGTTTACTTTAAAGTAAACCCCCTAGTGTGGGGTTCTATGATCACTGAGTACTAGGGTTAATTGGACAAGGACCTACAGTTTAAAGTGGCTTCCTAACCATTAATAACTTCAAAATACATGGTGGGAATGGAACCCATGAAATTTTCAACTGACAGCTCTTCAAATTTTAGGTTAGATTTAGGGAAGTATAAAATATTTGGGACTACTTTACAGAAACACAATATGCCACAGTTGACTTAAATACAAATCAAGGAGTTCCTCATATTTTTTAAACTCGTGTAATTTCAAATAACTAAGTAGTACAACCCTACAATCCTGTACTGGTTTGGCATGATTTGCAGCTTTCGCGCAAAGCACTGCATTCATCCCTCCACCATAAATTACGTCACTTCGCAATATTAAGTTTTTAAAACCCCTATCATACTCAAACATTGAAAACTAACAAGAATTACAGCTCATGATAAATGTAGATACATATCAGCTCGTAGGATTTAACTACTAGATTCCAAAGACTTATCGTTGTAAGACTTAAGAGGTTATTTAAACAGCCCTGCTGTTTATATTTACTCATTTCAATACTAAGTCAACGTGAACTTTAATATTTAAGTGATAGTTCATCAGTAGCAGAATGAGCTACTCAATGAATGCAACAAATTCAGTTTAATTACACTTGAAAGGAATCTAATCCCTCTTTTCTGACAACATTAGGAGCACCACAGTAAGTGCTCATACAGCAGTATGGACATTTTATGAACAGAACTGCAGGTTTTTCTAACTATTTGACATAGGTTGTAAGGAACAAGTTTCAATCAGTATCTTAGCAAAACAATTTTTATTTGACTGAACCATTACTCTGTTAGAATTGAGAACTAAATCAAGAACTGAAACTGAAGAATAAAGTGCTATTTTCTAGTCTATGGGGGATAAATTCTTTGCAAATATTTGTTTAAATTTTCATGGGCAGAGAACCTGCCGTCATTTCTCGTGAAATAGAAAGTCTAAGCTAGATCCAGTTTATGAAGTCTAATGGATAGCTACTGTCACTCTAGTTAGTTTCGACAGTACAACAACTAGAATTTTAAGTCTAACATAAAATGCTATGAACTATGTTCAAAACTTAAACTTAATTGCAAAAAAGAGTGAAGTGGCACAAGAATTACAAGGTTAGAAATATCATGCGTGTAAACCACGAATTTAAAAATGTGAAGTTCTATGAAACGAAAGCTTGAATACCACGCGTTAAATTGGTTCCTATAAAAGTACTTACAGTAGGTGGATAAGGGCACTGTTGCTGGAGATAGAAATGTGGAGGCCAAACAATTGGCCAAGTTGCCTGTAAGAAAATTAGACATTAGAAAGAGTATTCATATAAAAAAGATAAAACAGCGATTTAAATTTATAGTAGTTGTAATTAACGTTCAGTACAATGGTTAATATACAGACAAATGTTTTAACCAGTATTATTAGATAATAGTTCAACACTGGTAGAAGCTTTAAAATTGTGAATAGAATTTCAATATTTTCATGGAAACAGTAAATGTTTGAGAAATTTTAGTTCCCCATTTCTGCATAAAATCAAAGCTATTAGTGTAGGCTGGTTTTTCAAGTTAGCTACTCACTAACAACTCACCTGAGGATAGTAAACCGAATCCCTTGGGAAACTAGCAGAAGTACCAGCAAAAGGTTGACTTGGCCAAACAATTGAAGTACTTGGTACTGAGTTTGACTCTGAAATTTAAAATAGAGGCAAAAATATATCAGACAATGATAGTCAGAAAGTTGTGCAAAATTCTGTTACAATTAACAAATATTTAAAAAAATTTTAAACCAAAAAAATTGAGTTTACTTAATTGACTTTAAAAGTCCCGACATTACAATCAAATATCTAGAAGAAAAATCAACCCTTTCAAGAAGTTTTATTTCATTATAGAATTTAATTTTACAATAAAATTATTTTGTGTAGAATTTTATAAACATAAAATGCATGAAATATATGCGCGAATAATCTTGTGAGTATTAAGCTTAAAGTGATCTTAGCCTAGACTTTAAAATTAAGTCACCAATTTTAGAACTTACAAAAACAGGAATCTTAAAAATTTCTTTTCAGAAGTAGTATTTTTGAAGTTAGTTGCGTTTGTAATATACGTATGAAGACAGATTTCGGATGTTGCTCAGAATGCTATAGTGCTTTTATATCATTAAATCTAAAGAATCTAGCAACAAAAGGGGCCTACACAAGTCTTACATTAACAGCTGTCAGAAAATAGGAATACCAATAAATTTATTTTTTCCATTGAAATATTCTACCAATTAACTTTGATGCGATTCATCCCTTTGATCCTCTCTTGGGTGAAACCCATCTTTATTAACGTGTTAATACACGTTGTATTGCAAATTCAGTTTCAGTGCTCAACTACACAATTCCGAAACACATCGTTGGGTGAGTTTCTATATATGCAATGACAACTTTAATGTTGTAATCATTACTTAGTGATAAATCTATATTTTCTCTTGCCCAACTTTGAATTCATTAACCCTTAAGTTGACTCCTGCTTTTAAATAAGACTACTGAATCATTATAGAGAATGCAAAACTAGGTTAATATGAAAAGTTTCAGCGTATACTGAAGGCTTATCTAAAAGTACGTCGTGTTAATTGCAATTTCGATAGACTTCTAGAATACAAATCGCAATTCATATTCTACTTTAAAAATAGAACTTATTTAAAGAATCTATCATCTTAAACTTTTAATGCTAGTCAAACTATGAAGAAATCTCAACGAAATACATACCTAAAGTGCTTTGATTGTACGGCTGGAAAAAAAGAATGGTTTAAATTAATGGAACAGTAATAATGCTTATACAAGTCATTCAAAAATATAGTTGCATTTTATAAAAGTGATTTACATTAAGCTTAAACTTAAAAGTAACCAACTTTCACAATTTGAAAGAAATCTGATCTAGCGACATTTCTTACGGTTGTAAAAAATGTAGCGTTAAAAATCTGTAGCCACGATTTCAAAAGTCTTAAAATTGCTGTTACTAAATGCTACAAACATAAGCAAATCATTTTTTTACCTTTAAATTAGTATCACCAAGGAGGTTTCTCAATGAAAAATCAAAAATTAGACCTTTTTGTTCTCATTCAGTTATATCCAAGAGTTTGTTTCTACAGTAACAAATTTTCTTGAAGAAAAGACTCAGATTTTTCAAAAATATTTATCCTTAGATTTTCATTCCGAAAAGTTCACTGAAGAGTCTTAGAATGTTTTAAATTTAAAACCGTTTTAGAAGTATCCATTTAAACCTGTATGATTTCACCTACCAGAACTGGATTGGAAGTTTTATTACGTTTCTATTATCTGGTATAAAATTTAAGCAAATAAACCCTCATTAAAAGTACCGTTGGCCTTCTCGTAAGAGTCGGCCCTAAATAAACAGCATATTATTAAGGCAATATTGGAATATTCTATATATTATCACACAATAAGTTAAGACAGGTTGAATCGACTAGAGTCTTCATATAGTCCCATAAATGACTGAAGTCATCTAAAAGGTGATTATTCAATAGAGCAGCATATACAAGTACTGCCAGTTTTCAGCAAATGAAAGTTTACAGGTGCTCTCATTTTGAAATGCTTCGTTTCGAAAAAATTATTGGCTTTAGAGAAGATGAATTCATCCGCGTATTTATAATCAACCCAACATGTGGATCTCAGAACTTTGTTTTTCCAACATGATCAGAAAACACATCTTGAAGTAAAATTTGCAAAAAACATTGTATAGTGTATGGCAAGATAGTCTGCCCAAATTTTTTTTCTAAGGTGTGAACAATAGCATTTTGGAAACTTTTCTTTCAACGTGAAGAATCTTTTGCATTCAGACGGTTTTCCGTAGATTGACAGCATCTTATTCTTGTTTTCTGCCAGCAAGTCTTAAATTCAGTAGTCAAGTGCGAGATAATTGATACTGAAACTAAAAATCTATACTATCAATTTCAAAGATAATTTGCAAACATTAAAAATTTAGCTTTTATACTGCTGTTTCTAAATGCCTATGATGACTTTCATATTTTATGGAAATTCTTTAAGACTTCCCGGAACACATGCTATAATGTTGTAGCTCCATCCATGAGACATCAAGTCGAATTATTACAATTTAGTAAGACAAGATTTTGAATGCTAAGAATCTTCCGGTCAATAGTACTTGAAAAAATACGGTTTACTAGAAAACACTGCGTACTGTGAAGCGATACTAAGCACATAGTGAAAGCTAAAAGTATTACGATCGATTATAAAAATCTAATTTAAAATCTTCAAGTCTATAATAGATTTCGTTCAGTAAGTTTAAAATATACTGTTAAATATTATATTCAGTTTGCATACAATTTTTGATATTCTCAACATTTCAACCGAAACTTTGTAATTAAATACCAATTTTGGTCTAACTTGGCAGAACAATTAAAACTGGCATAGCATTTAATAAACGAAAATATATAAATGACAGACGAACTACAAAACATTTAGATATAATGATCATGAAGCTAGTATTAGGAAAGACTATTTAGCTTAAGATTTCAGAAATTTGAAATATACAGTAGGCAAAACGATTTGTACAACACTTTTTTAAAATTTTAGAAACATAAGGAGCTATTAGTTTTTGCGATGTGTGATCGCGAGTTTGATATTTCTAAGTAAACGAAAAAAATATTTTGAAATAATTGAAAATAAGATCTAAATCTTACAAACTTGGTAAATTTCTTGCAAAAAGTATATTTGTACATCTATATCTCCGGTCAGTATTACAAACATTTCATGTAATTATTCACATGATAGTTAATTTTTTGGATAGTTTGTATTTTTTAAACATTGAAGGTTATGTTATCTTTTTAACAGAAAATGTCACTCGCAGAAATATTTGAGAAATGGCCACGGAATTAAACGAAGTCTCTTCAGACATGAGAACTCATTTTTAACCTTCATAAAAGTAGAAAATCTTATCGCGAAATTCAAAAGATGGTTAAGTTACCCTTTACAACTATTGGTTACATCGTAAGAAAATATAAAAATACTGGACGCGTTGAAAATGAACGCAGGCCAGGTGGCCCGAGTAAATTAACTTCAAGAAATAAACGAAGTATTTTTAAAGCAGCTATTAGAAAACCACAAATTTCTGCTCAGAAAATTGCAGATGACCTTCTGGCATCTTCTAACATTAGAGTGACCGCTCAAACAATAAGAAATGTGTTACATAGTGCTGGTTTAAAGGGCAGAACTCCGAGAAAAAACCAATGATCTCTGAAGTTAATAGAAAAAAGCGTCTAGAATTTGCTATGAAATACAAAGACAAACCGATGGACTTCTGGAAAAAGGTTATTTTTTCAGATGAGAGTAAGTTTGAAATTTTTTCACCCCTAGTATCCCAAAAATCTGGCGAAAAGATAAGACAGCCCTCGATAGTAAAAATGTACTTCCGACTCTGAAACGTGGTGGTAGAAATGTGATGGTTTGGGGCTGTGTAGCTCATGGCGGGGTTGGAAAATTACACTTTGACACAAAAATGACAGCTTTAGGTTACATTGATGTGTTGTGGGATAACTTATAAGACAGTGCTAGAAAATTGGGTATCGAAGACACTCTTATTCCGACAAGAAAGCGATCCAAAACACTGCGATAGTTACTAAAACATGGTTACTGTATAATGAGGCAAGACGCCTTGAAATTCCACCACAATCCCTGAATACAAATGCAATTGAAAATTTGTTGACGCTATTGGATGCTCAAGTGCGAAAAATATAACAAGTAAGAATAAAGTTTGAAAGAAGCCCACGTGAAAGCTTGGGAAGAAATATATCAAGAAACCACCAAAAAGCTAATAGAAACAATGCCAAGACATCTTTAAGTAATTGGAAAAGCCAATGGAATGCATACAAAGTATTAAATTTCTATAAAATTATAATTATGCTTAAAATTTGTCACTAAGTGTACAAATACTCTTTGTATAGTTTTTATAAAGTTTTATTCATTAATCAACTAAAGTTTATGCGATTGTTTTTTTTGTTGATATTTTATTATTTAACTCACTAGAATATATTTCTGCAATTTCAACTTAGTTACCTTATTTTATTTTGCTATAAAATTCGAAAATTGAAGTGTACAAATAAACATTTTGTCAACTGTATTTAAAAGATAATACTATTTAAAAAATAAGTTTCAAAAATTGCCCTTTACCTTTGTACGTATACATTATCAAGAAAATTACTAATTCAATTCATCCCCTTTGACGTACTTTTAACTGGAAAGCTTTAGACAGTAAGAACTAATTTTTTAAACATTTAGCTTATACTTATTATGGAAAGTTCGTTTTGCTTACACGTTTGGTAAAATATATATTAGAAAAAATTCAATACTTGTTTCTTGAAAGCAGGAGCTATATTCAGTTTGCGATCTTTCAAAGTCACGCATTCCACCTGAAATGAAATTTAATAGCACTCATAATACACGTAAAAAAGATTTTATTGAATGAAAGTATACAAAGTATAGAAAGAAACCTAGAAAAGTTACGAACTTTTAAAACAGACGAACTAAAAACCTTTATATATAATATATATATATAATATATATATATATATATATATATACTGCAATTTCAAATTACTCTAGCATTAAAATATCCATTTTCATTTAATTAGTTCAATTTTAATGTGGAGGAGTAGTTACCTTGACAAATTACTCAATACTTAAAATTACACATTTTAAGACTAACTGAATTCAAATATTGAACGGAAAAATATTAAAGTCTAGTGTTTTAGTATATTAATGTCAAAACTTTTATGCATCGACTTGCATGTTGGGACTGCATCCAGCGTATTTAAGAATACGCTGGATGCAGTCACAACATGCAAGTCGAATTAACACAATTTAGCATGATGATTTGAGATATTAAAATTTTTCCGTGAATACTTTTTCTGTAAAAAATTCTGACTTATTAGAAAACTGCCTACTGTGAGTCTATAATAAGTGCATATTATAAATATAGACCTAAGTGAAAATGAGAAAGCTAAAAATTATTCTATTAAAGCAGTTGCTTGGCAACTTCAGAAACTAGGCAATGTATCTTTGAATTAACAATTCTACCCATTAATTCGAAGATATATATTTAATATAGATAAAATATATAACCTAAATATTTATATTTCTGGTTACAAAATAACCATTTAGAAACTTTAGTGACTTAAGTTTTAGTAATAGTTCTCCAGTTTGACTTGCAGTTTCAAATTATATAAAATTATCTACGCAAATCAGATGAATAATCTATTTGAGTAATAGTCTTCACAATCACTTGTTTATGACAAAGTAGGTAAAATCTATAATTTGAACATTTAAATTAAGAGGATTCAAATCACATGCGAACCAATAGATTAAATGTAGGATTGAAGGAGAATTGTTTTAGCATTCAATTACCATCTATTTGTTAGATGGAAAAATCCTGAGCATTTTCGTAATAAACTAATGTTAAAATGTTTTAGATTTTACATAAAGTGTCATCAACCAATTTAAACTTTTTAAATCGTTACAATCAACATTAAAATTAAACAATAGTTTACGAACAGATCAATTTGTTGGCAAAATAAAATTGGAAAGACCAATTAAAATATCTATTTAGTAGACTAATTTTAAAATTAGAATTTCAGTTTTATTAGAATTATCATTGGAATTCTTGGAAAATGCTGTTATTGTACTTCTAAAGTCATAAGAATAAGCTGCGAAATGCTTCAGTGCTAGAAAAATTTACATTAAAATTTGCCTACTTGTATTTCAAACTAAGAAAAAAACATTAAGACTTGTAATTATTTTCCATGTTAAAAACATAAGTGAAATAATTGTGCAATTTATAAAGTAAAATCACATTCAACCAAGTACGATTAAAGCAAAGTTCGACATTAAAACAATTTATTCCTTTGCGTCAAAGAAACTTAACAAGTCATACAGAGTTCTTTCAACATTCAACTTCTTTAGATCTAAAAGTAAAAGAAACTTAGTATTTTCCTTTGAATAAAGACAACTAAACATTTACATTAAATCATTTACAAAAATAGAATAAATAACACATTTACAAAAATTTATCAAAGAGTTCAAATGTTAGTTTTTGTAGTTTATGGAAAAAATAATGGTTTTTTCAAAGTTTAATTATTTGGCAATATTTTCTAAAAAAGCATTTTTCTAGTTGCAAAAAATTTGAAATTTTTACTTTTGTGCTAATTTTGAAATAAAGCAGACGAGTAAATAGACGATCTGCATCAATATTCAGAAAACTCAATCAAATTGAGAAACTGAAACCATAATTTGTTCTAGTTTTGATTATAATTTCATGTGGCAAGAAATCCATATACATAAATTGCTTAAGATTCCTAAGTTTTAAAAAATGTCGATTTCAGCAGTGTAAAAATGTATTAGCAAAAACTACACTAATGCCCTTAAATACTTTTATATTAATAAAGCTTGTAAATAATGCAAATTTTGTTACGAGAAAATAGCAAGTTTCAGGAAAGTTTTGTATAAATAAAAACACAATTTGTTTACTAAAGATAGTTGTGGAATTTTATTCACACACAATTTAGATTTAACTTTCAGACATAATGTCAGATTTTGGTCTGTATAATCTTTTCAAAAACTCTTAGCTACTGAGACCCGAAGTCATTTATATACGCGCTTCCCATTAAAATGGGACTGTTACACGATTTTCTATATCAAAAGGATTCGTTGTTGTATTAAATTTAAAAATCACTCTAGTGTGAGAATTTTTATAAAACTCTCCACACATATTACAAGGAACTTGAACAGAGAGATTAAGATTTATTAATCTTTTTAAAACCTGATATAGCATTGTAAGCACACATAAGTTAAGGATAGCAACAGTAACTACATTTATTTGTACTAGAAATCAGCAGAGAAATGTTAAAAGGCAGGAAAATGCTAGTTCTGTTTACATATACGCTTACTTTGTCAATATTTGCTTTATTTTCCACAAATGACTTATTAACTAGGTAAACTTACAGCTGAAAATCAGTTTAAAATAGCTATTGCATTAAAACTAGAACTCCTTTCAGCATTAAGTTCATTTATTATTAATGAAGCTAATTTAAAATTCAAAGCATTATTATAGATATTTAAAAAAGAACTCAAAATTCATTTCTTTACATAATGTGCTGAAGTTTTATATGGCTACTACTTAAATGTTCCAGATTATGACTAAGTACAATAAGGAATCACTATTTGTTATCAATTTATTAAATTTGTTTAAAAAATAAGCCTCATCCTTACTTCGAGAAGTACTTTCTGCGCCTCTTCTTCAGTTTCAAAAGTAACGAATCCATATCTAAAATAAAAAATTTCATTTTAAAACTTAATTGCCTTAACATTCATTATAACCGCTATGGACAAATTTAACCACATGATTCAATTACTTATTCCTGACGATTTAATATGGGAACTAGAGTCAGTGATTTTACAATTATTTTTATATATATTATGAACTGATATAAACATTTATTTTTTATATATATTATGAACTTGTTAAAAACTAGCACAAGTTTTCGTTACCCTTTAGATATTCCACCTTTATCAACTATGATCTTCGTAGATTTCACACTTCCATACTTTGAAAATAAATTAGTCAGGTCTTCTTCCTTAGTCTAAAATAAGATTTTTACATTCTTAAAATATTAAATTTTTAAATAACTTAAATTAGCAAGAATTAGAGCAAATATTTTCACTATGGGTGTTAACATTTTTAACAAGAAACATATTTTGCTTTTAGTTGAGCAGTTCATTTTCGCGGATCATACTTCCACCTCAGTCAGATTTTATTGGCTAGGAATCCACTTTAAACAGTAAATCCCAATCCAAATAGCAATTAATGTAAAGAAAAATTTTAGACTAACAAGCCAAGCTAATACTTCGTTTTAGCTTATGAGATTCTAGATTAAGCTGGTTAGAACTGTTGTAAAGTTTTAAATATTTGTTCAGAAGTTATTCTTAGCAAGTAAAGCAGTAAGTAGAATCTTAAGTACATTTAAAATACAAGCTTAATGAGCTAAAAAATTGTTGCTTATATGCATTCTAGTAACTTATAAACTATTAGCAATGTTGAACATCTAGAAAGCTGCAACCTTTGCATTTGAAAGTTGAAACTAAATAGTTTAACAAATTAAACAGACTTTTAAATGAAGCAATCTTTTTTTTAACCTAAATAGCCTCCTTATTTAAAAATACGTGATACACAGAAGTGTTATAACTATCTTGTGATAGCTATATATAAGTAGACTGGAGAAAACTATGAAACTGAAGGAAGTGATTCTGAAACTGAGTTAAAAAAATAGAGAAGTTTTCATAAAAAGCAATCACACTGTAGTTTGCAAGTTAAGATATTAATTTAAAAATACTTTCAACTTCACACTGATTTTTAAATTTGTGAACTGGGAAGTATACTCACATTGCCAGAAATTCCACCGACGAATATCCTGTTTGGTACAGCCGTTCCAGATTTAGGAATGCCAGTTAGCCAGCGGAGGTTATCGCGGGCAGCAGCCTACAATTTTACAATCTTTTTGTATTAACAAGTTAGTCTTAAAAGCTTTTCAGGTAAAAGTTGTTAAAGTTTGACAGAAATATATTCTTAATAAACAGAATTCCTTTTAAATTATCTGATCTACAAGACAATTAAGTGTTTATCCCTAATTAAAACTGCATAGTTTATCAAAAACGGCAACTGTTTTTAAGATACTAATACAAAAGAATGATTATGAATCCATTATGAATACATGAACCATATCAAAGAGCTATTAAACCAATGTAAATAAGCTAAAAAGATATTAACTAGAACAATTTTGCTGAAGGAACCGAGAAAATATTGTTTATATATACTTTATTAAAATATCCGAATATTAATACATAACATCAAACACCTAAAATTTAGTCCAATAATATCAATACTTAAATAATAGTAATGAAACTAATATTAGCCGAGCAAAATTAAATTCAAGGCGAAATAGTTAGCTTCATTTAAGTAATAGCTTCTTTAATTAACTGGACAACTCTTTTACAAATTCAAAAAAAAAAAAAAATAGCATTTAAAACGCATGAAATGTAACTGAATCACAGATGTATAATCATAGTCGGCAAAATCAAGTCCCATATTATTTTAATGAAACTGCAACGTTTCACTACTTATCAATTCTCAACAATTCTAGATTTAAATTTTAAAATACGAAAACACACATAAAAGTGTTAATTAGAACAATAAACATCTGCAACTATAGATGGTACTTACCATCACAGAGGATGAATTACAGATAATATTTTTTAAAAAATATATAAACTCTACTTTTAGTTACATCCGACAACAGACGAAAAAAAAAAGCTTCTCTCTTTTATAACTAAAATCTGAAGGCGCAAAATATACATAAACTATTTTTCTGACACAGTGCGCAAAGGATTAGTCATGTGACATAAATGCATACTGTGTATCTTACTCTATCTTTTATTTGGTTATTTTTTAGGTTAAAATACCTTATTTTCTTGAAATTATAGATATATTCATTTAAGAAATAAAAATGGCAACCATAGCTGATGACATCAGTTGACAATATCTTCAGTTTTTTCCAAATTTCATTTAAGATTTTATTTAATAAATTTAATAGCAATATTTTAAAAAAATATTTAAATTAGTATAATATATTTTCTACAAAATATTAAATGGGACGTTTTATTAATCCTTTTAAATTATTCTTTTTAAACATTTTTCAATAAAATCAGAAATAATTAATTTTCAGAAATAAGAAATATTTTTTACCTCACAATAGTTAAGGGTAACAACTTTTAGTTCGTTTTATAAACGTTTTTTAATTTCTATAGACTATTAAACGCAAGAATTTATAATTTACATATTTATTATATATACTAATTAATATCTATCAAAATTCTCACGAATGAACTGATTTTTATAAATACTTTTTATTGTATTCATTGATAATTATCAAATATCTATTATTTTGGCAATCACAGTTTGCACAGCAATCATAATATTTTCGTGTAATCGTTGTTATACTGTTGTCCTTAGTCTATATCATTTATATATAGAAATAATTAGTTTGAATGCCAGAGAAAGTTTGCTTAATTTATGTTATAAGAATGAGTGAATGGTTATGAAATTGGTAAGCGTGTTGTCCAGAAAAAGTTAAACTAAAAAATATAATCATAAGTTGAATATAATGCACAGATATGAAATGTCAACTTTTCTATTCATGTTTCTTACAAGTGTTTTATTTTTGGGTTGATATGTCACGCTGCGTTCATTTTGCTATTCAATGAAATCTAAAACTTTTAGGACCTACTAATTAGAAGAAATCATTAGATTATATCATTAGAAAGATTAGAAATCATTATAAGCACTCACCTCGAATGTGCAAGTTGAATTCACATGCTGTTGAAATGAATGCCAAAGCGCGGATTATTGAGAGTCTGTTCAACGTTCCTTAGTTCAGAATGCATGTATGATTAAAAATAAAGAAGTAATAATCCACACTTCCTCAACTATTACCGAATTTTTGATATTATTCCCAACTTTGATGCGTCCTTACGGATCTACCAATCATCAATAAGCTAAGTAATATCAAAATAGCCTTGAATGAACTTAAAATATTTGTGGGATTAACTGTGTTTTATTTCTCTCCCTTATATCTGGATTTGAAATCCATTCATTTAACAAATAAATTAGATTTCCATACCAGCCAATAACTAACAATAAGATCTTACCTCTGGCTTAATTAAGCCATTTTTATGGATATTAATACATAAACGCTGAACATTTTGCATTTACAGCCTTTTCCCTAATATTCGAATGTCATTGTTGATAAGATTGTTGCAGACTTTGTGCTAAGTCATGTTATAGTAATATGCATGTTATAGTAATCATGTTATAGTAATATGCAAATATTCAGAATGACATTTGCTTTGCACAAGAAATGTATAAATGATCAGGCTTTCACTGGTACTCAAAAGGTTCAAGGAAATCTTTTCTGGTATGATTATAGCTACATACGAGTGTTTAATAAACATGAATGTGGAATGTTATTTCAAGATAGACATATGGAATACTGCATTCCAAAAATCATGTGGAAATACAATATTCTTTGATCCACAGCTTCAAGAGTGTGACGATAATACTTCAAAACTGCATAGATTCTCCTTCTCCATAGACAGCAATAACATTTCAAAACAATTTTTTATTAAATTGACTGATTACGCTTCTTGGTAGAGTAGCCAATGTTAACAAAAAACAACACTATGTCACTAAACAACAACAATCAACTCGAGATTCCATTCATATACTTTCTGTTCATGAGCAAGTGCATCTATGAAATCACAAATGTAATTGTAATACATGAAATTATTTTCCACAAAATATAACTCTGAAATTCTTCTTAATAGTTGCCAAAAAATTTACTTTAGTATCCTGCTTAGAAATTCCTGCCTTTCAGTCTAGAAATAAAAAGTTTGGTTTAAATTATGGACAGTTTCAAATCACAAGTAAGGTCATTACCTTGAATTAAAAGATAATTGAATTAAAAGACATGCATACACAGTAATTATTTATGCAATACTATTGCGTTTATAAAGTGACATTGATTAAAATGTAGCAAATAACAGTTCTCTTCCTCTATGATGTAATCTAACTCCAGACGAAATAACCCTTCCATTCACGGCCTGTTAATAAATACATAAAGTTGGCGCCACATTAACTATTATATAAACCATATAAACGCCTAAATAAAATGATGTAGTTTACGTGTTCCCATTTATGTACAAATAAATATATCAAATTGATCATTTAAAATATAATTTTATAAACATTAATTATACCTCAGTATATCTTTAAACATTTTATAAAACAAAAATTAAAAATCCCAATTAAATAAAAATGGTGAGTGATAAAAAAGTTTTGTTTGTAAATTATGTTAAGTTGAATTCAAACATTAAAAGTTACATAAGAAACTGTTCCACTGATATCTGCAAGTCATTATTATAGATGTCTTGAGTTATTTGGTGATTAAATACATCACTACAACAAACTTATTTTGGATTTAGACCTAAGTTATTTAAATACTTGTTTTCTTTGAGAAAATACTCATTTTAAAACGTTTTTATTCATTTTACTTTTATTAAGTTAATAGCGTTAAATTCAATAAATTATAAAATTCTAGTTACAAATTTTATGATTACGCAATCAGCATTCACTCACAAAAGACATAATAACTTTTGATTTAAAAGCACTGGCGTTATCATTTATGTTCTTAGAAATGACTAAGTCTTTTGAAGTCTATCCCTTCTTACTATAAACTGCTAACGTAACTTTTGATTTCTAGCTTCTGATGCTTTAAAAAGAGGAGTTAAAAAAAAGTTTAAACTATTTAGCTTTAGAAAGAGATTTCAGAGAAAGAACTTACTCTTTATAATGTACACTGGGATTAATTTCGATTATTTTTACTGAAAATTTTTCTATTTAACCACAATGGTCTGTATCCCATTTCCATAACGGGATAAGAAGTTTTATAATAACATCAGTTATGTGATTTTGAGTCAAGGGTGTACGAACAATAAATGCCTTCCGAAAACTCCTCGCAACTGTAAATGAAGATAAATGTTAACAGTGGACATTACAATGATCCATTGTACTATGATTCGTGAATCTGACTATGCAATCCATCTCTACTATGGGCATAATATACCTGTCATCACGATCATTGGTGCAATGAAGTGGTTACGATGAATTGCATTGTTTTGTAGTTTCTTCCTGCATCCAGCGATAACATATCCTCATCACAGTTGTTTGTTTCCTTACAACATGATCACTGATTTCTCTGAAGGACAGTTTGCAATCCTTTTGGACTACTATTTTTCCACTGTTGAATACAGAAACTTGTTTGAAAGACACTCGATGACTTTTATGAAGCACATTTAAACAGTTCACAAAAAAAAGAACAGAAAACAATTGCCATATTTTACATCGGCAATCTCTTCTCCCTTTATATAGCGGTTGCAGATACATTAAAATAACAAAACATTGGATTATAGGCATTTTCTCTTTAAATGCAATATAATTAAGCCAACTAGCATAAAACTCTTTCCTTAGCATTGTGTGGGATAAGTTACTATATAATATTTTATGTTTAAAAATTTATTAAATTGTTGCTTGATTATAATAAATGTTATTAATAAATATTTACTAATAAATAATACAAATGTGTAGAATTAAATTTATTTGAAAATAAAAAATAGTTCCATTCAATAACGATATTTTCCAATTATAACTAAATGATGAATTTTGGTATATCATTTCAGAAGAAGTAATTAAGCTAGAAGTTCTTTGATGTCATGCAAGTTACATTTTTACCTGTCAGATTGTAATTGAGAAAAAGGTAATTTTCATCATGAGAAATAATCACTCGTAGTATATTTTTTACCAGGGATTTTATTGGTAAAGGGTTGCTAAGTCATTTGTCAAGATCATTTTGTTTTCGTAATCATTTCAGTTAATTAATGAATCTGTTAATATCTATTCTTTCTCTCTTTCCCCAAAATATAACATAAACTTTTATATGATCACTTTCTACAACAAATATAGTAGAACTCCAATTACCCGAATCAATTGGAACCAGACCCATTCAGATAATCAAACATTCGATCAACTGAATTTTCTCTCGAAAAAAAGAGTCCATTTTTATTAACTATTATATGTTGGAAATGGGATAAAATCTACATATTTTTAAAGAAAATTAGCTTTAAATCAAATAAATGATAAACAATACTTTTATATGTTAAGGTTTGTACAAGAGCTGTTCATTAAAACAGTACCTATATACAGTACTGTTAATGAAAGTTATTGCTTACTGAACAGTAAGTTGTTTCATCGCTTTCATCCGTTTTCGAGCAACCAAGTCACTCATCTACGAGACAGTGAGGATTTCAACGGACTTACGCTCCATTCACTTCAACGCAGTTTAAAAAAAGACAAAAGTTTCACTAGCTGAATGTCCCACTTCCGATTCAACTTGAGCCTTCAGACGTCGTCTCCTTCTTTGACGCTATCAATAAGTTGGCCATCATTTTCAATTTGAAATCCAGAGTCTGACTCATAATCCATTCTTCTGTATCTTCGAAACCACCTTTTAAACATCCAGGAATTTTCAAAAGAATGTTTCTAAATTCCTCATGAGACATGTTTTTATCACATTTTCCCTTCTCTTAACCCGTTGCCAGTGTCACCCGAATTCAGTTCGGGCAATTACTGCGTGCAGTATTTGTGATGCCCGAACTGAGTTCGGGCAAAAGAAAAATTAACTTTTCTATTTTGTGAAGTCCGAGCTGAGTTCATTTCTACTTTAGGGTACTTAATTCCCTATTTTCCTAATAAATGACACAAGTGGTCCTAGTTTTTTTACCAATTCCAACTTTGGTTCTGAAGGTAGTCCATGACTACAACAACACTATGGGAGGTGATGTTAAAGTCAATCAACATCTTACAGACTTCCCGGTTGCTAGAAAAAGAGGTAAAAAATATATTACTAGAAAATGTTTTTCCATCTCCTATACCAGGCGTTATATAAATAACTTCCTTATTTTTCATAGTTCAGCAGGAGTTGCGAAAAATATGAACTTCAGAAATCAATTGTTGAACTAAATAAACCAAATGTTCAACTACCAGAACCATTGCGTCCTAGTGTAAGCTTACTGCGCCTCACAGGTCGACACTTTCCAGAACCCATCCCATGAATGGGGAAAAAATCTACTCCAACCAGGCAGTGTTTTATATGCTGTCGTAAAACCGATGAACAAGGGAAGGGACAAGATTTTATTGTAAAAAGTGCAATATATAGGCTTTTGAGCAGTACCTTGTTTTGCGGTATACCATGCTGTAAAAGATTTGTAAAATTTATGTATTGAAAATCATATTGTTATGTTTTTATATTATACTAGTATATACTAGTTATATTAAGCTTCAAAATTTCGTTTAATTTGCTCAATACGAAGTATGTGTAATCAATGTTTTATGTGTATGTAAAAATTATAAATAAAGTAGTTATTGCATTTAAAACTTTATTTTTGTAATAAAAAAGCATTTTTTAACTCTTATAATAATATAAAGAATACAATTAAACAGTCAAAAAAATTTCCATTTTTGGTCCATTTTTCTGAAATATATGTCACAGTTAAGTGGTTAATTTCAATTTTCTTGATTTTTCCTTTTTCTCATTTTCCTTCTCTTCTTCAGTCAAATTTTGAAATTCTGAAAGCGATTCGGATGAATGGAGTTGGGATAGTTGAAGTTCAACTGTATCTGATGTAAACTCTCGAGACAAGTCAATTTCTAAACATTAGACTTTTAGTAATGAAGGACCGTAAATAGTTGTCAAATAGAAGCTGGTCATTGTTAATTTATGCTTATATAAAATGAAAGTCTTCATATTATTTTATAGCTAAAATAATTATTTGAAAAAATAAATAGAGTATCTCATGATATATAAATTTATATAAGACTAAACTATAAAAATAGTCATAGATTTTGCAGGTTATGTTGATTTTGTAAGAGATTTCTTTACACAAGTAAATTTATTTATTGCTCAAAATCCGTAATTAAAATCATTTGAAATGGATGTGGGATGTCTTAGTTTTTTTGTGCTACCAAGATAAATAAATGCAGGTGTATTAGAATTGTCAAAAAATAAATTTGAAACAAGTTTATTGGCTGAGATGATAGTAATATGCCGTAAAATGAGTGTAAGAGGCTATGATTTGTAAATCGATAAAAATTCATAAATCATTTATAAAATTCGATTTTTGAACTTTAGTGTCGATATCGATTTTTGTGTTTCTTATAGGATTCATAGCAGATATAACTTATTTTAATGTCAATGATGGTAAATAACATTTTCTATAAGGACTATATTTCAAAAAAGCTTCGTATCATTGTATGTGATATGTACCTCGATGCAACATAAGCAATTTCATGGATAATTTTAAAAAGAAATTATATTTACTGCTGATTACAAAAAAGAATAAAGAAGCATCAGTATTTACTGCAGTGATATGATGATGAACTAAACATGAAACTAATTGAAAATTATGTATATATATATATATATTGCTTTGAAAACCTGAATTCTGCTCTGTAATTGGGTTAGTAAATACTAAAAGATGCATATACTAACCTTTTAATTAAATCTGTAATTATTTCAATTACTTCTTTTGGTATGAAGGAAGATTATTGATCAATTGTTACGTACATACAATTATATAAGTATAATATAGTTTAATTCAGTAAAATAATATGTTGATAAATAATTTTCTAAAATTTTAAAATGAGTTTTAGTTTATAGAAGAAATACTGGTATATTTCTATTTTTAGTTAACATGCATCTTTGTCGAACATTGATTAAATTGTCTTTATGTATTTCACAATTCAATGGAATTTGAAAATGACTTAAAAACTATTGTTATTAGATTATTGTTTCATCAATTATTTATATGAGAAACATTTTTTGACATTTTAAGTGGATTAATAGCTTATATTTGTTGAAGGAAATTCAACAAACATAGTATTTTTTCATTACATTAATAAATACTGAATATACACTCTTACATTTGTATTTCTTCCACTCAAATTTTGTTACATATTAATGAAATGGAAAGCAATTATACCTGATAACGAAAACTTTTAAACCATAGTATATTTTAATTTAAAAAAGCATAAAAATCTTAAATTTTATGATAAATTAATTTTTTTATATTATTGTAGTTATTAAAAATAATAATATTTAGAATAATTCGTATGTGTTAATTATTTCTTGAAAGCAAAGGAAAATATAGAATTTTATTTTCTAAATGCTCCGAAAATTTGGATTTGAGACAATTTTGTTTTTATCCTATTTCTATCTTTTAAAAATTTCCATGAAAGTAAGTTGCTTTTTTATAATTGGACAAAAGGTAATAGAAGAAGAAATCTAATTTATAACTTCGAGATCGGGAAACAAAAGAGGTGACATTGAATATCCGTTAAGTATTCCGTTACACATTTAGAAACATGAAAAACTATATTTGAACACTCAAGAAATAAATACTATTAAAACACCGAATGTTTTTTAAGGTATTTGTAGGAAAATCTTGGACTTGAAAACATTTTGGTAACCATAGTTACATCCAAATCCTTGGAGAAACAGCGCTTATTCTCTTTAAATCTATAAATATATTCCCCATGAAATGTTCTATAAACATCGTATTTGTTATTTTTTGTTTAAAAATAATATTTACTGAAAAATACTTCATTTACATAGTATTTTTAATAACATTTATTTCTTGCACACCAATAAACTATTCACTTGATTCAGATACTAAAATACCTGTTTTACACTTTTACCTGTTTGTCTCTCTCCTGTATAGTATAAGTTTTAATTATGATACTGTAAATATCAAAGAGTCTTAATTAATAATTTTAAATATTTATATTTGAATATTTGAAGAATTTTGATCATTCGATGACTACAGAAGAAAATATAATGTCATTATTGAATTTTTTATACGTTCCCTTATAGACTCAATTGTAATATTTATTTCAGATAACGATAGAAATTAACTGAAACTTAACGGTGTTCCTCAAACCGCTCCAAGCTATTAACGACATCACTTTTGCAAACATGAAATAACTTATTTTTGAACGCAAAATGAATATATATTAGGCATATCAATTCATTCTGTATACAGTTATATATATTCAACTTATAAATACTTAAAACATTTTTATTGGCTTTCCACATAATTATTATTATTAATTTTTGATTATTTTATTATGAGATATTTTTTATTAGCTATTAATAACGTTCTGTTATATTTTCTCCTTATTAAATTATAATTTATGATTTCAAATACATCCATTAATTAGTAATATTGATTTAAAATGTTTTAAATAAATGTAAGTGGGAGATTTGAATAAATTTATTAAAAAACTTTATTAGAATTTAATTTACATTGAGAATGCATTTATATAATAATTTCGAAGTTAAAAGAAGAAAAACTGCTTTGTAGGAATTCTAATGAATATTTTATGGCAATACTTTATAATATATAATTTGAAGACACCAGCCGGAAATTTACAATAATATGATTGGAAAGTTTGTATTCTCTGAAAAAATTAAGAAATGATTTCCCAAATCGTTTTCATATTGGTATCGGTATAATCATAGAATGCTTCTCCTATCAAGTTCATAAGCGAACATTTGTAGGTAAAGAATAATTTACTTACAATTTCATAAGCTATGTAATTTTTCAAACAATCATTTTCCGTATGAAATAAATAGCTTTTTTTATATAAAATATAATTGCTTATAGATTAAGAATTCTAAATTTCCTTACAATTATTTTTAGGCAAGAAGAAAAAGGCTATTTTTTTTTTTTTTTTTTTTTTGAAAATCATATTCAAAAGGTTTTGTACTTCATCTAACATTTACAAATTTATTTAGAGAAAAAATTTTACAATTTATTTTTAAATTTTCATTATTTATATTATGTATTTTTCATCATCGGTTTTATTCATGTAATTCATGTGATTTTTTATAGAGGTTTTAATTTAAGCGAGGCATTTATATCTCTTTTTTGTTGAAAAATCTCAAATCTCAAAATTGAATATTTATCTTTTTATCAGCGATATATATATATATATATATATATATATATATATATATATATATATATATATATATATATATATATATATATATATATATATATATATATATGGAATCGTCAACTGTAATGGTGCGCGTTGATAACGTTTATTGATGTGAATTTGACATAAATATAATATGTAATTTAGAGAACTTAGTTTTCACCTGTAAATATTGTATCTTTATTAGATTCTCTTTTGTACCAACACACACACATATATATATATGTGTGTGTATTTTTTTTTTTAATTTCAAATTTTACTTATTTCTGTTTTCCCACTAAAATACTGTGAATTTTAGGTGAATTTAATGAATGAAATTTTATGAAGAGAACTTTTGTTAACACAACAACTTTTGTCAGTCTTCTTCCTTATTGCCGTATTACAGATACTACATTAAAACTACAGAGTTTCATTAAGAAATGATTAATTTAATAGATGGGGAGAAATTTATCGAATTGATCATCATAATTTAAAGGAACGCTTCGAATTCTCAAAAAAAAAAAAATAACGTGGCTCTTTTCCAAAACTGGAAAACATACAAGTACCAATAATTTCTAACAAAAACAGGAAGTACCTTTTTCTTTCAGAATAAAACGAAGCACTATGAATTTCGTTCCTTTTCTTATTCCAAGAAAGTAAGAGCGAAATGTAACTTTCGCTGCACAGCGCAACCTTTTCCGCCAATTTTATCACGTGACACCCACCTTCTTCTAGTTCCTTACCTCTCCACAAGATTGCTTATAACCGTATATAAAAGATCATCTCTCCTGAACCCCCATCAGCAAAGTTTTCAAAAAGCAGAAAGGTTTGTCGCTTCAACTGAAGGTAAGATGAAAATCATATTTTTATTAATGAATTTTCCGACTAAACATTTTATGGAATGCTTTAAACATATTTTATAGCTATATTAATCTGGAGATAAGAAATACAAATAACAGAAAATTTTTAAATAAGAAAACTAATCGATAACAAACCTTGATATATTGCTAAGTTATCCTAGAACTGTTATTAATGATATAAAATCATTTATATATTAAGATTTATTAAGCTAATTAAAGAAATACTTTTAAGTTTCTTTATATTAAATATTATTTTAATACCCGCTACTAGATCCTTTTTACACCTTTTCAGTACTGGGGGGTGATACCTTTTTATAAAGTGGGGGACTCAGTGGTTATGCCCTCTGGGATCCCTAAGTTAAATATATTATATATAAAAGAATATTAAGGTTATCTGATTCAAAACTCTTTTATAAAAGATAAATATTAAAAAATAAATAATGGATATGTAGAAAAAATTAAAAATATCTCTACTGTTACACATATTTATTTATTTTTATGATTAAAGATAGAAATATAAATTATGTTAAGTTTCTGCTTGAAAATCCATTTGTTGAAAAAATATACATATTTTTTAAGACAAATGACTCAAATTAAAAGATTAATTTTTTAATTTGAGCCATTTTCGACATTTTTTTTATTTTGTTTTGAAAAATAAGTCTTTTTATCTGCGTTATCACGTTTCCTTCCCGTTACAATTATTAATGCAATTAAAATAAACAAAAAATTTACAAAGAATTGGTTCGTAAGTGTGATTGTGTGATTCGGATGGCGTCCTTACTACCGCATGCCACTTCTTAAAGTGAAGTTATTCAATTAATTTATAAAATTATTTTTCTTTATATATATATATATATATACAGATATATATATATATATATATATATATATATATATATATATATATATATATATATATATATATATATATATATATATATATATATATATATATATATATATATATATATATATATATATATATATATATATATATTATATTTTGCCTTATAAGTTTTCGTCCCTTATGGTACACTTTATACGTATACTGGTTAATTTTATTACAATTTTATTAAATTAATACTTGTGTATATGGCTTAACAAATTTTGACACTAATAATTTGAGAATAATTATGAATATTAATTGTTGGTTTTAAATGTTTTTACTAGCCTTTTGTGATAAAAGTCATAATTGTTTTTTTAGTTTTCTGAATTTATTTATTTTAAAATGACAAACTGTTAGAAGATGATATTGCGTCAAATGTGATATCTTGTAACGACACAAAATCGACACAATTTCTTAAGAAAAAAGACATTCCTCAGAAGATTAATTTTTCCATATCATAGCCACACAACCTAATCTTGAATAATTTCAATTTGTAGGTAGAACTTACCCAGGGTTATCGAAAACTTGGACAAGGAGTGAATTCTTGGGATTTTAAGTCTGACCTATATTATTAGGCAAAGAGTGCTGTGAAAAATAATGAAACTTTCAAATCTTCTGTTGTGAAACTTAATATATTTTTATTATTTTGAATGTTTGCTACTGAATTATTAAATTTAATGGATGGAACACACATACTAGAGAAAATTTAAATTTTTTCATTGTGATTTGGATAAAATTGACTCTAATGTACAACATATAATGAAGTTAGTATTTAAAATTTATTGTCTTATGATGGACATACTTTTTTAGTTTGGAGTTTAGTTTATACATACTAAATTAAACTCCTTGGCACGACAGCCCATGTGGGCCAAGGCCTACAGTGAACATAACTGTTTGCATGACCGAGGGCCCTGGGGTGCGAAGCATATGTCCCAGTTAGGTGGTCAGCCTAACGTGAAACCCCCATTGTTTAGTTCCCAAGCATGCTTGGTACTCAGTTAATCGACCCACTGAAGGGATGAAAGGCTGAATATATATATATATATATATATATATATATATATATATATATATATATATATATATATATATATATATATATATATATATATGTATATATATATATATATAAAATTAATACATTATTTAAATTTAAGTATTTATTTTAAAATAACAATTTAGGAATTTTAATATAAATAAGGTCATATGTGCTTATAAATTAAATATCATACTGCATACATGTGGAATTTAAATCTCTTATAATTATCAGTTTGCATGTCAGTAAAAAACAGAATTTTTTCAAAAAAAAATGCACCATTTTTATTTAATCAAGTATATTCTTTAGATTTTCTGATGAACATTGTTTTTCATTGTAATAGTTAGTTGTTGCGTCGAAATCACAATTTTTACTGTCAACTTATAATTGAATTATTTGTTAATGCAGATCATACATTTATTGTTTCCTTTTAAAAATGAGAATTTCAATTGAATCCTCAAACTATTAGTGTGCATTTTAAGTCATCTCCTCCTTTATTTCTTTTTTCTTCTAGCCTCTTTTATATATAAGTAGTTTTTTCCAATAAAGTATCAACAGCTTTAATTTTTGTTTATAATTTTAAAATAATTTTTTCTACGAGGAAATATATTACTCGTTTTAAATTTGAGTTCATTTAATACATTATCTCTTTTGAGATTTCAAAATTTAAATTTTTTTTGTCTCTAAGTT
Source organism: Latrodectus hesperus (assembly GCA_037975125.1). NCBI lineage: Eukaryota > Metazoa > Arthropoda > Arachnida > Araneae > Theridiidae > Latrodectus > Latrodectus hesperus. Next base: position 108,808,222 of record CM075854.1, on the reverse strand, counting down.
TTTGTACAGGGTGCAGCAAGCTAACTTCCTTATTTCGAAATGCATTAACACAAAAAGCGTGAAAGATGATGGGGTTAGCGTGGTCTCATTTCAGAGAGGAGATCATAAAGTTGTGTGACATTGTGGTTCAGTCACCATCATCCATCGGAGTAATGAACTCTGTGTATTTGTCATAGAGGCCTGTTTTTCTGGATGCCTCATTTCAATGAGAGACTGCTTAGAGTGGCCATCGCGTTCTCCCGATTTGATCCTATGTAATTTCTTTTTGTGGAGATATTTAAAGTCACGTGCTTATATTGACCACCCACAAATTTTGGAATATCTGAGAAGAAACATTCAAAGAAAGAAACGGCAAACATACTTGCCAATGTGTTGGAGAGAGTGATGAGAATAGCAGAATTCAATTCACCTAGTGTATCATCAATGGCGACCATCACTTGCCCAATATAATACTCAAAATTATGTAAACTGAAGCTTTAAGTATGTAACTTTTGTATGCAAAAATAAATAGAAATATATCTTTAATATTTTTTGTATTCTTTCAATGCGAAATAAGGAAGCTACCTTGTCGCTCTCTATATTACGTCAATAGAAATTGTAATGCGTCAATAAATGGTTTTATTTTGTAAAATTTATTTAATGATATAGAATGTGGAGAAAGAAAATGAAAGGCAGAAAAACTTACATTCTACATTCTCAAAAATTTTTATTCCTGCTATATTTTACTAAAACATTTTTCGAATGATGCTAAGAAGCAAATTGTGTCACTTTTGAAACAAAATGTAAAAATTAATACACTCAAATGTCAATGCAGCATTATACAAGATGAGAAAAACGATTCTTTTCGCCGTTAGCCCCTTCATTCATTTATGTGTCTCAAAAGAAGTGATTTTAATCTTGACATTTCCATTAAGCCACAAAAATGCATGAGACAAAATATAGCAATATAAGCAGATAAAAATAATACACTGATGTAAAAGCTTGAAGTGATGACACTATGGAGTGCCGCTAATTTGACTTGGTGTTTTGGGCTGTCTAATAGCTTAAGGCTTTTGTAAAGCCACCACGTAATTGGAGTACGTTTTCAAGATAGTGAACCATATTCGCGTGTGATAAGGAAGAAAACGTGGTAAACTTACCAGCACCCTCTCCGATAGTTGGGCATGCAGAAGGCATAATCGTAACAACCATCTCCAATTGTTCAACAGGTGCTGGGATCAAACTCGAGACTTTTCACTCCGAAGATTATTATCTTACCACTAGACCATGGTGAGATCTAGTTCCACTAATTGTACAAAACAATCTGAATTCATGGTGGCCCAATAGTAGGACTACATTCTTTGGAGTAGAAAGTCCCAGGTTTTGATCCCAGCCATTTTTTAACTATTTGAGTTGGAGGATTCTCTTGTGTTTTCTGTGCTTACAACTTCTGGGATGGATGTTGGGAATTTTCAAGGTTTTTTCCCTTGTGATACATAAATGCTGCGAACAATCTATAAAATGTCCTTCTGGAAGTTGGAACTTAGTAGATGCTCAAATGCCTTAAAAGTTGTTTTGCGAAAACAAACTTTTCAGTCGTTAGACTGCATCCTTCGGGGAGAGGAAACACTCTATTTATAACAGATGATCTAACTTTCTCTCCCTTGTAATAAGTGTAGGATAAATTGTGTGCGTGTGATCTGTCACTTAATGCGAAAATATTGAATTTTACTTTAAATAGTAATTCGAACGTTATAAACGCGAACTCAATTCTTCGTTCCTCTAATTGAAATATTAATTTATCTTTTGAAATCATTTTCAGGCATCACAAATATTTGGAGACTTAAAAATTTTTTTAATTTTAATCTAATTAACAAATAACTGTCTTAGTTAATAATTTTATTTCATTATTTGATTCTTAATTGGATTCGTGCTGTATAGACAAAATTATAAAGAGACTTATTTCATATTCAAAATGGGAAAATATGAAATAAATCTAATGAACTATCACAAAAATGTTTTTTTTAAAAATTAGATCGTAGTAAAAAATAGAAAAAATATTTCTATTAAAATATAAATTCAAATCAAATAATCTTAAGCGCGCGCGATAAATTTAAATTAAAAAATTTTTCCGCAAAAGAAATACATAATTCAGTTGGTATCAATATTAAAAAATGCGAAAAAATATAATTTAAAAATATTATGACTTATATATACATATATAAACAAATATTTACATTATCTCAAATGATTCAAAATGTAAGAATCTGTATTTCACAAAATTGTATATGAATAAAGATGTATCTTCAATTTTAGCCTGTTCTTTAGGCATAGTAATTACTGATAACATTTGGAGACCTAAAATAGTGATTTTTTCATGAATTTACCGTATTCATGATGAAGAATATATTTCACAATACTCTGGGTGTGTTATGCGATAATATATATATATATATATATATATATATATATATATATATATATATATATATATATATATATATATATATATATATATATATATATATATATATATATATATATATATATATATATATATATATATATATATATATATATATATATATATATATATATATATATATATATATATATATATATATATATATATATATATATATATATATATATATATATATATATATATATATATATATATATATATATATATATATATATATATATATATACATACAAACGCTGATTTTTATATGTATCCAGTCATATAAGGTATCAATATCCAGTCACATTAGGTATAACATTTTTTTAAAACTCTTTCTGACAGTCATTCAATATTTTTCGGTGATATAATTTAATTTAAAAAGGACAAACTTGCTTATGTGATCTGTACCGCCTTTTATATCACATTTTAGGATGACGTGAAGGAGATTTGATCTACCCGTCACACATGTGAATAGTTTAATAAAAAAATAGCAAATACTTTATCAGGAGGAAACTGATGATAAAATCATTCAGTTACATAAAAATTATAATCAATTCTTTCTTCACACATATGCATCCTGTTTACTAATGTTTGTTGAAATCAGACTTGTGGTAATTTCTATCTCATTCATTCCATGAAAACAATTACCTCTCTCGTGCATCTTAATGGGTGATAAATGTAAACAGCGCTAGTATTACTAGCGCTCTTGAAAATAAATTGTCATGTTATCAGAGGATTGATCTTGCTTAGAATGGATCGCACAAGTTTCTAAAACGAAATTTAAATTCCGTAACATTTAAAATGGAATTACTTTTAACTAATGATTTTCAGAATATGATAAATATAACAGATAAGCTACAAAGATTACAGTGAATGAACCAAACAGTTCTATATGGAGACTGTGTACATGAATCCACAATTACTATTGGTTTATATAAATCCTATAGAATTGTAAATAATTCTCTTTATTTCTTATAGTCCGAAGACATGATAGCTATCAGAGTGCTAGATAGAAAAACTACTACACATACATGCGGGATACACGCTCACTATAATAAATTCGTAACAATCACAAAAAATTTTATCTTCGAAAAAAATAAATGTCAAAATAAATATAATACTGCATTATAATCATATCTTCAAAAATAATATATTCAACAGTTCAAATTTTCAGCAAATGAATTAAATTCTAAATATGCTATATAATTCAATTAAAATAATCTCCACTTGCGTTTTTGAACCAAAGGCTATAAAAAAAAACATTCCATATTGTTGTTTTCCTAAGAAAAAGAATTTAAGCTGAAAGGAATTTAGATACTTTTTCTGATAAGTTGCTTAAAAAATATTAGTGACATATATTTTATAAGTTTTCCTCTCTTCAGTCAGTAGAAAACTATAGATTTTCATTAATTATGATGTTGATAATGCCTTCATTTTCTGCATATTTGCTATCATTTGTGTTTAAAATTTTTGAAATGAGAGATTATTGATGAAATTCCTTAAAAATATTTTTATAAGAGGTAAGTTAAATATATTTTCCAGTTTTTTCGACTGTTTCATCTATTATAAGTCTTCTTCAATTTAATAAGATCAATTATAAAAAAATTGAGTTTGTAAAAAACATTATTTTCATTTAATTTTTTCCATTTGAATGATGTTTCATGTTGCATTGAGAATTTTAAAAATCTCTTGCAATAAATGAAAATTCATTTCAATTTACTATGGTTAGGAAAAAAATCAACATATTTTTACCTTTAATTTGTCAGTCTGCATTAAAAAAACAATAAGAGAATTGGTATGACATAATCACACTCGTTTACAACGCTTCTGAAATATGAAATATTTATTTTTCATGATTTTATATTCTTCTATTAAAAATGAAGCAAAAATAGACATCCCTTCAAAAGTTTTTAAATAATTTGTCATTATAATAGTTTTTATTGATTTTAAGAGTACTGAAAAGGAAAAAAGGGATTTCTTAGGAATTTACTTTGTAATTCAAACTGTGCTCTTCTTGCAATATTTTGTATTGCTTTTGTAACTTTGTATGCAATCGAAATCAATCTTGTACGGTGATAATACAATGCAATGGTAAAAATCATTACCAAAATAATATAGAAAACCTTACGCATATGAATATGAATCATATTTAGTTTTTGTAATTAAAATCTTACCGTATATAAGATTTTCCTAACATCATCATTGTGAATATTACTTTAAGAACTATCTTGTAAATATACGATGAAATTGTCTTCTGGATATAAATAAAGTATTCAGTAATTAGGATCAACGTACAAAAAGCACTATGACTAAAACATCATTATTTCAATAATCGTACGTCAAACCTTGGTGATAACTAATGCAGTTAAGCAACAGTAGGAACATTTAGGAAAATCTGTTGAACTGTGCAAAGCAAATTTAATTCAAATAGAAGAGGCTCGGTTAATATCTAGGATTCTACAAAACTGTCGAAGACTCAAAGAACAAATTGGAAAGACATAAAAAAAGAACACTTTAGAATTAATAATAATATGCGAATTTTTTGCAGCAAAGGCTCACTAAAAATTTATTTTCCTTCTTTAATGTTTATTTTTACAGTGTTTTAGACTATATTTTTAATATTTACGTTTTAATGATTATTTCTAAAAATTTTGAGAACGTGTTAAAAGTTTCTGATTATAGATAATATAAATTGTTTTCTATTTTAAATATTTTTTTGGATTGTAGAGCTATATATTTTTTTCCTTCTCCTGTTAGTTAGGTTTATTATATGTTAAGCTTTTCTCTCTCTCTCTCTCTCTCTCTCTCTGTGTGTGTGTGTGTGCGTGCGTGCGTGCGTGCGTGCTTTAGAGAGAGAGTAGCATTTTAGATCAAACACTCTAAACCCAATGTTTCCTAATTCCATTTGATTGGATCACCTCTTTAAGTCTGATAGTTCCTTAAGGGAGCTGAAATTAGCTCTTTCATTTTGAGTATGTTTAAAGTAACCAGCAGAGTGTGGGAAAGGTCATCACATTCTTAAGTGGTGTGTTGTGCTGTTCTTATAGCATGTAAAGCATATAGAGTCTTGTTGACCTTATATGATGGTGTTTTTGAAATCTAGAGCCCTGATTATTTACATCTTCAGTTTTGGGTATTTAAGAATTTTACGTACAATGATCGCTGATGATTAGATGAGTATAGAGAGTGATGAGTTTGTCGACTTGAATTAAGCCAAGTTTTAAGTCCCATTTAATAAAAACTCTTTTTATTCATATTAATAATATAAGAACTCCGCATCCATTGGGTTAAAGAACAATTCTTGTTATGCAAGTTTATCGTCCTTTTCATTACATTCAATTCCTTAATGTCTTGGCACCCATGCGAGAGAATTGCTTTGTTCCTGATTATCAGTTCTCTAATAAAGTTTCTCCATTCTAGAACAATTTTTGATACAATACGAAATGAATTAAGAACTTTAAGAATACTTGACTGTCACTAAAAATAAGAATACGTTTAACGTGGTATCTTTTTCTTAGATTTAATTGTAGACTTTTAATAATGGCGAGAACTTTTGTTTGGAATACTGTGACATATTTCCTATTCTATGAAGAGGGTAATTTTTACTGATTTACTACATGATTCCACACAGTTCTATGAATTATCTTTCTTTGATTCTTCTGTAAACCTGATTAGATAATCAATATTAAATTTGAATATATTATCATTCCATTCTTTTCCTTAATTATTAGGAAAAATTATTTCAAGTGGCCAATCAAACATGATTGTATTTTTCATAATGTCTGCATGCATCAGGCTAAAAATCAACAAATTTATTATTTAATGTATCTACCTGGAAAAGTTTGATATTTTAAGACTAAAATTGCATTACAGAAATTCCAAAAATACTTCTCTCAGTTAACACATTCATTTTTATTTCTAAAATGCAAATGCATTCATTAATAAAATGACCAAGTGAGAATATTTTTGAAATGTAGAAACAATTATTTGAAATTAAAAATGCAAAAGATATGAAATATTTGAGTTTAGAAAAATATTTTTCACAATGCTTCACGATTACTTAAATTTTAAAAATTTCATTATTTTTTAGTTTACATTTTTACTGCTGAGTGTTTTTTTTTTCCATCTTTAAAGTTTCAAAGTTCAATTGCAAAAGAAGCTGTGCCTTATGATTTCATAAAATAAATTTTATTTTAAAATAAAAAACTTTGATTTTTCTATATATTTTCAACGTTTTAAGAAATCAAATTAAATCTTCAATATGCTTATGGGATCACTCTTGAGGTTATGATAAATTAAGATTTAATAAAGATTTCTTTATTTATAGAGACTGAAATCCTAAGAACATCTTGCAATGAAGATTTTGATAGTATTCATCGGTTTTTCCATTTTTCTGCATCAGAATGTTGTGGGGCATACGGAGAAAGAAGATAACATAGAAGTAAAACTTCAATTTCTTATTTACAAAAATACTTAAGAAATATTTCATCTTATTTTATACCTATTATAAAGCTTGAAAGAGATATTCAATTTTTTATATTATCAAAAATATAAAATAGTTTCGTTTATTCGAGTATGAGAAAAATTTCAGCTTTTTGAGTATTTTTACGGACTTGATACGATTATAATAGAAACTCAACTTTGTAAAATATATATTTCTTTATAACTAATATCTTAACGTGAAGAATATCTGAATCTTTTTAGTTTGATTGAATATTGACAAATTGAATATTTTATTCAATTTGCATTTTGAAAATTGAGATTTGTTCATTGGGATTTTGTCTTTATTCGCATCAGTGCAAATTTAGCCTTAGGATGTAATTTACACAAATGCTTACATTAAATAAATTTATTTGTATCACTTAAAATATAGGGTCATATATTTCACTATTTTTGATAACATACGAATATATCTTGAAATGTATAAAAAATGTACGGTCACTTTATTTTTGTGAAAATGTTTTCATTTATTGCACACTGTGGGCTTACAAAACAATTAGTTTATATTGCGTTCACCATACACTTTTCTAATTTTTATTTATAATAAGCAAATCACATATCTAAATTTTTATTTTTCATTCATTTGAATTAATTTCACAATGCAATACAATAAAAAAATTAAAATCTTTATAACATTAATATTTTTCTATTCAGATATTTTTAAAAATAATTAACCTACCAAGCTAAAATTTACAAAGAAATATAATCCAAATATGGAGAAATTAAACTTAACTTTAAGCAAAGCTAAAATTATGTAATCGTTGGAAAAAAAAGGAATATATTATTTCCACAGGAAAAAGTGCACTTGATCATAACGTCCTTAATTTTGTATTAAAAACTATATTATATGAAAATTAATATTTTCCTAAATATGAATATTCTATTAAGTTGGGGAAAAAGAAATCCATTATTTTTTCGGCAGATGGCTGTACTGATAGATTTCTCGTAAAGTATCGATCAAACAATTTCAGATTTATGCTCGTTGGAAAGGTGACATTTCGCAGTAAAAAAATTCTGTTGCTGTTTCTTGTTTGGTGTATTCAGTTGTGAGTTACAGGGTGTTACAAATGGAAGTGAACAAAGAGAAAATTCGGTACATTTTACAGTTTTTCTTTGACAAAGGCGAAAATGCAAGCCAGGCGGCTAAAATTGTGAGTGGTGTTTATGGTTCCGATGCTGTAACAGCCAATTATGTGCAATTTTGGTTTCGTAGATTCCGTTCAGGAATTTTTGATGTTAAAGATGCACCTCGCACTGGTAGGCCGGTCGTCGAAAATGTCGATAAAATCGGAGAAATGATCGAAGTTGACCGGCGTGTTAGCAGTCGTAACATCGCCCAGGAGCTAAAAATCGACCATAAAACTGTTTTAAACCATTTACACAAAGCTGGATTCAAAAAGAAGCTCCATGTTTGGGTGCCACACCTATTAACAGAAAAAAACATGATGGATCGAATTTCCATCTGCGAAGCCTTGGTCAAACGGAATGAGATAGACCCATTTCTTAAACGGATGGTGACTGGAGATGAGAAATGGATCACATACGATAACCCTGTGCGAAAAGCAAAATTTCTTTAATGATAAAAAAATTGGCATCTAGGGAGGATTGTGAAAATCGACTACTAGAGTTTTTTGCAAATAGAGACCAGGACTTCTATGAGAGAGGCATTATGAAGTTACCTTTAAAATGGCAACAAATCATACAACAAAACGGTGCATATTTGACTCAAATTGGACAATCCGAAGCATGTTAAATAAAGTCCTGAAGTTCATATAAAAATAATGGATTTCTTTTTCCCCAACCTAATATTTGGATTAGGAAGGTATTGTTTCTTATTTTCATCCATAATTATTTTTATTATGCTTGACCATAGTTACTATAATTGAAAGTTGATTTTATTTTTTATATCCTATTTATACAATACCTATATTAATAGTAATTAAAAGAGTGAATTAGGAAAAGCAACCGCTTTGAAAAAGTACTACCTTATTATGAATCAATTTTAGGCAAACTTAATAGAAAAACACTTTAACATTTGAGATTCTCTAGTGGTAGGCTAAGTGAAAGATCATTATTATAGTTTAGGTAAATATGCAAAGAATATTTCAAAATAAATAGAACGTTCAAATATAATTAGATATATTTCATACCAACATTTGATTATATGGTTTCAGCCGCATTATATGGTTTTATTAAAAATATGAATAAGATTACTTCAACTATATTCAAAAAAATATAACATTAGTCCATTATGTTTAGTATGCTATGTCAAACATTAATTTTCTTGAAGTTTCGGAAGCTGAGAAGCTTCCAAGTTTACAGAAAACGTGAGACTAAACACAAGGAATGATTGATATATTTTGATGAAGAGGGGAGTTATTTAGAAATAAATTTTTTATTGTTTGGAAACTTTGATATCATCAATCTTAAGAAGGCGATCAATAAATTATTAATTTATTTTGAGATAATTTAAAGTGACAGAGATTAAAAAGGATTAAGAGACAAAAGGATTAAGAATCTTAAAATCTTTAAAAGCTCTGGTCGGTTAATGATTAGTTACCCCATGAGAAAATTAGATGCTATAAGTTATAGAATTCATCGTCCCTTGTAAAAAGCTGAAGTCATTCCTTTAAGATTTTTATTAAACTGATCAGACCATTTAAGATAAACAAACCAAAAAGCTCAATTCCTGAGTTATTTATGAATTAAATTTTAATGATACGAGTTTTTAAGACAAATGTTTTGTTTAAATCTATAAGGATAATAAGGTGCATTTTCTCATATTCTACAAATTATTCCTTATTTTTCAAGTAACTGCCTCAATAAGTTAAGTCTTCTTAAACATGACAATGCTCACATACACGGGTTTATGATTGATTAATATATTAAAAATCTAAAAATGAATTTTTAAAAATCTTCCTATTTGAAAGAAAGAAATTTTGATTTTTAGTTAAATTGTTCCTGTTAATCTAATACAAGAATGCTATAATCATCATTATTAAATTGTGATCTAAAACCGTACTTTTGATTATAATAAGGGCAATTATTATTTATCATTGTTATTGTTAGAATCAAATAGTTAAAATCATGGTAAATGAAACATGTTTCATTAATGTCAAAGTTAAAATTTCAGAGACAATGCAGATGGAAAAAAAACCAATTATAAGAGCTATTCATTTTTCTTTATGGCCAGTTGTGTGATTCTGTCATTTACAAATACACTTTAATCTATATGGTTAAGAAATTACGTTAAATATAAAACTCAGCCTAATCATTTTTACTGTTAAAAAATAATTTAATCGAAACACCGACCTTTATGACTACTCTCGTCTGTTTTTCGATAACAAAATTATTTGCTTAGTGAGTTCTTATCCTTTTTAAATCCATTAAACAGTTTCCGCAACCTTATTAGTGAAAATTTTACTTTGTTATAATCTGTTTCTTTTAAACTTGTTTGTCAAAACCATGCTTCTTTAATTTGTTGTCAAGGCAACGAAAGAAGCATTTTGCTTTAAGCACTTTTAAATTTTAAAAAAAAAAATCGATTTTTCATGATTTAAGCAAAAAAATCACTGACATTGACATGCCTTCTTTTCTGAAATGAATTATTGTAATGATCCTGCTATTTCATCAATATTTCAAGATAGAAATGTAGAAAAAATAGGAAGTACTAAAAGTTTTAAATGTTTTTCCAGTTGCTTGGAACTTCTTAATGAAATGTCAATACCAACATTTTTAGTTTTTTTCACATTATTATTTGAAATATTATACCTTTTCTTGAAATATTCAATAGGAAAAATATTCTGTCTTTGAATTCTTTAAAAAATAAAGCGGTTTTCTCTTTTAATAGAATATAACATTTTCTTTGGGAAAAGAAATCTCTTTTCTATTGCATTTCCACTTGCCTTTTCTTTTGAAAAATAAACGTATAGTAAGGAAACTTTCACGGCTCTCGTCATTAGAATTGCAGATGAGCGTGAGTGTGAGCAAATTGAAAAAATGAATACCGCTCTCTCAATCATGTTACAGTCTGTTGCAAAGTTCACCAAACAAAAATTTCCAAGTTGGCTTGAGGTACAGCATTGTCATTGTTTATGAAAAATAATGCAAATTGCTTATATTGTTTTCAAAAATAACTACAAAAACTTATCCAACAAAATGATTACATGAAAGTGTACTTTTTTGCAGGCTTGATTATATTACATGAAGAATAGTATGATTATCTACGTTATTTTGATATCCTTAAAGTAATGACTGTTAAGCATATTATCTATCATGACTGGTCTAAAACCACTAACAAAGGCGTCATTAAAACTTTTTCCTAAAAGGGCCAAGATTATGAAAAATATGAAATAAATGTTAAAAATGTTCCTTTTTTTTAAATCTTCCGATGGGATTGAAGATCTAATTAGACCCCCTTATTTAGCCCTCGAATTAGCTGTAGATCCCATAAAATAAGACAGAAAACGTATACAAACAATGCTTAGATTTCCTTTTAATTTCATTTATATGTATATTAAATTATTATGAATAATGTTTCAATAAAAAAGAAAATTGATAGTTTACGTCCATTTCTTGATGAATGTCCCATATCAATGTCTAAGTCTAAGAAAATATGTTTTTTTTTATCTTACTCTAGAAAATAAAATTGTGGACCGATGAGTTTTAAATAATTAAGAAGGAATAAAAATCATTCGATTACTTACAATTTATCTAATATACTCAGTATTATAGGAATCATGTGTGAAAGCTAAATTATCGTGCCCTAATCAATACTCTTATTTACGTAGCGCGAATAAGGATCTCTTGCGTGAATAAGAATTATTTTATTTTCTAAGCAAAATATTTACTTACAAATCAAGCAAAATAATTTCTAATAAATTCAAAATAAATTTTAAAAAAAATCAAAATAAATTCTAATATAAAACTCAGCATAATCATTTTTACTGTTAATAAATAATATAATCGAAACACCGACCTTTATGACTACTCTCGTCTGTTTTTCGATTACAAAATTATTTGTTTAATGAGTTCATATCCTTTTTAAATCCATCAAACAGTTTCCGCAACCTTATTAGTAAGAATTTTACTTTTTTATAATCTGTTTCTTTTAAACTTATTTGTCAAAACCATGCTTCTTTAATTTGTTGTCAAGGCAACGAAAGAAGCATTTTAATTTCAGAGCGTTTTAAATTTTGATAAAAAAAAATCAATTTTTCATGATTTAAGCCCTAAAATCACTGACCTTGACATGCCTTCTTTTCAGAAATGAATTATTGTAATGATCCTGTATTTATTCTTTGATATTTTAGGTAAGACTCTTTCATCTATTTGTTCAGATAACAGTCATTACATTTTTTAAAAAAATACAAAACCTAAAATCAAAAAAGATTTTAGATCTGTCAAATAATAACATTCTCTTCAAGTCTAATAAAAAATAATTACATTTTTTATTATTTCACAAAATGCTAACTTCAAACAAAATAAAGATTTTGATTTAAAATTGAACAGAAAAGAAGACAATTAAATATCAACTTTCATGACACTTTAATAGCAAACTAAAATAAGTAAATATTTATCCAGCATAAAATACATTTTTTTAAAGTATATAAGCTCCTTGAGAAAATAACTTTCTTTTTAATAAAAATTTCAAAAGCTTTAATTTACAACGTATTTAAGTTCAATAGATGGCAGCACTCTTTAATTTTTATCAAGAAAATGTTTTTAGTTCGCTAATTTAAACATTCAAAAGCACAAAATTATTTAAAATACAGATTTTTTTGTAATATTATATATATACTTTGAAAATTTAAAAAGGGAAAACAACGAAATTAAATTTATTGATAGATTAAGAATATCATTTTATCAGTATTATACTGTTATTAAAACGAATTCATTCAAAGATCAATTTAAAATATTACTTAATTTTAAAGAAAGGTCCCAGACGACAGTTCACAGTGTATCAAACACCTTTGGATTTCCAAATTAGAAAAACATAAGCAAAAATTTTGAAAGTTTAGAGCATTTTCTAAATTTGTGGAACGATGCAGGTACTTTATTTGACGAATTAAATTTTCATTTAAACGTTTTTAATCTGGCGAATGAAGGATATGTGTGATTTTACTTATAACTGTGAACAGAAAGTGCTCACTTACACACATACGGAACTTTTGGAATTTTCTAAATCTATGGAGTGGTGCACATGCTGTTTGATAAATTAATAAAATCTACATCCAAACCTTTTATGCTGATAGAAATAGTGTGCACCGCAACATTATCATTTAACAAAAAAAAACTTACGTAAGTTTTCAAATTGGTTTTAAAAACATTTCGACTTATTTTTTGAAGAAACAATCTAAAAGGAATAAAGGTAAATACCGATATTATTCTGGAAAAAGAGTAGGAAAATAAAAAATTTAAAATTTTCAAAACCAGAACAAATTTTTTTTTAATTTGAAAATAACTTATGTTTTTTCCATAGGGATAGAGAAAAAGAAAAGATCATTATCAGTGATATGTATGACAAAATCCAAATAAAAGGATCAGAAAGAATAGAATAATATAAGAGTGTCACTGATATAATCGTGCCCGTATTATTTTCCTGTTGCGTCTGATTTTTATACCATAAACTGTTCGGAGTCTGGATGAAAATACACGACTATTTTCAAGAAATATTTAGAATCAGCTGTTTAAATTAGCAATTTATGACCAGCCTTCTGTATAATAGTTAGTATGTTCGATTCTCATCTTTGATCTGGGTATGTGTAGTGGTTCAAAATCTATTTGAGCTGTAAATTACAATCGACTAATCCTTTGTGAAAAAGATGTTACCTTAAAACAACAAACTACCTAATGTTAGCGAAAACTGAGTTATCTCTTTCAGCAAACGTCGGATGTTTCTTACTTTTTGACGCATTACTTGTAGTGGAAAATTCCCTCTCTTTTCCTCCCATCTTAAAAAGTATATAAAATAGGTTTTTGCTTTTGTTTTTTAACGTAGAACTTGTTTCATATGTATATTAGAGCAAAACAGTCACTTGCCGAAATTTTTAAAATTTCTAACATATAAAAATTTGGTACTTGAAATTATTTTATACATTGGATAGCAACGAAACTTCGATGATTTCATGTAAAGATTAAAATTACGTATCGGCGAAAGTTTGAAATTTTTCCGACTTAAAATCGCACTCACTTAGTAACGTTTCACTTTAAAATGAAATACAAATTATTGTAGAATTTAAGTATCAATAATTTTCACTCTTAGTTCACAATATGCTCAATACACAATATAATAATGTCTAAGATGAATTTAGGAAATGCTACTTGTTGCTATAAAAATTTTGATATCTCATGAAAATTAATTCTTGTGATAATGAACTTTATTATGTATTTACAAATGTTACAATATAACACGGAATCGTTAAATGCAAATGTTACATATAAACACAATGGTAATCCCTGTCAAAGGAACTGTGGGAAAAGCGTCATTTTCGTCAGTTCAATGTTACTGGTTTTATACCCGAGCTTGCTGAAGATTTGTCGTAATTACTAATAATAGCTGTTAAAGCACGTAAAATATGTCATGATCATAATTTACACCAAGTGATATAATATCTTTGAAAATGGCAGCTCAAATCTAGGAACTTCTGCTTGTTCAATGATTCTTAATTATGAAGACCTACCCACTTCTGGGGGTACAATGACACAGCTTGTAGGTGTGTCACTGTACAAGACGTCATTAAGTCCTCTCCTTGTAAGGCCGAACAGTTGAAATGTACCAGAAATGGCCGAGCATTGAAAAAAAACTTTACGTATAGCTAGTTCCGTATTATCAGTTGACGTAAAATTTCTGAAAAATCAAATAGATATAATTGATAATGGATAACTTCTTCACAAGCTTGTTTTGGAATTAATTGTACAGATTATATCAAGTATATTTGATAACAATATGGACACTAGTTTGCTGGTTGCTTTTACAGTTTTCTTGGATAACAGGTACTAAAAAGCACCAAAAGAGCTAAACTGGTTTAAAGGTGTAAGCCGAGAATCTCTCCCGACATGATGCATAACAAAATAATTATCAACTAATACCTCAAGAGTTTTCCTCAAAATGGAACAAAAAAGGATTCATGATACGAATCATGACTAAATTAGAGAGTTCAAACATCCATTTCAAGGAAGCAAAAGATGCTAAAAGCTATTAGTTACGATTATGAAATCTATAGCTTCATAGATTGGTGCATAATAACTGTTAGAAAGATATTGATCTAAACAATTGTATCGACTAAAACAGCCAACCCGATCAAAAATTCTCTCTCCGAAAGCCAAGAAGGAATAATTCATCTGGCATTCCATACTCTCTTTCCTATTGTTTTAATATAAATAACCGGAGAACATCCTACTCCTACCCGTCATAAGTAGAAATATATATAACACCAGTTCCAACATTTTTAATTTCCAGAAACAGTGATTCCTACTCCTACACGTCATAAGTAGAAATATATATAACACCAGTTCCAACATTTTTAATTTCCAGAAACAGAGTGATTCCACTTTTAAGTGAGCTTGCAGAAAAGTTCGGAAACATTCATGTAAATTCCTAAAGTTTCAGAGACGGGAGGGCACATTTTGTTAGTTTATATGATAAAAACAATGATTAATTTTTCTCAAACTCATTGTTGTAACACTTTTTTCTCGTTCTTGGCTTTGTTGGACTTGAACGAAGGAAAGCGGCACCAGTTAAACTACGTAATGATCAGGTGTCTTTCATAATATTTTCTTGTCCTTACCATGCAAACCATATAATCAACATTATCCACGAATTTTATAAAGCTTTCCCTTTACTCACAAAATATTTCATTGCAGTATTCTCTTTCGAGATATTCAATCCACAATATGGATGAAAAATATAAAAATCCCCTTTGCACTGGAGCTGGATGAGAGAAACTTTATCATCAAAACTGTGACAGATGTTGTTCTCTCCTAATTATTTAAACCAGTATCTACAAATGTGTTGCTTCATAGATTGACGTTTGTAACTGCAAGAAAACTATTTCTAATTCCATTACCCTCGTTCTTCTAGACGAAGGCACCGATGACATCGCGAACCTAAACTATAAATACAAAAAAAGTCTGTCTAACAATGAATCTGTCATTTTTACTCAACGCTTTATGAACAAAAGAAATTATATATTTAATTATTTTATGTTTATTTTTTCATACTTCTCTGAGTGTGAAGAGAATTTTTATATTTAATTTATCAAATTTGCATCAAAAAATCTTAAATTGGCTTGATATTTAATTTATTTATGGGGCTTGTAGTTTAAGATTGTGCCCATTATACAACTTTTTAATCACAGTAAATACATTTTTTTCTAATGGATATTTATCAATGCTCTGTATATTCTACACATAGAATTTCTTTCCTATGGGAGTAGTTGTATTAAGTACTTTCTAAGAGACTACGAAATTTTATTACCATTTTGCTGACCGAGACAGTAGTTGAATGGTTTACGGTCCGATCTTCGAGTCAACAGTTGGTGGGTTTATTTCTTACCACGGTCTTGAATACTTGCAACGGTTCAGAATCCACTTTAATTTGTCGATGTCTGGCAAATTAATGTGCGACAGTGTGTCGAGCGACTAATAGACCAACCAACAAAACTTTTACCAACCTATAATTGCACACATTCACTTTGTCTCCATAAGGATTATTTTAAATGAAATAAAAATTGATACCTTTATAAATAGAAATTATATTAACATATGAGACTTGCTGCATTTGGCTTTAAAAATTATCTTTTTCTATAAATCTATAACACACACACAATAATCCAAATTTTAAATTTATAATAACTAATAATTATATTAATTAAAAATTCTTCTACATTGAGCACAATAAACTCAGTGCTTGAAAACTGTAAATAATTAAATGGAGATTTATTTTGGAACATTAAATATTACTTATAACTGTCGCAATTTTGGAAAGAAAGAATTTTGTAAAGAACGAAACTTATTTTTATAGTACTCAGTTTTGTTGGTATTTATCATACAGCAGAAAGAAACATTAAATGATTAAGCTGTAAGTTAGTTTGCCATCTACATGTTCATGATTTTGTTTTCTTTTATTGCAATCGCACCTGTGAATGTGCTTATAAATCATTGGCCTTCAAGCACCAAAGATGCAAGAGCATAAAAGTAAAGTATCAAATAGAACTACAAAAAGGCAAAACAATACATAGCAATACGTAATTACATCAAAATTTAAAAATTAAAAAAGTGCATGACTATGTTTCAATTATAATGACTATATTATGCATTGTTGACAATGACTGTATTACAATTAAGAAGTTTAAGCATTGAATGACAATTGCACCAACTTAGCCCGCGAATATTGACTCCGTAAATTATCTTAATGAAGTATATTTTAACAAAGGATTTATGTACAGCTCTAAATTCTAATTGCGCAAAATGTACAAGTAGCTATCATATACGTCAATATGATATAGACGTCTAGTATGACTATTGAATCCTGTTTCCAAACAAAATGCAGCTCATACAATAAATCTAAAAGAATCAGGGAAATCGTGCAAATTGTGCATCCATTTTTATTTTTAAGCTAATAACTTTAGTGAACTAAAATGAATTGAAATAAATTTTTCTGCAGAAATTGAAAAAAGTACCAATTTTCGATAGCTTTTTTTCTAAGTTTTTTCCTAATAGGAGTAAAGAGAAAAGAGCTAAGAGAAGATTTTTCAAATCTCGTAATCCATATATCTTATGAAAAATTCAAATGTACCTCACATTTTGTAAAGTAGAACTCCTTTGATTACAGATTATAAATATATTACAACTGCTTAGTACTAATTTTCAAATTTCTATAAAATGATCTTCCCATAAAATTAAAATAGCCAATAAGAAATGAGTGAAGGATTATCAATATTAGGAGTCATATATTACTAAAGCTCTATCTTATAAAATATTAAACATATAAAAGCTTTTTCACATTTAAAGCTGATTCTGTGTCTTCACTTTAAATAATCAGAGGCAGAGGTGGATTGATTGAATAGGGCGTCGTTAATGGCGGCTGGGGCATTAAAGGTGGCTGAGACACGTTAAATAGGAAGTGGTCTCAATGTCTTCCAAGTGAAATGATATCTCTGGAGGTGGAAGGCCAAGTACCAGGGGTCTTCTGTTTAATTACTGCTTCTAAATTACGAAGGTTCCCACACGGCTGCTTCCAATAACTGGCAGAGGTCACTCTGGCCTAGGTACAGGGAAGTATGCTGGTGCAACAACTTTAAATAATCATGGCCTTTATTAATTGTCATCTTTTAATTTTTTGTAAAAAAATAATATTTTAAAAAGAATATTTTTTCAAGATTCTATAAACATCTGAAGAAAAATTAATAAACTGTATTGATTGATTTTTTCAAAGAAATATTGTGTATACATATAGAAATAGCAAAATAAATGTTTCTTTTATAATCTTAGTCTTAAAAAATCCTCTTAAAACCTAAATAAAATTTTATGAAATTAAATACAAATAATAATTTTTAAAACATGTTTATGTAATGATTTGGTTTCATTTCAGGTATTGCCTGGTGATAGACTGATGAGGAGGACATTGATGAAAATTATTCTTTTTCGTCAAACTCAAAATTCTGACAATCAATTCACAGACAGGCATCGTAGAAGTTCATATCCTAAGCAATGCGCATTTAATGCAGTGTCCTGCTTTGGAAAAAAATGAAGATTCGTTACATTTTAAAATCATTTTCAATATTAGAAATTACTTAGTTGAAATATGTTTTACCATTCTTGGGGTTCTATAAAATGGAAAGTAACAACTCTAACTTATCCATTCACGCTAAATTATTTTCCTCCATAATGAAATGAAATCATACTTCATTGTTTTACTGCGAGGAATACATAAGAAAATGTATTTAATACATTCATTATATAAATGTTTCATTTTAAAGTGTTTTCATTGATTTGTAAATAAATATACTGAAAACATGTTTCACATATTTTTAACTGGAATTATCTAGTGTTATGTATTTATTATACCACTTGGATTATATCGACAAAAGTGTTCAGTCAATTTATGAATAATATAAATGTAAATAAACGAATAAATTTCTATAATGTAAAAAATTAAAATGATGAAAAGCTTATCATTTGATTGGTAATTGGCATAACTCAATTTAACTAGTATATTATTATGGTTAAGAAATATTGATAATGTATCTTCATTCTTAAGCTCAATTCATGCGTTCTTCATTAATTGTTGTTTGTTGACATGGCAAAGTTATTTCATATAGATGCAATGCCTGACATTGAAAATGCAATACTAAGACTAAGACTAAGTTAGAAAGGGACGAAACTTGGCAAACAGAGAGAGACAGCAAAGAAATATAAGTGATCTGCATTTCGGAATGATATGCATAATGTAAACTGAGAACAGAATCGGGTCAGTAAGTTATGGGATCTCTGTGGACAGCGAAACACGAAACAACGCGTCTAGGCAGAGTCAAGAAGAGTATGGATGGCGTCCTGAGAAATGGCTCTTCATTCCCTGTCAACCATTTGCCGAAGTGCATCTTCTGAAGGAGGCAGTGGCAGGGTCTGCAAATAGCGTTCAATCATATCTCAAACGTGTTCTATTGGTGAAAGATCAGGTGAGCACGGTGGCCATGGAAGCAGCTGTACACCTTGCATAGTAAGTTGGATGATGAGAGTAATGTGAAGTCAGGCGTTATCCTTTTTATAAAGGGCATTAGACACCCCATCAAGGTAGGAAAATATCACTGGCTGCAGCACATCATTCACGTAATGCTGGGCTGTTATAGTGCCATGACTATTAAATAGAGGTGCCCTGGAATCGTACGCAATGGGGCCCCAAACCATGATGACACGTTGTCGCTCCGTGTTGCGTTCCACAATTGCTGTAGGATTGAGCTTCTTTCCATGTCGATGCCATACTCCTATTCGGCGACTATCACTGAAGAAACAGAAGCGGGACTCATCTGAGAAGACGATCCTGCGCCCCTCCGTTGTCCACATCGCTTTAATTCGACATCATTTTAGACGTTGGCCTCTATGTTGTGAGATTAAGAGCAGTCATCCAGAGTGTCTTGCACATTCTCCAAAATTTCGGTTGGCGTGTTTCGCGGGGCTGACACCGCCTCCCGTCAGACGCGTCGATCCATGCATACTGACGTCATTCTGACAGCATCGGCACCCCGCAAACATTCCACAGTTACTTGTTCCAACGATCTTTGCCACAGCCGGTGCACTGTGGACACTTCCAGGTGACTGTCAGCTAGCTGCGAGTAGCCTTAAAGATCAACCTGCCCTTCTCAGTCCGATCATCGTGCCCCACGTAGACTCGTCTGTCCTCTGAAATTGACTCCGTCGACGGTGGCCTGGCATTCTCTGCAATAACATAGCGTCCTTGTGACAAAAACAAAATTTTATCCAATATTTTCCAAGCACCAATAACGGCTTGAAATTTGCCCACTCTGCCGGTTATATCTTATCCTAAGTGCGCCAGAAAACTGCGCATTTGTATAACTCGGTAAGATGTAACTACCCTGAAATTTGCATAATTTTCTGGCCACTGCTTCTTTATTTTGCATTCTCAGTGTCGGGCAGTCTGTTTGATTTTATTTCGATACTTTGAAAGGTGATTCTCATGAATACAAAAATCTGCACATATTATTCTGTTCATCAGATTTAATGAAGATTAAGTTGATTCCAGCTGGTTTCGTAAGTTAATCTACAATGTTTTGTATTTGTATAATTTTGAAAATTCGTGATAAAATTATTGTGAACCTAAAATGATAATAGAGGTGTATATGGTTGATAAAATTTAGAAAAAGATAAGCGCTTGATCAAAAATACTTGTAAAACTTTTTTAATTTTTATTCTTTTTAAGGTGCTCTAAAAATTTTTGAGAGGTACTGAAAAAAACTTGACTGGGCACATATGATTAAGAGATCCTATATTTCCAGTCACCAAATATAAATGAAATAATGTATATAATTTTAGAAATAATATTTGATTGATTTAGAATTCCATAAAATAATCGACTTTTTGTTGTAAAACAATTCTTGGTTAAAATACACCTAGTTTGAAATATCTTTCAGTTAAAATGAATTTGTAACTTTTTCCATCGTGAAAAACTGTACATTAAAAATTATAGATAGTTGGATTAACACAATGTACATTCAGGCATTTAAAGAAAGATAGGAGGAAATTTGTGGGTACTTCATTTTAAAACAGCAGTATTCTACCATCACCAGATTACCGAGTTTTATAGTTTAACACTCTTTAAATGAGAGATGAATTCTTTATGCTTCCATTGTGAAAGTTTCAAGCAGATCCTGGACTGAAAACAATTCAAGATTTCCTATCATATCTTTTAGTTGTAAAAAGTATCCATCATTTAAAAATAGAACCATTAGGAGAACTGTCCCTGCCTTCATCAAAATTTAGAAGGGGTGGAATAAAATGGTATCTGATTTATATATATATATATATATCCAGTGGTAGTATGGTAGTAGAGCATAAGCAAAACTGCAGTGTACTTGAGACTGAGATGGGCAAAACAATAGAACTGTATGGGCCTTTTAAGCCAGATTTTTATGTAAACTTTAAATGTTAGAGACGTAAGTTCCAAGAATATATTTATCAGCTTCTCAAGTTATATTTTATTTCGAATAAGTTTTATTTGGTAATGGTTAGAAAATACACTGCCCGACATTGAAAATGTAACACCAAGAAGGAGTTGCCAGAAAATGATGAAATTTGTCAAACAGAGAGAGACAACAACGAACAAAAGGTGATCTGTATTTCGAAATGATATGCATAATACAGAGTGAGAACAGAGTCGGGTCAGCAGGTTGTAGGATCACCATGGATGGCGATACACGGAACAACATGTCTGGGCACAGAGTCAATGGGAGGATGCATGGCATACTGCGGAATGGATCTCCATTCCCTGTCAACCCTTTGCCAAAGTGCGCTTTCTTAAAGAGGCAGTGCCAGGGTCTGTAAATGGCATCCAATCATATCCCAAACGTGTTTGACTGGAGAGAGAGATGGCAAGTATTATGGTTAGGAAAGTAGCTGTACACCTTGCAAAGCATGTTGGCTAATGCGAGCAATCTGCGGTCGGGCGTTATCCTGCTGATAAAGGCATTTGGCATCCCTTGAATGTAAGGGAGTGTCACTGGCCGCAGCAAATCATCCACGTAACGTTGGGCTGTCAAAGTGCCGTGAATACAAACTAGAGGTGACTTGGAATCGTACGCAATGGCACCCCAAACCATGTTGTCACGTTGTCACACGGTGTGGCGTTCCACAATTGCTTTAGGATTGGACCAGTCTAGACGTCAACTCCGTACTCGTACGCTGTGACTGTCACTGAAAAGATAGAAGCATGACTCATCTGAGAAGACGATCTTGTGCCATTTCGTCGTCCACGTCACTCTAATTTGGCTCCATTCCAGATGTAACCGTCTGTGCTGGGGATTCAATGGCAGCCCTCTTAGCAGATGCCATAAGCACAGAACAATGCAAACTAATCAATGGTAAACTGTTCTCCTCGATATGAGGGGCATCCAGGGTGTCATACACGTGCTGCAGAATTTCGGTAGACGTGCTTTGCGGGGCGGTCAAAGCCTCAATTCGGATGCTGGCTGCACCGGCACCCTGCAAACGTTTCATAGTTTCTTGTTCCAACCCTCTTCGTCACAGCTGGTGCACTGTGGCCACGTCCATGTGTCTGTCAGCTGCGAGTTGTCTTAAGGAACAACCTGCCCATCTCATTCCAATGACCATGCCCTCGCAAACGCGTCTGCCTGCCCAAACTGACTCCGTCGACGATGGCCTGGAATTCTCTGCAATTACCGCCATCCTTTGCAACAAGAGCATATTTTCACCGATTATTTTCCAAGCAGCAATAACACTACGAATATTGCCAACTTTGTTGGTTCCTTACCTTATGCCTTAACTATCGAGTATCAGTATATATATATATATATATATATATATATATATATATATATATATATATATATATATATATATATATATATATATATATATATATATATATATATATATATCTGATTAAAATGAAATTTGTATTGTAAAAGTAGAAAATTCTTTTTTTTAAAAAAAAAGTTAGCGTATTCTGAGTCACATTTTCACAGCGATTTTAATTACATGATCAAGTTTTAACTCTTATGTTTCATTGCTACCTGTGAATGTATAACAAAAAATGATTACTTTGATATATACTATTATAAATTTAAAAGATAGTTAGAGTATTTTTTATCATTTATTATATATTATAATGCCTCATGATAAAATGAGCTGCATGTGTAATATATGTGTTTTGCAGCCGCAATCCAAATTAAATTTCTTTTTATGTTTTATTTCTCTACTATCACTATAACTTAATATGTCAGCTTAACCTCTTTGATATTGGTATTTGTATACAGTATTCTCTACTACGAACACAATGCTCACATTTTATTTTAGGAATTGTCTCTCATTTGCTTCACTCACAATGCTCTTTTCTATTCCTTAATATGTCAGATTTTTTTCATAAAACTTTTTCCTTTATGTATGTAAACCAGAGTTAAATTCCTCGAGATAATTAAGTAGAATTTCTATATCTGCAGATTAATACTACAAATTATTAACAATTTAATAAAATTCTAAAAATTGAATCAAATAAAATTAAAATATAATTTGAAAATGTTTTTCTCTCATATTTTTCGATGTGAACAATGTACTTTTCAGATTACTATAGTTTTCATATAACTAACATTCAGATTACTATATTAGTTTACATAACTGTAAATGTGTCCCTTCCGAGTTGATCCAAGACATATTTAAAAAAAACTTTTCTGATGAATTTTTAAAAAAATAAGAAATGCCTTTTTGACCAACTTCTTAAAATCTCTTTTGGGGCTTTTTATTCCTCTTTTATTTCCAAACAATAAAAAAATTTTAAGGACCAAACTTGTTTAAGTATTGGCTTCTTTTTGGTTTTTTATAAGTTTGTCTAATTTTATTTATTCTTTTCTCTTATCTGAATTAAACTTAAGTGCTTTTACACAGCAATTAGAATTTAATTGTAACTCAATTCACCGAAAATTGGTGAAAATGAAAGTTAACTGTATGATATAGTTAGGTTAAAAATAAAATTTTTTCTAAATATGATTAATAGCAATTTTTGAATGATTAATAGATTCATGTGTTAAATAAGGCTGTTTTAATATTTATCAACTTATAATTTTGGTAATTTATTAAAAATATAACTCAGTTTAAGATTATTTGAGTTAAAAATGGCTTATGAAACATTCATACCTTCACGCTACCGCTATAGCTCATTTAATAAATAATATATAGTTTAATTGTGCTTTAAAACAGTACATCACAGAACACATATACCCATAAAACAAATATATATTTGAAACAAAGTATTAAAAAAATTTAAAATAAATATCTGAGATATATTCTATGGCCCCTCAATATTACATTATTACCATAATTCCTGAAAGGTTCTGATTCAAATTTCTGAAAATACATGCTCCTAAAATATTTCCCGTATCTTTAAAAGCACTTAAATGATTTGTATTATGTATAAAATATTTTTCACATTTATATACAATAAATAATTCAGTATATCATAACATTATTTCATAAAAAAAACTTTAATGACTTAAGTAATTTTTAATTTTAGGACTTCCTTTCCTGTATGACTCTAGAATATTTGATACCAAAATTTAATGTAATATGATTGCATTAATCTTCGATATGCAAAATATATTTGCATAGTTAAATATTTTTGAACAATTTTCCTGAAATTTGCTAAAATATATTAAAATAAATTTAGCACTGTATCGAATATTCTTTAGCAGTTTTCCTTAAATGTATTTTAATACTCGAGTATGATATTTGAATTAAGAATGTATGTTATGTATTAAAAATTAATTTTGAAAGTTACAATTATATGGAAGTATATTAATTGTAAAATCAATTTTTCAATCATGCATTCCACTTATGATTACTATTATAGAACTATATATGCCCATAAGTATAGAGTAGTACACATTTAATATTAAATATATTTCATAAGCTTATTTTTTCTAAAATATAGATTTCAATATTTATAATTGTTGATGTTGAGTGGTGATTTCTGAGACTTTTCGGAGGAAATAATGGCAAGTATGTCTCTGTTCTTCAATATAAATCATATATATAGACAGAGCATAAGAATTTCAATTTTTTTTATACTAGAACGATATTAGATATATCCTTTGTGATCGTTGTTTAAAGATCGTGTTATTAGTGAACCAATATACAATATTTAATTGATTATCTTCTTCAGAATTATATTTGCTGCACTGGAAAGATTCACCCCATATCAATGCGTATTTTTCAACTATGGCACGTATCAGTTTCAAAATAATTAAAGCAACGGCTTGACATAATTATTATACAAGACACAAATCATATCAGAACAATTCTTACGGAGAACTGCATATGGTTGCTTTTAACTGTAACTTAATCTACACAAAATGTTATGCCTTAACTATATTTTTATTTCACAACGGCCTTCTTGAATAGTTTGTGATTTATTGCTATACAATTTGCAGATTTTTATTCTGGTCTTAGAAAATAGAAGAGAAAAAATTGAATTAATGTATTTATTGCTCAATATTTTATTTTATCCAGAATTGTAAAACTCCTTAGGAAAAGTAAATTCAAATGTTTGAAATAATGTATTTAAAAATTTAAGAGTTAATAGTAAAAACCAATCATACACATTCATGCTTTTAATTATTAATTTTAATTGCAAAATAAGGAAGATAATTATTTGCCTTTTTTATCCTTATTTCAAATACAGAGAGCAATTTTAAACTTTTTTATTTTAAGATATTTAATGACAAAGAAGTGAAAGGAGATTAAATGGAACAAAAACCAATCTTTTATTTGCTTCTTTGTAAGGAATCAACACTTATCTTTTATTCTGTCTGATATTAATTTTCTTACATATCAAAATCCCGTCTGATTATCATAACAAAATACATCATTCTAAAAACTTACTTTTATTCATTATCTTGTTTATCGCTATGTTTAGGTTACTATTCCAGTTCTTACTGGTATATCAAGTTTCAGCAATTTAAAAATCACATGTCTTAGCGTTTACTATTTAGATATAAGTGCTTAAACTGAAAAGAAATAAAAACAACAATTTTAAATCATGTGATTCAGAATGCACTCCAGTGTTTCGAAAATTGTTAAACTGAAACAGATTTTATATCATTTTATGTGAGTGCATGTATGTACAAATACACAAAACAGTATTGAGAATATGATTCTTTAAAACTTTAACATAATGTAAATTTTTAGCTGATCTTCATCAAATCAATAGTTTATGAAAAATGCAAAGCATTAATATTAAAATTAATTACAAGATTTTGTAATGAGAACATTAAAATATAACAGAATAAGAATCCTTGCATTTGAAACTTACTGTACAAATCTGTTTTCTGATTAAAATTTTTTTAAATGTTTTTAAATATTTAAAACTGTTGAGTTAGTGTATTTAGTAAATTTATCAAACTTATTTCCAGGCTTTGCTCATCAATTACATTTACAAATAATATTCTGATTACAATTTTGTAAAGTTCTCTTTTAAGAAAATGTAAAAGGATATAAAATTTAAAGAGCGTGGATAAAGGGCATTAACATTTATTTCGTATTTTTGAAGAATTTAAAAAGTTAATCTGAATGTAAAGGTAAATATATGAAATATTTAATGTTCTTATATTAATTCACAACTAGTCTTTAAAATTATCAACACTAGAAAAAAGGCAAATGGCTAAACTATATTTATTTTACAAATAAACTATACTCAAATAATTTATTAAATAATATATTCAAATAATTTATTAAATTTTCAAGATATATTTGTAAAATAGATAAAATGAAATCAATATTCAGAATAATCACCTCTGGCTTGAATAACAGCATTTAAAACCTGATCATTGAGTCAAAAAAAAAAATGAAAGTACAAGTATAACTGCTCATACAGTTTCAAGGTGATGCCATAACTCAAAGACCCGATTGGTGTTTGGTTAGGAATTAATTGTTGTACTGCAATTAATGCTTCTGATGAGACATAGAGCTTCGAGGGAATCAAATAAATGTTAATGCCATGAGCTATACTGCAACACAAATTTAACTTCCCCTTTTTAAAGTGCCCTCATTGCAAAAAAGTAATGACAAGATGTATGTGTAATTAACGGCATTATTTTTCTTCCTTCTGGATGATGCACCAGTATATCGATTTGGAATACCCATTGGCAATTAGCATTCTTCAAGGTACTGCCAAACATACAGGTGTTTATCAAAATAAAATGGAAACACCTTAGAGTGATAGAAAATTCTTTATTAATATGTAGGACCGTTTTTGGTATGTAACGCAGCTTGGATTCACCAAGAAATAGATTACGACAAATAATAAATAGTGTTTAGAAAAATGCGATGAATGTGGTCTAATGCAGATGTTAAATTTTATCATCGTGTTCATCAAACAATGATTGGCCAAGTCTTGTTGCACAGATAACTGCACTATCATCCTGAAAAGTTCCCTCTCCTGCAGGAAAGAACTTTTGCATAATAGGATAGGCATAGTCAGTTAAAATTTTGTCTCTACCTCACCCCAATGAGATCCTTCCTTTCTGCGTTACGATTGGTACGGCAGAAAACCACGCCACAGTCACCCATATCTTGACAGATCCACCTAAAAGTTTGACAAAGAAGACATTCACGATCATACACTTGTGTAATTGTCCTCCAAATATACACTCGAACTTTTGTAGGGAAAAAATGGGAGAGATGATACGTCAGACCATATTTCTCTCTTTCACTAATCAATTGTCAATATTTTGTGAATGCGACACCTTTGTAGATAATGTTTGGCAAAATCTTCTGTGATGAGAGGCTTGGGAATTGCTGCTCTGCAATAAATTTTCTGTCTATGAAAGTGCCTTCAAACTGTAATCATTGACACTAGAGAGTCCAGATACTGATTGAGCTCTAAGGTCACTTTTGCTGTAGGTATTCCTTTTTTTAGACATTATAATCTGCTTGAATAGCTGTCGCTCTCTTTCACTGTAATTCTCCTTCCATCCACTATTTTGTTTCGATTAACTTGTCTTGTCGTGCAGTGTGTATGCTGTCAGGACTAGACATCGTACCTCTAGAAATGCCTAAAAGTTGTGATGTTTCAGCTAGCTAAAGTAAGGATGTTCATATCTCTAGCTGGACGGTCCCCTATAGTTTGGCCTATAGTCACATAAAAAAAGTGTGACATTTTTGTGCTTTTAAAAAATAAAGGAATTACAGAACTTTAATAAAGCTCCCACATACAAACAGAATATGTATATTTCTATTTGTTACAGAAATTGTGGTAGTGAAGGTTTTATTTTAATACTTACGAAGCGCATTCAAAAATATCATTTTTATAAGCAGGTATTTCCATTATTTTGATAACCACCTGCAGATCCTACCATCATGATGCTCTAAACAGAACCAGGATTCATATAGAAACACGATATCATGTCATCCCTGCTTTCAGATTCATAGTCGATCACACCACCGAAGACACTCTTGTTTTAAATGTTTTTTCAAGGGTAACTAAGGACATGGTCACCAAGCTGACTATACATGCTTCTGCAATTATCGTACAGCTTTTCGTGCAGATTCATGCTGTCTTGTTTCAAGCACTTTTACTTGACTCAGGACTCACGATGTAGCTATACGATCCACAAAATGCGAGTCATATGTCCATTTTCTCGATTGCTAATGATTAGGAGCCGTAGAATCCCAGCACGGCATTTTATATGACCATTCCGAATCCATCGACACCATATTTTGCAGGCATTCACAGGACACAACAGATGCGTTCAGTTGCATTGCGATGTGATAAACTTCAATCTTAAAAGCTATAATTTGATTTCTACCGAAGCTAGAAATGTGCTAATAAGAGCTTCTCCATATTATACGAGGTATCACAACAAAGTTCAATTGCAATTTAGGACGGCAAATTTACAATACAATTTCTACATTTAAACACATTGAGGTGTTGCTACGGCCATCTATTTTACATGAATGTATTGAGAAGTTTATCATTTTCTTAATGTAGCATTTTCTTTTCATTCAATCTGCAATTCTAGCACTGGAAATTAGTAAACAAATCTCGATAAAACTCGAAATCAATTATGAGTATTCGAGGCATTTTTCTTTGATATTTACACACATCTGCTATTGTAAATTTTTAAAAGTAAAGCTACTTCAAAATATAATAAATTAAGAAATATTTTTAAAATGTCGCTTAGAAAAATCGGATTTAAACATTTTTATTTTTAAATAAATTTATAATCAGAAAAACATTCGGCATAGTAATTGAGATAAGAATTATTTCCATGAAACATTTTCAACATAACCCCTTTAACCATAACATTTAATACTATGATCAATATATTATATAATCTTTTCAATCATGTACAGCATAGTGTAGAAACGTTTCTGAGACAAAAATAAAACACCAAGAAGCTGTCAGAATCAAATGAAATTTCATGTCTATGTTTCTAACAACGATATCAACAAGTGTCAAAAATCAGTATTAATATCAAAAGCATAGTTCATTGTAAAAATTTCCCAGATGAATTGGTTTACTGGCTTTATTTCGCTTTTCTAACGTGAATGAGATATTTCATTCTGAAATATTGACATAGAGGCTCTCTTGAAAATCTGGTATATTTCTCATTAAAAACGATAGAAAAGGAAATTTATATTAGCCAAACATGAAGGGTGTGAAATGTTATGTCCTATTTTATCCTTTAAATTCATAAATGTGGCTATATGGGGATCATGCTGAAAAGTTTTAAACTTGTCATAGGCATTCTTGTGAGTGAGTGAACATTATCAGCTTGATAAGTGAAGACAAGCATTATATTGTATGAAGATGACGGCAACTCAGAGTTGTGGAGTGAGATAAGTGACTGTGAAATACTTTAATAACATCTCTGAAAGTTTAAACATCTCTAAAATTAGTAATAGAGCTGATTAAAAATAACAAGAAAAGTATGAAAAAGTTAAAAATTTGGTAAATTTTTTTTTAAATTTTTCAGTGGCCCTATAAATATCGGCAAATAAAGTTCTGACATTTTGTTATTGGTTAACTTTTTATGTTTTTCATCTGCGTGTCCACTACAAATTTTGTGAAAAATAAATTTCTCTATTTAATTTACAGTTTTGTCAAGAGAGTAAAAGTCTCAGTGGTGTGATACAATTTATACACACAAGATTAATTTAATTAACATGTTAAATTTTCCTTTGTAGGCCAAAGAACTGGCCTTGCAATTCACCTAGAAGCTGTAAACATGCTTTACCTCAATGTGCTTATTATATTTGCTTGCAACTCATGCGCTATAGTTTTAAGCACTTCACTTTTAAAAATATTGAATTCGGACTGGTACTTCAGCACATCAACACAGGTTTCGACATGTACTAAACTTCCTTCATTCGTACTTAGGGCTGTTTTTAGGGTAGATTCTTTGTATTACAATTTATTACAAAATAATTTGTAGATAATATACAATTGCTACTAAAGAAGCATGATGTATTTGTGAGATAATTAATTTCATTTCTAATTCTGTACATAATTAGAAAAATATAAGCTACAAATCAATGACTCTTTAATTTGATGTATATTTAGTCAAGACTTTCAATTATCATGGGTTTTTAATTTTTTATTACATTAAGTGTTATAAAATAGGACGATTTTTTTAATCGTTAGTACGTGGCAAATAATTTCCATCAAACAAACTTCTTAAAATAAAATGCAGACTCTGAAGTACACAAGATTGTGAAACAGAAGACCTATACGTATTAGTTATAGATCATATGAAATGTTTCTGTAACTTGCCAAAAGTTCATCTGATGTATTGTGTCTTCATTTCTCTTTGTAAGGATATCTTAAGAGACTCGTATAGCTGAATCAATCGAAATTTCAATCTAAATTAAATTTAAAAGTGAAAGATCTAAAATGCTGTTAGAAATTTTGTTATATGTATAGTGTACTCCACATAGGATAACAGAAGTTCAATGAATTCAATGAATTTGGAAGCAGTGGACCAACGATATGCGAATTGAATAACAATCCGAGAGTGAATGCCGAAAAGTAACATCAATGCACAATGATAGACACCTGGTTCACATGATGCTGATGGCCCTTATAACTTTATCAAGATACTTGGTATCCCATTGGTTTATTCCTGCTTTTATCCTATTGGTTTATTCTTGCTTGGTCAATTCATCGATATTTTGTCACACCATGAACTGAGCGCAAAAAACACCGAAGAATTTCTTTTTACAGAATTTTCTCACTCAAAGCCATCGACATTTGCCACTGCATTGAGACTACGAACATAGAAACTCGCTCGTTTATCTCCAACAAACATTTTTTTTTTCTGATTAATACTCATTTAATTTGTGGTAGCATGATGGCTCTGCCGTTATATTCGACTCTATTCTATAGCAATAGGGTCCAACATTCATCGTAGTGAATGTTAATTTCTGAAGTACACTCTAAAAAAAAGCATTGTATTTTTACAGCAAAATGTGCTGGCGTTTTGGGTGCCAGTACAATATGCAGAAAATTTTACAGCATATTCGTAAAACTTTTACTGCACTTTTTACTGTAATTTTTACAGCACTTTTTTGTTATTTTTACAGCACATTTTACTATACATTTTGCTGCATATTCTAGAAAACCAATTGCAATAGCTATTTACAGCTATCATCATGTTTTGTAAAGATTACCGTAGAGTATAAATCAATTTTGAATACACAATAGCTAATTTCCTAATTTTTTAACAATAAAAGTTTTCTTTTTGACATTGTTTAAAGTAATTGATTTTTTTCCATTATAATAAAAGCAAATAAAGATTCAGAGGAAAAAAAGTAATATAATTGACAGTGCACAAATAATTGTAAGGAATTTTTTTATTTACATTTTAATAATTATAGCCATTTTAAAATGGATAAATTATTTAAAAGTGACAAAAACATGTGCTTGGATTCCATCCTTGACATATTTTTTAGATTTCGTTCCCCGCGAGGGATTAAAGTTGAACAAGTACCTGAAAAACAAAAAACAAAAAAATAGAAATTAGACACATGAATAACTAATTTGAAATTTCAAGAGCTGAATATTTCAGAAGAAAAGTTGTTTAATTTTTCAATAAAATATTTAGAACTTTTTATTGTTTTATATAATTGATTGAATTTCCCTAAAATATACTTCTTTTAATAGTTAACAAGAGGTTGTTACATTCATGCAATCACAATCATTTTGATGATAAAAATTATTTCAAGGGATTTTAGCAATTTCATGATATGAATTTTTGGTAATGAAGGTAACACCTCTTATGATTTGGTTTTGCTTGTCGCACAACGGTCATTTTTTGCGCACGAGGGCTAATTAGACCGGGACCTACGGTTTTAAAGTGGATTCCGAACCACTACAAACATCCATGTCCAAGGTGGGATTCGAACCCACGAGCTGTTGAACCGAAGACAAGAGCGCTAACCATTCGGCTGCCAGTTCGGCACTTCTTATGAAGATGATAAAATATTTACTTCAATTAAATCATTCTAACTGATGTTTTCTATCTCAAAAAACTTTATTTGTAATTGATTTAATTAAAAGAGAATATAGAATTAGTTTATAAGGAAATAAAGTGCGAGAAATATTTATAGAAATAAAGTGCGAGACACATGAACTTTATGCTCACATTTTAAAGATAACTTACAAAACCCGATTTTAAGTTATTAAAATTAATTTTGTGAAGAATATGGAAACATTTCTTTTACATACATAAATATACAATTTAAAAATATTTCCAACGAAAATAAACAGAAAAATTAAAAAATGCTGCAATCTGTCAAAGTAGCAATAATTTATGAAATAACATTTTATAAAACATTTGCTTAAAACTGAATTTCGTTAACTCGTAAATAGTTACCTCAAAAGTGAAATCAAAGTTGCCTTAGAGTGAGATCAAAGTTGTATTTTCCTCTAAGAAAACTTTAATTTCAATAAGAAATTACATGAAATAGTGCAAAATTAGGAAATATAAAAAAAAAAATTCCTGTTCGTTAAGTCTGCATATTTACGGCATTATATACGTAGTTAGAGATAAATAAAGGAGAATACAATTGAAATTACATAAAAAAAGATATATTTAACTAAAAAATTTATTTAGATTTTCTTAGAATTTTATATATTCATATGATTTATTTTAAATAGAATGTTAGCAGAGTAAACATTATTTGAAGAGGTCAATAAATGTAACAACAAATTATTGATTTTCAGTTAAAACATTTCAAACCTTATAAAATATATGAATAATACGTACTACAAGTTAATACACATGGTGTGCAAGGTAAGCCTATAATATCTACTGCATCTTAAGAAGATGTGGAAATCTAAAACTAATAAACAAATTCCTGATAAATTTATTTATGATTAATTTTTATGTTCATTTCTAAATTTCTTATTTATAATTTACTAAGCAGTAATTTTTTTAAATAAAGTTTTGAATACTTTACTACAACACTTCTAAGTATTTTTCAAGTCTTCTCCAAAATATGCAGATAGAAGAACAATACACGCTCCAACAACCTCTTTTCCATCCAATTCCTTAATGGTTGAAGATTCTATTTTACAACCTCCAGGAGGAGAAGTTTTTAAAAAAATGAACAATTCTTTTAATTTGTTAGCTGATACAAACTTAGGTCTTTCATTTAAATCTACAGCAATTAAACACTTAAAATGGTCCAAAATGCTTTGTTTTAAAAATAAGTAAGGTCATCTTTCTTTTAATGCGGAAATATCAACAGGCGTGTTAATATCTTTTCTTTGATATGCAAAAGTCTCATATTAATTTTACAACCTCTTCAATCATAACATCAAAAAACACACTGCATTTTGGCTTCTTGTCGGATATCACAATGAAGGAAAAATAGAAAACTTTTAAAAATACACGTGCTTTCAAAAACTCTCTCAATACCTATTCCAGTTTTCCAATATGGCTGAAGTTGATATGAAGAGGCTTTACTCTGAATAGTCTTACTACTAAAAGTTATTTGTGATTATTCTATTTTTAAAATTTCCTTTACAAATCACACACTTTCTTCATATAAATTCTTATTTTCCTAAAACATAGATATATTTAAAAAAATTTTTAAAAGTGTGACTGTATTGTAAGATAGTATTTAATGTGCAAAATAGTATTAGAAAAATCTTGAGCACGATATATTTTAAATTTGTTAGGCAAGAACACAAATTACAAAGTTTTCACTCATGTATTTGTTTCTTAATTATAATTTTAAATAAGCTTTTCTTCTTATGAATTTCAGATTCCTTCACTAACATGAAAATAAATCATAAATAGCACTACAAATATTGCAATTTTTTAATAAGATAAAGTAAAATTTCCAGTAATAATGTAGTTTTTTTACAAAAAAAAATGTGTTGCCTAAAATTTTGTTTTATAAATATCAAACAACCAACAAGATTTCCCAAACAGACTTTTAATTAATGTTCTAATTAGTAATATAAATTTAAGAAATGAATCATGGTTATAAAATAATAAACTTTACATTTTATAAATAAATGACCTTAATTCGAATAGTACTTCCTAATATGTATTTAAGAAAGGAATATTTCTTATACATTTGTTATAAAATTATGATTTTAAAAAATAGATATTTTAAAAAAGCATTACATTTTTCATTGAAATGCATTTTTACATTTCATGCAAATTCTAAACATAAGACCATTTATTCTAATAAATATCATTATTTGTAATATTATTTTATTGAAAGAATTTACAAATATTTACGCCTAAGAAATAATTAGAATGCAATTTAACGATCTGTATTAAAAAAATGAACATTTTAATAAAATTCTAATCAAAAAAATTATTTAGAAAATACAAAAATATTATGTTATATTTAGTTAATATACAATAAATTATATCATTTTACAATGGAAGAAAAATCAGGCATTTTCAACAACGAAATAAAATAGAAATTCCGTGATATAATAATATATATCTAAAAAAATATAGCAATAGATGATTATTCAATTTTAATTTCAAAAGAAATATAGCTAAGCAATTTTTATAACAATGGAAGCACTCAAATACAACTCTAATTTCACTGAAAATTTGATAGTTAAAATACTAATCAATTATGTTACCAAACTACTATAAAATATTTTAAATGTTAATAAAAAGTAAGTAAAAAAATATTGACACTGAATTAATACAAGTGAATATGATCAATTGTAAATTCAGCTTAGAATTTACTGAAATGTTCAATCAAATTTATAAGAACTTATGTATATCAAAGTTAACTAACAACTTGAATAATAAACAATATGAAAAGTATACGTTACCTTATATATTTAGTGATTAAATTTCAATAGATATTCAACTAAAGGAAAAATCATTCTCAAAATATCACCATCTTCACTAAACGAAAATAAGAGCAAATAAATGGCAAAATTAATTTGATTCATTTGTCACAGGAGCAAAAGAAACCTTTATCCCGCCAATTCATTGCGCATGCCCAATAGCAAATGATTTTCTGCGGCTGAATTTTACAGTAAAATTTACTGTAATCATTAGTTTCCTATAACAGCTTTTTAAATAACAGTGATTTTTACTGTATTTCTTCCGTTTTTTTTACAGTGTACATTATAGAATGGCATAATTGAGGAAGAGTCATGGCGTGATTTGGGTTTACATTTCTTGGTATATATCAGCTGCTATGCATTGTTGATACTCTTCATAACAACAGATATATCAATCAAATTTTGGATTCCAAAGTCATTACTTTCCTTCAAGTCATTTATGGAGTTAGCTTTCAACAAGATAATGTCTTAAGAAACGCTTAAGACGTCTTTTAAAAACATTTTTCCCTTAAAAAACAGTTTTCACCTTAGATTATACTTATTCATTGGATATGTTGCCTATTAGGAGTATCCAATTGATGTCACACTTCCACAGCTCACTCGTTCCTCATAACAACAGAGACTGTGAATTCTTTTACTGTGCACAAACAAATAGACCACGCCGTATAAGTTAACAATTGCAACGGAACTGTAAATTATTAACAAAGGTTTTATGCGCTGTTTATAGGTGTGGAAATCAGTCTGATAGAGATTCTGGAAAACCTTTTTACACGATTCCAAAAATAATAACTAAAAAAAGTCCTCAAATAGAACAAATTTAAACGTAGCAATTTGTGGGTATCATGATTCAGTCGAGCAGGCATAATAGAAAATAAATTATAGTATCCAAGAGTATGCAACCTTTATCTTATTTCAAGTAAATAGAATATTAAGATTTTGTATAGCAATGAAAGCAATGTAAATATGATTTATAACAAATTTATCATTTATATTTTTTCCTGGCCATCTATTGACATGGATTTAACTCATCGAAATATATATTTATCAACTTCTCTTAATTTAATAGTTTTATATTTTTAGATGTAATTTAATCAGAATTTTTCAATAAGTATTTCGTTTGACTGGCCTTAAAAGTAATTAGCAAATAGCAAAAATATTTTAAATGAGTAAAGATGCGTAAGGTTTTTAATTATATATATATATATATATATATATATATATATATATATATATATATATATATATATATATATATATATATATATATATATATATATATATATATATATATATATACATATACACACACACACATATATATATATACAACACAGAGAGAGAGAGAGAGAGAGCAGCGAATATAAAAGTGATATTTTTAATTAACTGAAATAAACTTGAGTTTATTAAATTAGTTTAAAATTCTTTATATGCATTAATGATGAATTATAAATATTCCTAACACATAAGCATTGAAAAATATAAATCCTTATTCATACATGCTTTAAATGTATTTTGTTAATAATCAGTGCTTAATTTTATCAACTGATTTAATTGAAATTTCATCATGAAAGTGAAACTACTTATTATTTTATAATATTGAAGGAATTATTTTTTCAAATATATCCTATAAAAATGGAATATATTTTGTAAAATGTTTGTTTTAAGTTAAAATATAATATCTCCAATATGTTTCGTAAAAATAATTAATATTTACATGAACTTAGAATTGTTCAATATAGCAACAATTCTAAGTTTATAAAGTTTAAAATAATTGAAAAATTTCTTAACGGTCCCGTTAGTAATATATTTGCATTTTGAAATCGCTTTGTAAGAATTTCAAGAGAAACAAATCAACTTGTGAAATAATTGCGTGATTCTAAAAAAATTTGAAGGCTTTTATCTGACAATATGTAATACCATGTGTTGAATATACTAAATAATCTACTATATCTCTGTAGCTGATTTTTGGCCATTTACTTTCGTCATTAATGCTAGTACTTTGATCTATAGCATATGAATCTTCTCCAGCACATAACACCAATTTATTTTTATAATTTTCAAGCCCTAGTTCTAGACAAGACATACAACACAAACGAGACATGCGAGACACGCTTGGCAGCCATTATTTGCGTTTGTATTTGCACAAAAAACCTAGCAACGGTTGCTATAAAAAAAATAGGTCGATCGTGACGTCAGTGAATACTCCCATGTGAGGTGATGAACTTGCTACTTATGAACTTGAGTACACAATAAATAATATAACATTCTTTCTTTATCAAATATTTAAATGTTGCTTAACTTCATTTAACATTTATTGCAATACGAATACAAATTGTTTGGGCATAAAATTTCATTTGAGTTTGCTGATTCCTTCAACTGTCACCAACATGAGTATATTTTCTAGGAAGATTTTTTTTATTGGATTTGAATAAATTTTTATATTGTTTTGAATGAATTTTAAATCTTAATTAGTTAAGAAATATATTTGCATAAAAAGTGGTACAAGCTCACTGATATAGTTTCCTCCCATTGTATTATAAGCATGAGTATTTATAATTGTTAGTTGCTGTAACTGATTCGTTTTTGATAAAAACTTGATAGGAGATAACACTCGATTTTTTTTCTGTGCATGTGATCAGCGAATGAGAGGGTAAGTGCGCATTTCAAATACTTATTATTTCTACTGTTTTGAATGTGTTCAATGAATGCAATTTCTTAGAAATTGCCATGAATATATTTGTAGTGATTAAATAGAGAGTTGAGAATTTTTTTAAAATCAATTTCGAAGTATTTTTGAATTAACAATTTTAAGTTTTTATCTGTTGCCTTTAAATATGGATGTTATGATTGGTATTAAATGATAGTAAAGTATGATTATAAAGTAAATCAAAATCGTGAAATTTACCCTAGTAATTAAAAGATACACATTCTTATGAATCTCTTGCAATTTTTAATATTCATTGTTAAATTTTAGAGTTCTAAATCACGTTTTGATACACGTAAATTATACCTGTAAAAGTAATTTGTATTTGGTATTATAGCTAACGTGTATATATAACGAAAATACGTATTATATATTATTATATGAAATATATAAGAGAAGTATGACCACTTTAAGCCATTATATATTTTTACAAGCATTGAATCTGTTAGTTTCTATATATCTTGGTGATATGTACCCTTTCATGTCTGATTGTCTCATTCCATTATTGTAAGAACTGCATTAGACCTTAGAACCATAGATCATTTTCAAATTGTATCAGTGAAACATTCAATTTAAGAAAAATAATGTGGATTCTGACATTTAGTAAGGTTTGTATTGAGACATTCACAATACAAGTAGAGAATGGGTATTTTTGTAAAAGCTGAGTTTTTGAATTCTGTTAATTAATATCAAACATTTTTTAATAAAATCTTTTAACAAGTAGATGTTTTTCAGCTGTTTAATAATTATTTATGTACTCTATCTTTATCATTTCTTTATATCTAAAACTAGTATAGTCATAGAAATATATTAATATCATTTACATGCAACATACATGTATATATAAAATAAAGTTTATATTTTTTTATATTAGTATAAAAAGTAATGTTAAATTTGATAATGTTAGATTTTTATTGTTAATTTTTTTACTCATTATTTATTTAACATTTCGGAACAATGTGTATTCTTTTTGAGAATAATTACTGCATATTTTCAGAAAATTTTTTATATTGAAATTCATCAATTTGTGTGCATGTAATTTTAAAGATTTTTATTTGATAATTCAAACTACACATGGCTTAAGCTGTCATAGTCTAAAAATTTTCAACAATTTCTAGAAGAAATCATTTTGGATAAATGCTGCAAAACTATGGTCCGAAAATTTTAAATAATATTTACTAGACTGGCTGCGCTTATCACATTACAAAACATAACATTTGAATTGGAACTTTTAGTGTTCAGGTCTCTTTCATTATTTTCTGAATCTTGTGCAACTCTCATCCCCTTAGTAAAAAAAATAAACAAACTATAAATCCCTTTCTCTCCACAATTTTGTAGTTCTTCAAAGTTTTCCATGATAAACTTTGATTACAAACAACTAATAGAGAAAATTGTATCACATGCTCAATTCTTGATTTTAAAATAATTTGTATTCAGTTTAACTTGTTACAAATTGCCAATTTTTTAGCTGTTGAGTATTAAAACAACTATACTCTTAATTTAAATTAAATACATAGAGATTTAGTTCACAAGATTCATATATTGCAATAACTCTTGAATACCACTTGTGTATTTTGTGTTTAACCTAATGTTTATGTATGAATAATATAAACACACTCACAAATATAGCGTAAGTATATATTAAATATCAAGTGAACAATTTTATTTTGTGTTAAACTTACCCTTAAGCAATTTAAATAATCCAAATGTATTTGCAGTAAAACTTTATGAATTTACTTTCACAATTTATCAAATTCAGTTTTATTAATCTCAAGGAGAAATCTATCCATATTTTATTTTGTTTTTTGACTTATCTTAAGTGAATTTTTAATTTGTAAGATTGCATATATTTTATCATTAGAATTATATTACTTATACCTGAGAAACCTTGAGAGTTTTGAATAAGAAACAAGAGGGAAGTTTTGTCACATTGACAATTACATATTGACCAATAAATATAAAATCAATATGTATTTTTATTTACTCGCACAGTAAATAATACACATACACTGTGATATAGCTAATTGGCAGCTCCTAGCCATTATAAAACACTTTAATAAAATTGAAAGCAATATTTCTTTTGAAATCTCTTATAAAAAAATTGAAATCTCTTGTATAAAAAAATAATTGAAAGATTTCTAATGTTAAGGGAAAACAAAGTTATTGCTAGTTGCTGCAATTTCACATGCCATGTTTCATAACTAAAGAATAAAGCTTTTAATAATGGGTCATATTCATAACATGAAAGAATCTCACAAAGTCACAAGTTCATCTTGCTTTGATCGGACTATGTAAGGATCTACTGAGAGTATCGAATGTGATACGTGTTTCGCTGCCATGGGAATGGTGCCTTGGTTTTCTTTGATGGTATACAAATAGCCATGAGATACCTAGATATTCTAGCAGATCAAGTGCAGTCCGAACTTTCATTTTTCTGTGGCGAAAGATTCATGTTGATCATGTAACTATACATAGTTTTTTTTCTTTGTCTGCATTGGCCATTTTCCCTTTAGCAGCACAGTACAAAATAGCCTTCATAGTAACTATACATAGTGTCAGAAGTGTTCAACATTGGTTCTCTTATTATCAGTCTGACTTCCAACACTTTCCCTGGTCACTGCAGAGCTTGGATCAAATATACAAAGAGAATGTGAGATATGGTAGAAAGATTAATTTAACAGCAACCTCTTCCATCTAATTTACAAGATCTAAAAAGAAAAAAAAATCCAGTAATTGATATTCTTTGGTCCTGAATGCTTTCCAGATGTCCAAATAAATAAGACTGCTATCCATGCAAAATGTGGTCTCATAAAATATTAATCTTAGGGTGCTAATTTATTAACCAACGTATATCTGAAAAGAATTTAAAAGCACAAGAGATATCTAAAACATGTACCATTGATTGTTAGCTCTTGTAACAAGTAAAATGCCTTGCAGATTATAAATTGCTTTGTAGAATTACTCATTTTGATTTATTCATTAAAAAAAATTCAAAATACATGAATTTGCACTTTAAAATAGGTACCCATATGTATTGATGTTGGCAGTTCAAATAATTATGCAGTTGCACTAGGAAGCCATAAAAATTATGACCCGTCATCAAGAATGATGGCCTGGTAGTTGAATGGTTAGTCCTAACTTTCAACTTATGTATTTGATTTTTCACCTTAGACGTGAATTTCTGGTTCTTAGAATATATTTTCAGCCATTCATTCTAATCAAATTTGCTCATGGTGCAAAAAGTGACCTTAGAACAACAAACTAATAGTGATAAGTTATAACATTATTTCTTGAAAATGGCTAGATTATTTGTGTTAATTTAAAGGCATCTTCATATTGCTTTAAAATGTGCAATAAGTATTTGAGCTCAAAGGTATTGCATGTTTTAATGTATTTAGTTTTGTATTTATCAATGTAAAATTTTCCTAATTCTCCTAAATCATCCAAAAATTTTCTAATTTTCCAAAATCTAAGAAAAATGTTCAGAATTTAAAAATATTTTTAATCCAGATTTATTATCATCCTAAATGTATTGTAATTGAGAATTGTAAATTTTAGAAACTATTTTGGTAACAAGAATTGTTAATTTGTCTGTGAAAATATTTTTCTTAAGTTAATAATTACTTAAAAATCTAATCTCCTTAGTAATTTAGACTATAAATATAAATTATTAACAGGAATGTCCATTTTTTATAATGATAGAAAAAGTCAAAATTATCTCTGAGAGAGAGAACTTGATTAATTTTTTGCAAACTTTGTATACATACAGCTGTTTTCACCAAACACAGGGAAATTCGAGAGTGATCAAACAAGGAATTTACTCAACTCTAGCTTGAATTGCCGATTCTTACTGACAAATTAAGAGGAAGTGCGAATTATGCTACTCTAGTGTTACTCCAGTATTATAAGTAACAAGGATTCTGATTAGCTGCCAGTTTGAGTTGCATCTTGGCTACTGCCTGCAATGATTTGTTTGTTTACATTTATCATGCCGCCCGATCCGATGTTTATTGTACAATAAAATTTCGACATCAAGTATAATGTATATGTAAAGTTTAATTATTGAAAAATAAGGCAGTTATTATCCATAATTATAAAATAGCAATGTTCGGAGTATTAAATATATAACCATGTTGTATTAGCATGTATTAAAATTATCATATGTTTATTAGCATGTATTAAAATTAATTGTTGCAAGGAATTTAGAAATCTGACTTTTCTATCATTTATTTGATTTAAGCAAAAGCTTGTTAAATAAATCAAAAATTTTAATTTTATTAACAATTATCTTTGAAAAGATTTTCTGTTTTATTCCTACAAAGCTAGCAATGGATTATGTCATTCAATGGATTTGGATTATGTGAGATTCAATATAAATTTCATGAGACATTTAAAAATAAGATATAAGAAAATTTTGCTTTTGTACATGTTTATTATATGTTAAGCATGTTTCTAAATTACAAATTGATGTATTTGTTAGTTGTGTTTTATGATGATGCATTTAAGAAACAATGAAATATATTGTGTGATCTATTGCAATTCAAAACATTATAAAAGGGAAATGTAAATGGTTTCCATTACAATAATTTCAGTTACACATGCAACAAAGCTTAATGTAACAGGGAAAGATAATGAGTAAATTTCTCTTGCAAATTTAATATATTATACTAGCTAATGCTAAAGGGAGTTATTTAATAAATGTTTTAGATTATAATGTAAAATTTAAAAAAAAAACTATTTAAAAAAGGAGTAGCCATTTTATATTTTAAGCAGAATAAAATGAAAATGTAAAAATCACCAAATATATTTTGAATAGTTATTGATATCAGGATTATATAAATATCAAATTCATTAAGTTTACCTTACGAGATTCTATTTTTAAATAAATTTTGATAACTTGTTAAATATCAAATTTTTTATTCATATATGTTCATTCAATCATCAACCATTTAAATGTACTCAATGGATTAGATTTCATTTTATTTTACAAAACCTGAATTTTAAATTTTTTATTTTATACTACACAAGTACAACTGCATTTTGTAATGGCTTTACCAAAATGTCAAAAAATTGTGTTCAATAATTTTCAATAATATGTCATTTATGAAAGATATGCTACATGGCATAAAACAGTGTTTCAATGTTTTTATTCTGTTCTCACAGATACATTTGATTAACTCCCAATATTTTTGAAATATTCTCATTTTTATAATTCATATTGATTTCATATATCACTTGGAAAGAGAATTATCACTTGGAAAGAGAAATGTTAATTCTCAAGTATTCTCTATAACTTTTTGACACAGGATAGCTTGATAACTGAAAGGCTTATTGTAGTCTTGTGATATTTTATAGCAATTTCATATAGCAGTTTTCAGTGGTTGAAGGAACTAGATTCAACAGTGGCTTCCAAAATGCTTTAAATTTATGTTTAATTTTCAACTATATTTCGTTGATAAGAGACATACCTGTTACATAAAATTAAAACAATAGTTTCATTACTTTTTTATTGTGTACTAGCAAATCAATACTTCACTCAAAATTAAATAAAGAAACCATTTTTTGTTTTACATAAACAGAAAAATGTTAAATCTATTGTCTTAATATAGCGCACAGAAATATCACATTAGAAGAAATAAATTTCTTGTTCTACCTATGAGATATTTTCGATAAAACAAAGCAGATAGCTTTATATCTGAGAACTTACTGTTGTCTTGTAAGAGGACTAAAATCTTTGAAGTGGAAGGTATAAGTTTCGACATTGGAAATAAGTATTGTTTTGACCTGTATATGTATTGAATTTGTGTTTGGAAGTTTAAATTTTTTTCACTTGTGATAAGGAACCTAGAAAA
The DNA here is from genome assembly GCA_037975125.1 of Latrodectus hesperus. Classification (NCBI taxonomy): domain Eukaryota; kingdom Metazoa; phylum Arthropoda; class Arachnida; order Araneae; family Theridiidae; genus Latrodectus; species Latrodectus hesperus. The sequence continues at coordinate 108,764,147 of CM075854.1, read as the reverse complement.
ATTTTTCTATACATTGTGGATAAAAAAGCATAACTTTCAGTTGTTTACTACATATTGATAAAGCATAACAGCCTGAAAACTGTTATAAAACATTTAAAGTTAAGGATTACATTTACATAGTGCATGGAAGAAAATCTGGAAAATTTTCAAGCACTAACATTCAACTATGATGTCCTAACGTAACAATATTACTTAGTGTTCAACAATGATCTAGTTGAAATCTTAGAACTGCCAAAATTATAGTGAGTTATATTTAAAATATATATTTTTTAAAGATAATCAAACAATTCAGTACAATATATAATATATCGTATCTGAAATATTTGTCTCTAACTTCTGACATTAAAAACTAATAATTTTCAACTTTGTGATATTGAAAAATGTTAATCAAAATTAATTATATTTTTTTAATTTTATATTTCCATTAAGCATTTAACAATATTTCTTTTAAATGTTAATGTCAATGTGAAAGAAATTTCATTCACATTTATGGAGTGATTTCTTTGGTACCGGGCTAACACATATAAATGCAATTGATATATATTCATATATATATATATATATATATATAATGTGATTAATTGCAAATTTTCCATATAATTTTCAGATTTAATATTTCTATAAAAAATTTCATCAATAGGTATATTTTAACCTTCCAATTCTAAAGAGTTGTATTCACATCGAAAATAATTACTTTCTGTCATCATTATATACATAGGTTTGTTTAATTATTGACATAATTAAGGACTTTTTTTTATGAACCTTGAATTGCTGAAATTTTTTAAATAAAAATTATTATTGCATTGATTGCTAAATTTGAAAAATCTATTTTTTATTCATTAACAAAAATTTAATTAAGATTTCACAATTTTGTGATTGTTTTAGATTAAATTAGGATAAAATTTTGAATTTTCGAATCAAATCAATATTTCTGAACGTAGTTTTTAGTGTACATTTCTAATTTCTATACGTGTGGAAAATAAAATGTAAGAAAATAGTATACATAGTAAAATATTATTTATGCAATATTATAAAGCAAGGCAAAATGCTAACATTTTCCCATTAATACACTACAATATTAATTCTAATAGTAGCTGCTAATTGACAAACATTTCACTGCAGGAACAGTGTAACACCTACGCAAAATAAAATAAGCAGATGTATAAATTTTTAAGCGAGTCACATAATTAATACAAATTCTATATGCATGAAAAATATTGAATTTATAAGAACTAAATTCATTGTTCATGTATTTGCAACATTTTTATTAAAGTTTTTAATTTATTAAATTGATCCTAAAGTATCTGAAATAAGATATACAGGCAAATAAATTACAAATGTATGTAATAAATAAATGTTTTATGAATAATGAAGTAGAATATCTCTTAAGCTTGTTTCTAATACTGGGGGAAATATTGTTGGCACAATTAAATAAAAATGGTATGAAAAAGTTTTTTTATTTCTCTCGTTTTTAAAACATGAAAGTAATCAGCTTCAAAACTATGTGGTATAAAAAAATATGAAAAAACTATACAAAACTTTCATTAGCATATAATGTCGCTGCTACAATTTTAAAAATGATTTTGTAAATCAGGACTGGTTAACCACTTACATCTTAAACACCTTATTTAATTTTAGAATACTAGCAAAAATAAGATGTTATATCTTAAGAATGATCAGGAAGTTTTCTCCATGTACACAATTCAAATAACAAAAATAGTTCTAAAAATTAAGTTTTACACAACGCGTGTGTAATCAGTATAAAATTAATAATCAGATATATTTGTAATGAATTTAGCTCTTCGATTATTAACTTTATAGAACATTTTTGAAGAAAAATACGATATCATATTCAATATTTAGTTTCTTAAAATATCATCTAATATCCAAATTAAAGAAAAGTTGTCGAAAGTTTTGAGTATAAAATTTTGACTTCATTTTAACATCAAAATATATTATACTTGACTTTGTATATGAACTGTAACTTTACTTGAAGAAGTAAAGTGAAATAAAGAAATTATACTGAAAAAAAACTTAATCATATAAATAAATGTAAAACAATCTATCAAATTAACCCATTAATTATTTCTTTCAATTATATATTTATACAATTTGGTATTACTCTTACGATATTTGGTAATAAAGAAATACATTACCAAAAAGCATAGACATAAAAATATTTGATACATTTCATGTAAAATGATGTTTACGAAATAGATCAGTTGGTTGTTGTTGTGTGCCAGTTAGAGGCGGGCAATATGGGATGCGCTGCTCCACTTATCCAACTGAACCGTATTTTGGTGTGGAGTCCAACTTCCTCAGTACACACATGTACACATATGCCATAGGGACCAGTTTATAGGGTAGGCAACCATTCACACTTCCTTCATTCATACAAGGAAAGGACAAAGGCAGGATAGATAGAGAAAGTACATCCATGCCCAAACCGGGATTCGAACCCAGGACCTCCTTATCTGCAGTCAAGCACGCTGACCACTAGACAAGTTGTCCGGCAGATCAGTTGGTATGGTCACTAAATTGCAAACTGAAACATTAAATCACAATTTTGATGACTTACGTTTTTCCTGACAGAAATGGTCAACCGAAAACTAAGGATATACCTGTATATATCCTTAGTTTTCCGGTGACCATTTCTGCCAGGAAAAAAAGTAAATCATCAAAGTAGTGATTTAATACTGCAACTAATTTATATATATATATATATATATATATATATATATATATATATATATATATATATATATATATATATTGAAACGTAATACCTTATGACAAATTTTCTGATTTATTACTGAACATATGAGATACATGTTAGATAAATGAGAAAATTATTATAATGAAATTTTGGTTTAGAAAAGTGCAGACATTTTATACATTCTTAAATACTAAGTTAAATTATATTAGTAATGAAAGTAATATTTACCTTTCAATTAGCAGTCATTTGGGAACTGTTTCTCATTTTATCACTTTTTGCATACGAAAGTATCTAGTTTCTGATCTGTTAAAAACAGAAGTACAAAGTAAATAAAATATGTTAGTGAAAATAATGAAACGGTAATATACATCATACTTTAACATAAAATTTATTTGCACAGTCATAGATTAAAAAAGTTTCTGCTAAAAAAATTTTCAATACATGCAAATCGTGAGATGCCCTAAGGTAATATTTTATTTTGTCATGATCTGAATATTTAGTTCTCCTAAATATAAATTTTAGTATTGTGATATATTGTTTCATATTGTCAAGAACATTAACGAAGATACAGAAAATTCTACATAAATTAGTAATACAGTAATCATCTTTACATTAACGATTCACCTAGTAAAATTACAAATTTACTATTTCATTTTGAATTTATTGTTTTATATTTCAAATAAGAGTGTCGATTTAAACTAATACATGCACTGCATTAACATATATATATATATATATATATATATATATATATATATATATATATATATTAGATTAGATTAGGGGCAGTAACTATATAAAGTGAATGTTTAATTAGGAAGAAAATTTAAATATAGAATAACTCGCGAAACGAATGAGAATAAAATTTTCCTGTCAATATTTATTAATAGAATGCATGAATTTAAGATTTATTGGAATCACATGCTAAATAATTTTAGAATTCAAATTGTAGAGGCTAAATGTAGAAATATAACGTTTTACATACTAAATTGAAAACTTGGATTTTTTGTGATACGCAAAAAATTTAATCAGAGATCAGTGGTATGCAGAGATCAGTTCAGTTTAATGCTAAATAAATTTATTGATAAATGTTTATAAATAAGTACATAGATATAGCTAATGTATATCTTACTTGTAACTATGGAGCTAAATTAGTTGTGATTTAAATGATTATCATCAAAGTTTTTTTTTTTTTTTGTGGATTATCTGACGACGCCGAATCAAACTACACTACGTTCATCATGTTTATTTACAAGAAAACTCTGGAATAACTCTCTGAAATTGGTAGATTAACTCAGGGTGTAATATCGAAGAATTGCTTTCTCTTTTGGCATTGGTGAATACGGCTGATAATGTTTGAGTAATAAGTTAACGTTATTAATAAATATGCGCTATAAAATGAGGGAATTGTTGTACCTAATGTTTCTTTAAGATGCTTTAAATGCAAATGTTAAATGCAGTTTATGTTATTAACTTGAAAAGAAGGTAATGAATTTAGTAAACTTAAAAAACAATTTGATCCCTCATACACCACTTAAATTGTTAACAATAAGTTAATATATTTAGAAAATGTCTCTATACTGTATATTCTATAATATTTGTCATTATGTTTATCAGTTTTTCATATTCTTTGTAGGTATATTCATAAAGGACATAAATAATTTCGGATATTGTATTTAAACCTTTGTATTTTTTGTTTTCCCTATTGAATTTAAGCAACATATTCACTGTATAACCAAACCAATATTAATATCCAATCAACAAATGAAATAATGCAAAATCTTTGTTAGCTGCTGCAGAAATGTTCGTATATTGTAGAAAAATCTGTAAAAATAGAAAAAATTGAACAAACTAGTAACTTTTATAGATAAAAATGAGACCGAAAAAACACCAAGTGATAAAAGCGTATAATGTTTAAAGTAAACATGTGCATTAATTTGAAGTATTCAGGATTACATTAAAAATCAAAAACGATGAAATATCTACTTATACTAACAACTTATATATCAGCTAAGTACTGTTAAAATTAATAAAGTTTATAAAATCCATATATGGTAATAATTTGTTTTTACTTGTTTGTGCCTTTGTTGCTTGTATTAAAATCATTTTTAAAAATTGAAAAATGAGCACAAATTTATGTATACTTACCGAAAAATAATAAAATTTCTTTAGTAAGGAAAGTTAATAAAAAAATCTTTAACTATATATGTATATTTAAATTTTTTAATTGCAAAAGAGAATTTAACAAGTTTTCTTTGAGACATTTTCTCTTTTAATGTTAGACTTTGAACTGTAGAACCCTGTCTAATTAACCATCGTATGCAAAAAATGACCTTTGAGCGTCAAATTAACAAATAAAACTTTAAATTTAGAAGGAAAACCATACTTACGTAAATAATTTATAGTTAAAAACAACAGTCTGGAAAGTTTGCCGGCCTTATGGAAAATGTTTTTAAGTAAATCAACACTTGTAAACTCGTACATTGATTCATTTTCGTATTTCAAAAATGTTTATCAAAATTCAAAGATAAGCTTCCACGTATGCAAATATATTTTAAAAAATTAGGGGCAAAAATAAAACGGTTAGACTGCGAATAGAAGAACACAAAATTTTTAAATTGGCCTAACAAAGGAAATTTTCTTTATAATTTAAATTACTACAGCTGCATAGAGAAATATTGGCTCTAGTGTGAGCTGTAAATTTAAAAATATACTCTCAACCATTGTTAATGTAAAAAAAGCATAAATAATAAAAATGTTTGGAAACATTGTCGTAAAAAATACTGTTCAGCTGTGTTTAGAATTTTGTTAGTAGCTCATTTTTAATTCATAATGATTCACATATTTTTGCTATTTCTATAAAAATTTATTTTCTTTGTTATTAAATATATTAACATTTTAAACACTTGGGGATTATTATTAACATTAATTCACCAGAGGTTGACATTTATTAATATATATATAATATTCGCTGTAATTGAAACTCCAACTTCATTCAGAATCTGGCTTTGTCAAATTTCTTTTAGTTTTTAACTACAGCTGCTTTGAGTCATGGATTTAGACTTGATCAGTTATGAAAACTTTCAAAATTAATTGAATATTTACATCAGTTATGCAAATGAAAACAATTAGTTAAAATCGTTGAAATGTAATTTCCACCAATTAATAAAACCATAAACACTCGGATTATTTGATTTCTTTACCTATAGCATATACATTGCGGTTACCCTGGTTGTACTAATAAAATGAATTCTTTTTTTAATCAAAATCTATTGAAAATAATCTATTTGCTATGTGTATTATATATATATATATAAAATACACATAGCACCATATATAATCTATTGATTATATATATATATATATATATATATATATATTATATACTTGAGTAACAAATTTGCTAAATTTATTCATTTTGATTCTAGAATAATTAAGCCAAAAACTGATAACTGAAAAGAAGTCAGTTTTTTGTACTTCAACATGTCATTCATACCATTACTGCCATTCGTGTTGATGTTAATAGGCTACTTTAACTCTATGTCCAAACAAACTTGGTATGCCAAAAAATGGCTGTTAGAGCGTCAGCGAAACCAATCTCATATTTATGTTTTTTGCGCAATGCACATATTATCAAATAGATTTCCTTTAATTTCACAAAGTTATAACTCGGAATAGCCATGAATTGCTTACTATTATACAGTCATAAGACTTATAATTTTAAAATAAACTTTCTGGTCACCACTTTTTTGTTCTAGTGTTTTTAAAAATTTGAACCTTTCGTAATTCTGGAACACTCGGAAGCAGTTTATAAAACATTGTGTCTATGTTTTTATTCTTTTTTCTCTCAAATTTCGTCAATAATATTCGCATTATTTTACGTAATACATTCGAAATTTCAGCAATGAAAACCACGAAAATAATTTTTCTATAGCCCCAAATGAAATTTGATATGCAAAAATCTTAAACTGCTAATTCTGCTAACATTGTCAACTTGATTTTGTAAATTGTTTTGTCGGAAGCAAATAAATAAAAAAAAGTAAATATTTTTACTTCGGAATTGAGTTTAATTTACAGCGAAGCTTTATTATTTTTTTGTACTGGTTTTTAGAATTTGAGTGCTATAAGTATTTACTACCATTTGAATTCTTATAAGTGTCGAGTACTACATTTGTGATTTGTTATCTATTGCAAGTGAACCTTTAAGCATTTTAAATTTAAAAAGTAACATGTAAACGAGAAAATGTGCATCATTGTGAATGTATACGTATACAAAATAGAAGTTTGCAAACCACATCGTGTAGTTTTAGATTGGGGAATTCTTTTGCATGGTTTGCAGATTTTAGGAAATAAAATACTAATAAAAGTTTAGTCTTACTAATGCGTATTCGTTTCGTAATCTGTATGTAATTTTATACCATTCATAACCTTTTTGTATTTAACATTTCGAGTGAACATTATCTGTATTAAACATTCATTATATTACGACTCGTCCAACCCGTCCTCTTTTTAATGGAGTTCAATGTTAACCGCTAAATCTTTATTAAGTCATGTGTATTTCACGCTAAAAAGGTTACTGACCTTTCATGTAAGAATTTTATTCCACTTTCTAATATAGAATAAAAAATTTTATTTTTAAAACTTTTAGTTATCCCTAATATAAATTTTTAATTTCGAAGAAATCTTTCAAATTTGAAAGAAAAGAAAATATTGCTATATCACTACCCATGGTTTGTATACCACTTAAATGCGTCCACATTTCAGATAATGATAACTTATCAATACCAGAAATTTTTACTAAAATTAGTTGCAAGAAATTCTATGAACTAATTTTTATTTAAAATAGCATGAACTTAATTTTTATACATGCATATAGTCTTCGAATATATTCTTGGTGCATTAGTTCCAATTTGCTTGATGCCGAATGTTTAGCATTCTGGCTTTCGGTTTGATAGTTCATGGGTTTGAATTCCACTTCGGGCTTGAACGTTTTTTATGAAATCCATTTTAAACTGTAGGTCCCGGTCTGATTAGCAATCGTGTGCAAAAAAATGACCATTTGAGCGAAAAACAAACTAAACCAGTTTACTTGATATCTTGTTTAATTTTCTGTTTGTGTTGTTTCATACTTTATTAAATGCATTATTTTTATTTATGGTATATGGGAACATTTTATATTCTTTTTAATACGGATTCTTGTTTCCCTCGGAGAACATCTGGAGTTTTTACCTATTGACAATGAGTGTCAATTACTATATAATATTCATTTTAAACTTTAATTTTTTTAAAAATTAATCACTGCTCAAGTTTAGAATTAATGTCTCTATAGATATGCTGAGAATATGGAGGTCAAACATTTCAACGTAGATTTATAATACCGTTTAAAGAAAAAATCTAACCAATGAATTAAAAAATAAAAAAAAGTTAGAAATATGCCTTAAGTACAAAAATAGCGTGCCTGCGATATCAGGGCCTTAATCAAAAAACGATTTCAGCTCAACCCTTTTCCAGTCGAAAGATATAAACCGGATCTCTTCCTCAAATAGATCGTTTGTTTAGTAATCGATCACTTGACTGATATTAGCGAATGACGAGTCTCTGTAGAAAGTGGGGCACAAGATATTCAGAATCGAATTATGTAAATAAAGTGATTAGAAAGAACTGAGTTATCTAATTAGTTAAAACTAATCTGTAGATACTGAATTATTTTTAAAAGTATTCTTGGAATAAATAGAAATAACAGAATAATTTAATCAAATTTTAGAACAAGATATATATTTTTGTTTAAGTTTTTTTTTTCCTCGTTACAATGTGTTGCTAAGGAAGTATTGAAAGAAATTCTAATGAACTTGTGTGTTTTTTTTTTTTTCATTCGAAACCAGATGACTGGTACAAAGTATCTATAATTTATCAAAAGTTATCGGTATTCATTGCTTCCTTCTACATCAAATAATATATTCAGTGTTATCATAAAATACGCATACACCTTGCAAAATTTTTATGAAAATACTGCAACAGGCCAAATAATGCATGGCTTTGAAAGATTTTCGATTTTTTGAAATTCTTTAATCTCTTTAAAATGTATATATTTATCAAAATTTGATATTTTATGTGAAATCTGTTTTCGCGTATTTTTAATGTTTTTCTTCTAAGAGATTCGATTAATCTTTATCATCTGTTTTGCTTGAAGGTTAATGATTAATTTTTTTTAGATGAGCAGAAAGAGCAAAAGAGAGTTTCCTGGTTTAATAAATTATGTATGCTTGAGATTTTACTTTTTTAAGTCATATTAAAAGCGTGTATATATCTAAAAAATTTCAGTTAATGTAGGTGAAATATTTGTATGGTTTTTGGTTGTGTTTATCAATAAAATAGATAATGAGTATAACCCTACTTTCTCTCTCAACTATGTTAAGATTCTCTCCAATGTTTCCTGTGAAACTGGAAAAGAACAGTGTCCACACACAGTAATGAATTTAAAATTTACACTGTTGTCCCACTTCTATTTAAAGGGTATATTTAGAATAAAATATATTAATATCTTCTATATTGTGTGTTTCAGAGTTCATGTTGACATACAAATTCTAATTTCAATTATTTTCTGAATTCTTTTTAGAGACTTGCCTGAGATTTTTATAATTTAAGAACTTAGAATTGTTTTGAGTTCTATAAAACTACTGTGAATCCTTTCTCCCATAAAAAAAATTACTAATTTTATTATTTAATTTTGTTAACTGCTGTCTCAATTAAAAAGAAAAATTAGAGTAAGGCTTAAATGACAACGATCTTAAAGTTTACAGATAAGACAAACCATTTTATCAAGTTGCTACTGCAAATGTTCAAATTATAATTTATTAGCAGCTCAGTTGCTTTTTCTTTATAATATATTCTGTAGAAAAACTAAATAATTTTATAAATAAAGCACAGGTTTTTTTTAAACTACCTCACACTCGTATTTTTTTGTTCTTTTTATTTTTAAACCTATGCCTTGCATTACCTGGTTGTACTTTTTATATTAAAGAAAGTATTACATATTAATTATATATATGTATATATCATATATATATATGCACACACACACAAACAAACAAATTGAACAGTGACGAATGAAAGAATAATAAAATCTTATACTTAGAGCGTTACATTATTGTGTATATTATTTATTCTAATACTTATTAATTAATAAATATTTTTGGTTGAAGTTAGATACATATTTTTTCTTGAAGTTTAATTACCTTAAACATGTTTTAAGATCTCGAATCATGTACGCCTGAATACTGGATTGTCTGGGGATTTTTATATTTGTGTAATAATGAATATCAATAAAACTGGTGTTGATATTAGCAATGAATGTAATGTTTGTCATCTAGTACATTATCTAAATGTTAATTTAGATTAATTTAATTGTAGATATTATAGAGTATATATTACCTAAATAAATTGATTTTGATAATGAAACACCTATTTTTGCGTAAATTAAGTTTATAACAGATATAAGTTATTTAATGCAATATATATGTAAACTATATAACTTTTTGTATCGTGTTTATGTTGTATATTTTGTTATGTGATTTTTCTTTTAGTATCTTAAAATTTATTTTCTTTTTTTAAATTTTCCTAAAATTTTGTTTTGAATTGGGTGATTTCCTGGTGTTGAACTATATTCCACCTATTAAAATTATATTTTTCCACTTGAGAAAATGTCGTAATTACATAAAATATAATTTTAAATATTATTGATCTCGTGGCTACATTTATTTGTTTCGCATATAAAATGGCAGACTTCAATTAGACAAGAATTCAGTTACTTCAAAATTTCCGGAGTATTTTTTTAAACTGCTTTCATCGCAAATAAAGTATAGAATATATCTATTAATATTTCCTCTTAAATGGTTCTCATAAATAATTTGTAATTTTGTAGTGTAAGTATTGAAACTTTTTTTGATGTCTGAATTTCATTGTAAGATTTCTCACTGCTAAAGACAATCTTTTACTATAAAATATAATTCTTCGTAAGAAGCAATGCGGTTATAATATTCAACTCGGTTCATTTATTATGAAAAAAAATAATAGCTCTATGATAATAAACGTTTCGTGGATACCGGCTTTAAGTATAATTCTAAGGTATGCAGCGCAAAAGTCGTTTTGTCTATTACTATTAATTTAATGTCTGATTTAGGACTTGTAATTAAACCTGTAATTTAACTCTAATTTATATTTAAAGATGTATCCAACTATATATATATATATATATATATATATATATATAATGTGAAGTTCAGATTTAAATAATAAGTGCTCTTTTAGACTTTCAACAAATAAATTATATATTAACATGTAACTATATTGAAATTTTCTTCTAAAACTGTTGAAAATCAGAAGAGATGATTATGCTGTTAAAATATAAACTGTCCTGCTCCTTCTTCAGCGCCTACCTACCTTGAACTCTTTTCCCTGAGAAAAGCCCTGTTTAATACCGATTGCAGGTACCTTTGACTCACCACTTCTACAAGGGTAGAGAGCCGGGACTTTCTCTGCCTCTTTCTTGTGATAGAAAATCCAGCACTTGCCTTCCACGTCTTGCCTCTGGCCACCTGAAATGCCTCACTTTTGTAGCGGGTAACAAGACCTTCCCCCTCTGTCCTAAATGCCACGGACACCAACCTTCTGCTGAGCATATCCTGGATGGTATGAATATACTATGGGACGATATCTACACTTCTCCCCTCCTTGTCATCGATTTCCTCTCCTTCAACGGATTCCTTGATTTAGTCTGACTCCGTCGGAGATAAGCAACAACAATAAATATAAACTGAAAAGCTTAAAAATAGATGAGGTTAACTAAGGAAAATTTAGTGTTTTGTGTGAAGATGAATAACTACCATAATTTTAATATATAAAATTTTATACGAAATCACATTTGTAAATTATTCCATTTTAAGAATCTTTTTTTTTTGTTGCTAATATTGATTAGTTTTCTGATTCTCCATTACTACCCTTAATTTTGATTAATGTGTAAACTAGAGGCTTATTCATTTTTCTGCCAAAAAATGTTTCACTAAAATAGTATTTATTTAAAATAGAAGTTTTATTACTGAACAGATTTACTATTTTTATCAAATTTAATCTATAAAATTAAAGCGTATGTTTTTTTTTTTTGAATGAAAGCAAAATATTATTTAATAAATATTTTAAAGCAGATTTACACGAAAATTAGAATACTAGCGGGAATAAATTCTTCTGTCAATAAAAAACTCTTTTATTGAATTTCATTATTTCATAAACGTATCTTAACAATATTATCGCACTTTTCACTCTCTTTGACATTGAGCCATTAAAGGATTTGTTTACAATAAGATGAAAATTTAATGTTTGAGAATGAGAATTTTCTAATTATTGGCTGATATTATTGATAATTGAAAAAGATTTTTTTTTCTGAATATGAAACAGAAAATTTAAACGAAATCAATTTTTTACATTAAGAACTTAATTGTTAGCATAAAGAATAAACAATGCTATAATTATAAGGATTGGTTTTTATTTAATAGAACTATAGAATTTTTATTGTATTAATTATTTATATTCATTATTAATTATTTCATTTAGTATTTCATTACTAATTTGGTTACCATTTTAAGAATGAATTCCTGTATAGAAAAATGTCTTTGCCTTGTGTGAAAAATTAGCATTTTTTTTAACAAATTAAATTTCATATAATTTAAAATATCATCTAAACCTCCTTTTCAAAGTTCCAAACCAGATCAATACAGATGGCGGCAAACACAATTATGGTAGATTACGCCTCTAACAATATCAGAATCTTTTCACAGGAAATATATTACGAGCACTTCTCAGTTAGCAGTGACATTCAAATGCAATGTGCGCATGAGAAACTTGTTTTCAATATCTTTATTTAATTAAGTGCTTTGTAAGTGTCACTACTTAGATTCTTATTGATGAAGCACTGAAAAAAAATCTAATCGTTTGCTTATCATATCTTCTCGTGGAAATTTTATGTCTAACACGTTTCCTTTTCGAGATGTATCAAATTTAATAGTCAGCAGTTTATTTCTATGTTTTAATTTAGTCATCATTTTAAAAGAATGACTTAATTAGCTTTATTTTTGCTGTAAAATGTTCAAACGATAGGTCGTGATTTACTTAAGTGAATTTGGTTTATCGCTGTGCAATTGTTTTTTTATTCACGAGCTGTTTGGCCTGGACCTACAAGTTAAAGTCGATTCTCAACTATTTGTAAACTACCAGAATTTGAGTTAAATAAATTCACTACTGAACTGAAGACACTGATTTGCTCTGTGAAGACAGACTGCTCCTCATGATTTGTAAAATAAGATACCTTAAATTTGAATCTCCTTATCAAAAGATTAGTTGTTAGTTAAAAATATTTAGGAAATGTCCATAAAAAGTCATAGGAAAGAATTTGGGTATAAGGTTTAAAATGAATTAGAAAAAACAAAATTTAACTGGTCATAAATGTCTAAAGAAAAGAAAATGTGCTAAATGGAAAAGGTATACTATCCAAATAATAAGTAACACACCTTTTACATAACATTTTACGTAACCTCAGATTTATAATGAATTAGTATGTTGTAGGATCGCATTTGGCGTGTAATACAGGTTCATTTCGCTTAAGAATCGATTCGTAGTGATGAATAGTCTTTAGAAGAATATCATATAAACTTATTTGCATAGATAAAGAGACGTCAATATCCAAAACAATTAGCTATGGTTTCAATAACAGCATTAGAAAGTCTTGAATTTGGGTCAAACAAAAGTTGGATGGCATATAAAGGTATAGCTGCTTCTATAGCTTCATAAATGCCATAATCCATCGATCCGATTGGCGTTTAGTTATGAATTAGTCTCTCAACTGCAACTAATGCTTCTGCAGAAATATGGAGCTTAGGGGCTCAAATAAAAATTAAAACCATGAATTTTAATGCAACACAAATGTAACTTCCACTTTTTAAAATGTAAAAAAGCGATGACTAAGATGTGTATGCATTCAATGGCATTCCATGTCATCATTCTGTATTAAACGCCAGTGTAAAGATTAGGAATACCGTTGGCAGTGAGCATTCTTCATAATACAGCCAAAAGTACCCGTGGTTATTAAAATAAAATAAAAACACCTTAGAGTTATATAAAGAAATCCTTTCTTAGTATGGTGCAGGACCGCCTTTGGCATGTAATACAGCTTGGATCAGCCTAGTAATCGATTCAAACAAGTGATGTATAGTGTTTAGAGATATATTGTACAATTTTTCACGCAAAGGCCACGTTAACCTGGTTAGTTAGGGCGTCGTTCTCATTATCGGAAGATAGTGATTTCGAATTCCGGCTTAACAGAAGATCCGTCGTGTTCGCTAAAGGTGGCTGGAGTACGTTAAAACTGGGCGTGGTCGCAATGGCCTCCAAGTGAAATGATACCTCTTTTCATACGCCTCTTTTCATTTTGATACGCAGGCCAAGTATTGAGAGTCTTCTGCTGGGTTGCTGCTTCAAAACCACGAAGAATCTACCTGGCTGCTGCTATCTAACTGGTAGAGCCCAACTCAGGGTTATGTACTGGGAAGCATGCTAATGCAACAACAATTTTTCATGCAGATACTGTGATAGTTCTTAGAGGAATGTCAATGAAGAATATCGATACCGTATTGAATGCCCTAAAATGGACTAAAGTCGCGTGAGTGAGAACCACTGTAGATGCTTAACTTTATGTACGTGGTCTTCGAATTATGATTGAAAACTCCTGTTGCACAGATAAATGCATTATCTTCCTGAAAAGTTTCTTCTGCTGGAAACAAAGTTTGCATTATAGAATAGACATAGTCAGCTAAAATTTTGTCCTTACTTCTCCCCAAGGATCATTCCTTTCAGAGTGTCATTTTTCACTGTGCTTCTCTTTCGTTTCACTATTTTGCTCTGCCAAGCTTGTCTTGTCGCGCTGTGTGTATGCTGTTATGACTTTAGGTACAATATCTCTCGAAACGACTAAAAGTTGGTTGTTTCGGTTACACTTTCTCGAGGTAGACAGACTGCTACAAATTTGGCTTCTGAAAATCCGAGAAATGCGACATTTTTCGCTTTTGAAAAATGCAAGACTTTCAGAACTGCAATTTAGCTAACGCATACTACAAAAATATATACATTTCTAATTATGACACAGGCATTAAAAAATTTTGCTTTACAAGTGTTTTCCTTTATTTAGATAATCACATCTAAGTTAAATAAGTATCTATCGAGTTCAATTTTTCATAGGTAATGGGGTAAATAAATGAAAAAAATCTAAAAAGAAGCTATTGACCCATTGGCAGTCTATCATGTTTGGTTGAATATAATCTGAAATTCCAATAAAGATGAAGAAAAGTTTTAATATCTTATAATTAGAAATCTGATCTGGTGTAAGTACTTCTCGTTTGAAGCTACAATTTTTAAAAATAATTGAATAGTGAAATATGATGGCTAAAACCTTCATGTGATGCGTAATACGTAAGTGTAAGAACAAAATAATAACAATAAATAAAGGGGAAGAAATATGTAAATTTATTTCTGCTCGTACTAAGTAGCTTAAAATTGAAAAGATTAGTCTCATTCTGAATAATATAAATTTAATAAGGTTCAATATGCATCCTCTATAGGATTGCAGCAAATTAAATAAACAAGTTATTAACTAAAAAAAAATTAGAAAACTTTCCTTTTGCCATGAGAAAGAGGAAATGAATCCAATTTTCTCAGAGACTCTGTGGATAAGATCTGAAATAAAAACCCTGAGTATATTGTATTTATTGCTCAATTAGAACTAGGGTTCTGTAAGCAGAATTTCCATTTTAAATCGAAGATCATAGATAAGGTGATAGCGTCATGGAAAATTGATATATAATACATTTAAAGCAAGAATTTAATTTAATCGAGTGTCAAGAAAAATGCAAGATTCAAAACACGAGCAATTTTAAAGTATTTGTGTTCACATCTAGACGCAGGAATCTGAAAAGAAGAAAAAATGGAAAAGATTAGCAGTGACAACATTTGTGTTTCATATAGAGTAAGACAGACATTCATAGGAGGTTCCAACTTTAACCCATAATTCTAAATAAAAATATTTAAACCGATTGAGAACAACATTACTATGGCAGATATTTCAAACATTACTTAAAAACAACCTTGTGAAAATAGTAAGTTCATTGTTCTTATTGAAAATGATATATGCAATAATAAGTAAATGTTGTTGTAAATACAATAACACTGATTCGAGACATTTTAACGCAAATATAGATAATAAAACGTATAGTTATATCCTTAGTTAAATAATGTGATCAAATGATTCACTATTCAGTATTTAATTTAATGCTATTTTTCACAGTAATAGGCGAAATGAGCTATATCTCGTCAGTCGCCAAGAGCAAATTTTGGTGTTTCCTTCTTGGTTGCTAAAAAAATTCGTCTAAAGCAATTGATCGTCAATATATGCTGATGTTGTCCTCGAAACTTAATTATGATGCCTTATCAAATCCTTTAAGCCCTCGTGTGCAAAAAATGACTGTTGAGCGACAAACAAACCATACCAAACCTTATCAATTCCTTAAGTAAATATCGTTAATTATAATTTGTGCCATTTGGATTTTCAAATTCTTGTTTGAATGGAATTTTTTTGTGATATTCGCGCGATATCATTGTGGTTTACGCATTTCACTCGAGATAAAATTGAAAAATAAAGATAATTTTGTTAATTTATAATTCAACAAGATTAGAGTTATATTTAAATGTTTAACAATTTCTCTCGCCATTGTTATTAAAACTGTTGAATTCTATTTCGTTAGAAAGCTGGATCCTTATATTTTCTCATAATTCTACTGTTATGAGAATATGTATAAATGTGTTAATTTAAATTTTTTTTTTTTTAATTTAGAATACTTAACTCGTGCCATAATTCTTATCTTAATTTTGTAATTCTGTTAAACGATGTTTTATTATTGTTAGATGAGAAATCACAAAAATATTTATCTTAACGTTGTCTAGAATTCGAGTTCTAGAAAGCGTTAATTTAATAAATCTTATTAAATATATTTCTTACTAAGATAATCTTTGTATTTACAAAATCATTTTAATTATGTTGTAAAACTTCAAGGAGAATCTTTTTCGTTGCATATTTTCTTAAATTTCTGTTTATTTATACTATTTTAAAGAAAATTTAATCAATGTGTGTGTGTGTGTTCTTAGGTCTCTTTCTTCTTTCTTTAGGGCTAGTGATTTAAAAATATCGCCATTTTTCTTTATTTTTTTACATGGCTGATGTCGTTCAGAAAGCCGATTTGCACCTTGTTGGGTTTCCGGTGGAATTCCAATACCAATTTCTTCCACTTGTCTGAAAAAATTGCAAAAACTTTTTGAAAAATTGTAAATATTAGCACATTTGTTAACTTTTATATTTAGAAAGTAATTAACAGCAGAGTAAGTCGCAGCTAAATTGAAACATTAAATTAGCCGCTACTTGTCAGGGGATATTTATAGGGATATGTGTGTTGACAGGGGATATATTTCAGGATAGGATATTTGATGTGATAAAAGGTTTATAATATAAAAAAAACTTTTTCAGAGCTTTTATAATATTTACATAAATAATATAAGAAATGTTAAGATAAACACGAAACCTACAACCTTTAACCATAAAAAAACTAAATTCAACTTGTACATGGAGGTAATGCTAATAAAATGCATGCACAGATGGAAAATAATAACACAAAATATAAATTCGTACTCGGTTATTTTCACATTACAATAAGCATGAAACAAAGAAAATAATGCGCATTTTAATCAATTAATAAAATTATGAAAATATGGTAAAAAAAATTTTGTTACTAAAAAAGACATATGAATATATTTAAAGAACAGATTCAGGAATTGTAAGGATAGAATATTTTAAAGAAGTATGGAAAAAAGAAAAATTTTAAAAATGAAACATTCACTCGCGCGTTGTGCTTATTTTGTTCATGGGAGGAGAAAAATAAGCTGATATCTGTAATTCAGACGAAGACTCCTCGTGTTGTTGCTTATGACGCTTGGACAAGCCAAGCTCGCTATGCCTTGGCTATGTGAATGTAAGTCAGTAGGGAGCGTCTTTCGTTTTAATTAGAGCACCACGAAGGTGAAAGTACGTCTTTGCTCTTTTTTAAATCCGCCGATAGATGGCACCACCAGAAGATCCACTCCCTCAATTTTAACATTGATAGACTCCTCGTAAAATGATTTAATGGTGATGCAGCAATATTTAATGATTTTTAACAAATTGAAGGACCTGTCGAAAATCGTTGTTGAATCTTGGCATTTCAACATTGGGACCTTGATATTTATTATTTTAAAGAACCCTTGTTACTCCTGGGAAATCATGAATGACTCCTGATATTTTTACTTAAATCTTGATGCATTTATTTTTTGTTGGAAAGTATAAGTTTTTGTTAAAAAATAATATATATGTGCCATCCAAATATTTACATTATGTTAGTCGACGTTTTTCGTTCCTATCTGGTTGCTTGCTTTCATGTTACAAAATATTATCATTATATATTTGATTGTTCAACCTGGACTAAGTCATTTATTTACTCACGAATTTGTTTTCCCCTTGATATTCGTGTTCATCGATTGTATTCTCATCTTGTGTAGTTTTCCGTTCAAGGCTGTTTTATCACTGTTTTCCTGTTTTGACTACTCAGATACTTGAGATAAATTTTGTGATTTTTATTTCCTAATGACAAGTGAAAGCGATGATGCTAATCACTTAAGTGAGGTCACTGTTTTATTCGGCTGCAGAGCCAAACATAAATGTCAAATTTATTGAATGTTTAATACAAAATAAGTTTTTTTAATAAAGTGTAAAGGATTAGTATTTTAAATAAGTTAGAGCAGAACCAAATGTGAACATAGATTAATAATATAAATCACTTTCTAATTAATTAAAATTCGCTACTTATTCAATTTACCAATTGATAATTACGCTTAATGCTGTTAATCTGGCAACTATTTAATCAGCTCACTATCTTTGTATCGGACAATTTATTTTCTCACTTTTATTTATCGTAAATTTTTCTTACTTCTGCCATTTTCTTAATCAAATGAAATGCATTTTATTCTCTAATGAAATATGAGTTTAAATTTTTATTGAATTTTCTACTTTCAATGTATATATTCCAATTCAATATTTTTTATATAACCACTTCAAAACTTTAACCTGTTTAATTTATACAAAATTTTGAATCTTCATTCAGACTTAACCTATAATATGTTTACATACTTTTTTATTTTCATCAATTATTTAATTTATTTCTAGTTGAACAAATGTTTTTTCAGATACTGCTGTGTTTGATTCTTCTACAAGTTTTGTATTGTAAGTTCAGCAATCATTGTTCTGAGAGAGAATTTTGAAGTGCTAACATCTATTTCCGAGGTTTGTTGCATTATATAAATCCTAATATTGAAATCTTTAAATCTCTCAAATATAAAGTTACCTTGCATATATGTATGACTAACCTTTCTGTTGAAAAACAGTGAAATCTGCTTATTCTATTCACAAACTACGATATTTACTTGATCAGCAGTATCTGTGTTG
Organism: Latrodectus hesperus; assembly: GCA_037975125.1. Classification (NCBI taxonomy): domain Eukaryota; kingdom Metazoa; phylum Arthropoda; class Arachnida; order Araneae; family Theridiidae; genus Latrodectus; species Latrodectus hesperus. The sequence continues at coordinate 108,744,807 of CM075854.1, read as the reverse complement.
TAGCTTATAGTTCTGTGAAGAGCGGAAAACTTGCTAACTCTCCTCAATTTGAGTAGATTTGACCTTCGGTATATGCTTTTTAATACAAGTGTTTAGTTTAAACTAGTTTTTCCCCCTCAAACTTGATACATTTACATTTTTTAATTTTATATTCAGCAGTGTGTTAGATTTGTTAAATTTTGGGAATAAAAATTTTAAAATAAGAGTAATATGAATAAGTAATATATATATATATATATATATATATATATATATATATATATATATATATTATATATATATATTATATATATATAGTGTGTTTGTGTTTAAAATTCTACTTAATTTTGTATTTAATGGAGAAATTATCTATTGAATGGTTTATTCTTTTTGTTTTTGTATTTTTTTATCATTGTACTATTATGCTCCATCGGAAACTTCACATTAAATTGCATTTAAGGATAAAAGAGGGCAAAACTAATGTTTCTATAAATATTTGTCTTGAGCAAGTTTTCTTTTAAATCGAAAAAAACGTCTTAAATTTTGAGTGAATGCAATTGATCAATTAATATTTACGAATGCACGATACTTGCATGTAGTTTATTTCTATAACTTTTTGTATTTATTTTTGGTACACACAATAAAACTTAGAAGAATTTCCTAAAGCCATTATAAAAATCGGATTTCAATCCAGTCTTGAGTAACTTAGATTTAGAGCAGTAAATCTTTAGTTTTTTAAACTGCATTTAATAATCAACAAAGAAAAATTTATTAACAAAATTGATTTATTATCCTACAGATACAACTGTTCATACAAAACAAGAATTAACCTTTTGAAGGATACAGCGTATACCCCTATTCAAATTTTAACATATCAATCCAAACTGAAGGTAATCATTTTAAGCCTCAAAGAATTCAGCAGCTGGATGTTTGGTCTGGAATCTGCCTAACTAGAATAATATGTTTACGAAAATAAGAATATTTAAAGGAAACTGAACAATGTCACTAGATAGAGTAATTGTTTTTATTAGAAATCATTGAATGTTATTGCATACGAAAAAACAAATATCTATCAATCAAAGAGTTTTCAGTTTCGTCAGGGCCTGTAGTTGTGTCATAAAATTATTAATAATTCGTTTCTTTTGTTGATATACCTTCCAATTTTCAAAAATATTTTTTTCAGAGTATTTAAATATGCATACTTATATTTACTAATTTATTTTGAAGAGATGCATTATAAAATAAAACGAGAAATCCATCAACATTATCAGGTGAAAAAGAAAGAAGAATTTGAAATGTTTTGTGTCGATAACATTTCTCGCAGTCATCAATTACTAATAATTTTTATAAAACATGTTTGTTCTTACTGAAACTTTCATGATTTAAAAATGTACCTTAAATCCACCAGTGGTTAGATTTGTAAATTGCTTTTCGTGTATTTTTGTATTTTATGTATACTTTTTCCATTCTTTATAATTTTTTTAAAATTAATTGATCATTTTGATCTTTGAAAATATTTTTGGAAAGTAGTCTTAAGTAAAAGCGAAAGTGTGCTTTTTAAGTGTATAATCTCCAATGCTTTTATATGCAATAGTGCACAAAACTGTTGTAATACTTTTGAAAATGTTTTATGGATTCATAATACAGTTTTTAAGTATTGCCATACTAAAAAATTTTATTATGAATCCATAAAACATTTTCAGGCATCATTGGGAAGATAATTTATCAAGATATTGATGGAATAACTTCTACTTTCTTGTATATACCTTAAATCATAAAATTTTCTTCACAGAAATCTGACAATGTCAGTAAATACTTAGTTTGGTAATATGTATCATTAATTACGACGTGAAACTCTTCCATGAGTAATTGATTCTCTCAACAGTCATTTTTTGCACACGTGAGCTAATTAATTGACTACGTGTGGACTAACTTCTTGCGTTCATCGGAGAACATGAAACCTAAATTTTATTACCGATTCTGTTAATTATATTTTATTGCTGAGTTCTTTCTTACTCTAATTTCCTTAATTGCCTCTATAGATATTGAATACGGTTAAGGTCTAAGTTATTTTCAGGTTTTTCCAGCTAAGGAATATGATTATTTTGAAGCCACTTTTTACATACAGTAGCAACAAGGAGCTGAATCGTATTGAAATAAATTCAATTATTGTCTTGGAATAGATCAAGAGGTTCAAATACTCTTCTATATATTTTCTCGTATTTATATTTACAACTAGATGAATGTGCCCGTTTCGTTCCGCTTAAGTCTAGTTCACTGATCTTAGTTTGTACCTGACTGTAATGCATGTTTTCTTAGTTGGATTTTACCAGAGGGAAAAACGTGCGTGCGCCTAGATTTCAGAGATTCTTACCTAATTAGGCAAAAACTAATGCAATGGAAACAGCAGAATTGAATACTTTTGACTGAAGTTTCAGTTTAAACGTTAAAACGTGTATTACTGTTTGATACATAAAAGTACACTTTACAAAATTAAAGTTTTCTAACATGAAGTTTTGCATCGCGCGCGTGTAAAATGAAACTTTATGTATAGGTTAGCTAAAAATAAATAAATTGAATAAGATGTGTAACATTTAATTTCTTGTTACAAAATTATTAATTATTGGTATTTGAAATTGAGATATAACTTCCATTCGCATTATTCCTTCTGCATTTCAAGGCAAATGCTTATTCGGAAACGCGAAAACGCATTTGCCGAATTGGACAAAAGCAATATTGTTTTAAAATCGAAAAATTAAATATCGTTATCTTTTAAAAACAATTACTCAGTTTGAATACAAAGAATACGTTGCCGTAAATATTTCCTTTCCCAGCTGTAACCCATAGATGACTATTTTAAAAAAGGACAAGAATCGTGCGCTTTTTATTGAAGTGTGATAAGCAATTTTTTAGAGAATTCATTGAACCTTTAATTATTTATATATTTATTACAAATGCTGTGTGTGTGTGATCAAAATTTTGAAACGAAATAGTTTCTTATATTAACCAAACCACTCAGAAACTGACAGATCTAGTTACATTTTCTTTCATGCCGTCGTTTTCACTTTTACACATTTTTTATTTATCTTTTATGAAAATTATATATATATATACTTAGCCCCGACATTGAAAATGAGACACCAAGGAGTGGTCAGAAAATTATGCAAATTTCAGGGTAGACGCACCTTACAGAATTATGTAAATGATGTGAAATGCGCATCTCTCCAGTCAGAATTCTTGGAAAAACTACATGATCAAGGAGTTTATGCTGCACGTCGTATAAACATTCGTTTTGACGGTCCACCCAACATGTCTTAACTTTTCAGATACCGGTACTGCCAAAATCTATAAAAGCAGGTTATATAAACTGCAAACTTTGTCCATACATTAACCCTCTTAGGTGTTTTAAATGTCAGCGATATGGTCACTCTCAACAAGCATGTAGAGGAATACTGATCCTATGTGGGGTAAATGTGCGTAATCTGGTCATAAACTAATGCTTGTACTTCAGAAATTGTCATGTGTTTTAACTGTTCAGGTACACACTCTTCTATCATCGAGATCAAATTAATTCAGTGTGTAACGAACAGAGCTTGCACTTTACATAATAAAAATTATTTTTTCTAATGCACAAATTAACCATTTGGTTCTCCTAACATGAATTGATGTTTGGCAACTTTCCCTGCTTTTACCGTTTTGGTTTTGTTGTGATAGTCTTTCTTTTTAAGAAATTTAGTAATGCCACTTTGTAAAACATTTCCACTTTTTTCTCTGATTTCTTCACAATTGTTGTAGTTAAATAATGCTGTGGCATTTTAGGAGACGGTCAACTCTTTGTAACATTGCTATTTTATTACGTTTTAAAAGTTAAGTAATTGCTGTTAATTTTTTTCACTTAACATGGTTAACTATCCTCATTTGAACTTTAATGTAGCATGATTAGTTCATTTTCAAAATAAAGTGATACCTGATTAGCTCCCTAAACTCATTCGCTACATTTCATGTGGAAGAAAGGTATTTCTTATCAAACAAAACAAGTTGTGCTTAGTTTTCCTTGTTATTAGTCTTTAACTTTTGATTGAATGCAGATGAAAGAAACCAATTCATTCTATTCTTATTTAAAATTATCAAATGACATAATTTTACGGCAATATTAAAAACATTTTTGTTAAGATCTTTCAAATCTCATAAGCATCTTTTAAAAGGTTTCCTCAATTTTTGACTGCTGTATCTATACGATTTTGCCTCGTGTATCTCTATTATTTTAGATTTTAAGTGGCTATGATTTACTAAGACTATAATCAGTAGTACCTAAATGTCTTTCAGGCTTTTCTTTTATCCATTTTTTCGAACAGTTCATTGTTTTCTAAAGTAAACATGTCTAGGACGTATACAAGTTTTCTTTCCTCACAATGTGTAAAGGTAATGTTATTAACTACCCTTGCTTCATCTAAACTAGCTTATTCTAGCAATAATATATGGAACAGTAATAATCTCAGTAACTTTGTTATTGAACTATTTACCTTTTTATTTTCTAGCTGTATAGGAAAATTCAGGAGTGATGTCAGGAATCAACATCATTGAAAAATAATATCTTGATATTTTTATCATGATAAATTTACCAGTTAAATGACAACTAGGGTCTCAACTTCATTGAAAATCTGTGCAATTAGCTAGTAAATTAACTTCATATTTTATCAACCATCTCATAAATTTTGGAATAATTACTCTTAAGTAGACATTCGATTTAAGCTTTTTTTAAACGAATTATATATTTTGCTATATACAATTGCAAACATAACTATTATTACTTATTTTTATGATCCCTATCAGCATACCATTTGTTGTATGATATAATTTACTTTCTATTCAAAATTTGTTATTTGCAGAAAAACTGAGATGGGTTGAGATACAAGTGATAAATATATTAACTTGGATAGCATTTGACCCATGTCTACGGAAGTGGAAGTGTTATTCAGTTGCAGTATAATTTTAACTTTTTGTATAAATTATCTACTGTGGTTTCTGTTATTTTTATCTTTGCCCTTGAATTACTTTTGCGAGATAACTGTTATTGCGTTCTAAATATGTAAACATTCAACTTTGGCTTCTAGTTTATACTTTGAACTATATCTCTTTCTCTGTTATTGATGATAAAAGTGCAAGGTAGATAACGTTCCCTTTTTAGCTTTCTTATCAATCCTTCTATGCACATGTATTAGACTTTGCCAAGCACTACAGATTATGTCTGAGAATTGAAACCATTTGTAAATGTATTGTTGCTCAGATCAGTTTTTCAAGCTTTACTTAGAAAATGGTAATTATTTTAAGCTTTAAATATGTATAAATTTCAGATTTTTTTTTGCGGAATATCAGAAATAACTATGTTAAAATATAATATTAGGTATTACGATTACCTTTGTGATTAGTTAAATATTAGTTTACAAATGTAATTTCGATAAAATAAGGAGTGTTATTAGAATCTTAAGTTTTTACATTATGTATTTTTAGTGAAATTGCATAGGATTATATTATTTATATGGCGAAAAGTTAAATTAGAAATTATTTTTAACAAAACGCCCAAATTTATCGAGATAAGGTCTATTTTAATTTGCATGTTAATATTTATACGTATGGGATTAGATAAAAAGAAACTGCACAGCCATAATTATCTTTTTTAATATTGTATTAATTTTCTAGAGTTTGTATTAAATATACATTGTGTTAATTTTTGTGACGGTTATTATTTTAAAGTTTTCATTTCCTCAAGTTAATTCATGAACATATACGTTTATCTTAAATTTTAACTTTCTTTATTGTGCTTAGCTCAATATTTCAAATGCGTATTACACATTTTTATGCACTTTATTGGTAAACTTTTCGTATTTTCGCATAGTATTTGAATTATTACTTTATGCATTTCGCTATGACCTTTTTAAATTTAGAATTTACAATAAATTATTTGTTTATAATAAAATATAAGATTGTACTGTCGATTGCAGAACTCAAATGGTGGCAATTTTGCTGCCGAATTATCTACATATATCCAGAATTATCTGGTTACTTAGGAGATTGAACCAATGTGGTGAATTTATAACTCATTTGAAATTTTTGAAGTTGATCAAATTTATTTAATCACATTTTTGGTCTATTATTGAAATTGTGATAAATTTTAGATTTAATTCGCATAAACATTTATTCGAATAAGTTTCCGATGTTTGGGAGTTGCACCATCTTTATATAATATTAGCAAATTTGGCTTAACTCCAAAGTGATGAAGATATCGGTTTTATAGTACTCTCTACAATAATTACCGAAATAAAATGTTAAATATAAACACATTAAAAATAACTTAATCCATATTCGCCAAAAAAATCGTACTAATGCAGTTGCTTGAAATTACATAAATATCTCAAACATGTTGCCTTTACCAGATTCACTTGCAACAAAGCGTGTTTCCCTGAAATCTTACCTAATTTTTAATGTTTTCAAAATTAGCTTATTTTATTTCACAATTTTATACAAAAAAATTTATTTTACACAAGATTGCACATTTTAATTTATTGTTTTTAAGAAATATTTAAATGCTAAATTTATAGCAATTCACTAACATGTATATTAGATGCGTACAATTTTAAATTTCTGCATACCGGGAAAATTTTTTTAAAAAATCTTAAAATTTTTTTTCTTTTAATGTATACGTCCTACATTAAAACTACCAAAAATGGTTTATAATGAAAACTGCTGTAAATGGATTATGCATGTGTTGTGTAATACGAGAAATTAAACCTTCCAATATCCTGTTCTTTATGTGTTTTTTCCACGATTTTCACACGGTACTACCTTTTCTCAAGTTTGCATTTATAAATGAGTTATTCCTATTATCTGAATAAAAAATATCGGAAGGAATATTAAATTTTAAGAATTTAATTTTTCTGTAAATTTATTTCTCTCCTCTGTATTGTAATACTGTAATTTCCTACTCGGTATCTTAAATCTGTTCTTAAAGTTCCTTGCACTTCGCAGTATGTGTGGTCGAGGTGTAGATTACGTTATACTTTGCAATTTTCGAAAGGTTACAAAATTTTTCAGTGTTCTGTAGTCTTCGATTTTAAAAAATTCTGCATTTTGGTAAAAATTAAGAAATGGTGGTAACGCTATCAGATAACTTCAAATATATCGAAATGAACGTCTTTGTTTTGTCCATGACTCAAAGATTATCGTTCATTAATTTTTAACTCTATACCTTTTAAGTTTGGAAATTAAAATTGATGTAAATCCACATCCTAATTTATTTTCGTTTTTACGTGTTATAGATTTTTAAACAGTATATAACTTTTATCTTGTGACATATTTTAGATATAATTTTACCATCTCTTACATTTTATCAGTGATTTTATAACAAAGTTAAATTATACTGAACTGAACGTCTGACGCCGTTTGTAAAATTTAGGGATTTAATGGGGCAGCAAAATTAGACCTTGCCCCATTAAATCCCACAAATCAATTGTCCATGACTTAAAAATATTTTGTCGTAATGGAAGTGGAAATACGGTGATCAAAGTTTAAATCAATAACTTTTAGTTGAAATATAGTTATCAACAAGTTCTTAAACATATTTCGTTAAAAAAAATTGAAGGCCTATCATGTACTTTTTTTTTTTTTTTTGTCGAACAATTAAAATTTTTAAGGATTTTGGTTTTCCATAGAATATTATAGTTTTCCGTTACTTTAAATGTTAAATCTGAATTTTTCTAAATTTGTTATTTTAATATGAAAAGAGTAAGACTAGCAGATATTGATCACATATGACATTCACAATTTTAATGAAATATAAGTATGCAATCCATTGAAATGTATATTCGATCGTGTGTACGAGATTGAATACATAGCAAATATGTTTTGTATAGGAAATTCAATAGAAACATCCTTTATAATTCGGTATCTTATATGTTGACTGAATTTGAAAGTACTACATGGCAAGTACCAGTTTTCCTCCATTTTAGTCCATCAAAATGCATATCTTCTATGTCTATTTAAAGAATGTTGAATGTGTGTGTGTGTGTGTTTTTTTTTTTTTTTTTTTTTTTTTAAATAAGTTTGTGCAAACCTAAACTAAAAATAGCTATCACTTTTGACAGTAGCTCAAAAGCATTTATAAAAAAAAAATATTGAAATTTTGTATTTATTTCAGAAACATAAATGGTACAGAAACCCTGATTAAAGTGACTGGTTACGTTTTAACGGGTAAAATGTATTGCAAAACAGGATTGATCTTTAATTAACATAGACAACTTTCATTTTTAAAAACGATAAGTAATTGCTCACACAAAATGCAGTATTATACATTTTATTTTAGAAGTAGTAGGTATCACTAATTCAATAATTCTGGATACTTGAATTTACTTAACAAGATTAACAATCGATTCCAAACTGCTTGTTTATCAGATTTCTTTAACATAATGGTAGATATGGTATCCTGATGTCAAAGTAGATTTCCGTAAATATTGTTTTGCAATTGACAGGATTTTCTGACTTCCGAGAGTAGATTTATCTGGTAATTCTGGGTTTAAAAAGGTTGATACATTTCATAGAATTTCCAGAGTAGGAATTCTAAACTACATTTGTGACCCGCATACGATTTAGCCTTGAGGTTTGGAAATTGTAAGGGGAATAAATGTTCTAAAGAGTTTCTCATTTTAGGTTTTTAATTGGATAATTGCTTAAAAAAGACAATAAAAATATCTAAACCTAATTAAAGTACTTATAGCACATAACCTTTATTAAATTCAAAATCCTGTCTGTGATAAAATCCACGAAAAGGTTCAAAAGAAACAGACGTTAAAATACGATAGCCTTGTTCTCTGAAATCTTTAAAACAGTATTAAAATGAGTTTGGGTGCAATTATGAAGTAGGATGTAAAAGTTCCCGGATTGAGTCTATAACGTAAAAAATACTTTGAATTAAATTGCAGAAACACATCCTCTTTTTCGAAATAAGATCGTTGTGCAACAACACACTTTTGCCAGTGCCTGTAAAGTTCATCGAAGTCTGGAATCAATTTTTGGTCATGTCCTTTAATTCGACTTGCAATGCAAATTTAAATTCATCTAGAGACTGAAGTCGATGACTTTGCAAGCATCTTGCCAGTTCAGGAAAGAGGATGACATTGCAGAGTGCGAGATCTGGTGAGTAAGGAGGATGAGACAAAACAATTTTCATTTTAACAAGAAAGTCACTGACGAGTAGAGATCGGTAAGCAGAAGCGTTGTCATGCACCAGCACCCATGATTTCTCAGCTCACATATTTGGTTTTCTTCTGGATTGACTCGCGCATGATTTCGACGTAGAGTTCTTTGTTCATAGTCAGTCCTTCAGGGATAAATTTCAGATGCATAATGCCCTGGATGTTGAAGAATACCTATAACAGGACTTTGATTTTAAAATAAAAAAGAGTGATCTTGGCGGAATTTCTGCTCACGTGGAGATTGTGATTTTCGCTTTGCCCATGCTTTCTCGGTTTGCGAGTTGTACATAAAACAAAATTTCTAGTCTCGTGTAACAATTCTGCCAAGTAGAAAAGGATCTTTGTAGGAACGATGTGTTGACTATGTAAGTTCAGATCTTCAGTTAGTATCCGCTGACATGTGGCCTCTGATATCCCAGCTGATTATACTATTTGGTGAATTGTTTGCTGCCTGTTCGCACGTACCATCACAGACATCTTTTTGATGATTTCATCGGTACGCGAAGACACAGGCCGGCCACAGCGTTCGTCTTTGGCGTTTTCCTTGCCTTTTCTGAAACAACGATGCCACTCAAACGTTTGCATTCTCGATAACGTTTCACTTCGTACACTTGCTTCAACATTTCGAAAGTCTCTGTAGCACTCTTTCCCAAGCAAGCACAAATTTGATATTGCTTTTCTGCTCAACTGAATCAATTTATTCATATCGCCGCTTACTAAATGCACTTGCCTATAACAATCGCTTTCGCCGCGAGCTTTCGACTATGTGATTTGGAGCAAACCACTTTTAAAAAAGGGGAAGAATGTAGCAATACAAACATTCTCGTAAAAAAAAATATTTACGTTATGGCCCAGTCCGGGAACTTTTTTGAATCCTAGCTCGTATTTTAAATTAGTGATTAAAACCCGCACCATCTTTAGTGGGCCATGGCTTCTAGTAGAAAACGTACCTTATTTTTTAGAAAACAAATCATTACATTTACTTGTTTTTAACGATATTTACTGTTTATAGCTTTATTCAAAACTGCTTTATGTCGCGAAATGAGGCCTCAAGTTTTAGATCAACTAAAAGCAAATCGAATGAGATGTGGAATGCTTGAGAAAAATTTTTAATTGCAAAGTTGTTAATTCTTGAAGTCTTCCATCCTCGTTTCAATGAATTTCCATACGATGGGCATAAACAATACTAATCTAAAGGTCGAAAGAGCATAGTAAATATCGCTTTTTAAATAAGGGTGGTATACCCAAATTGAGCATTTTTTTCTGTAGTGGTTACACATAAATGATATTTTTATAAAGATGAGAAAGGAACCACATTTTAAATGAGCTCCGGAACACATTGTATCGTAGCATAAGCAGTTTTGTAGTAAATTCGAGTCGGTATTCTGTTTAAATTTATTGCATTGTCATGAAAATTTTGGATTAAAACATACCCTTTGTTATAAAGTTAAAGACCAACATCCTGATTTAAGTCCAAATTTTGCTCCGTGCTACCATCCTCACGCAATTCAACCCCGGTCAAAAGTTTGGATAAACAAAATAGAGATTAGTTTCATGTCAACTATTTGCATTAAAATTTGAAACTAAGTAATTAATATGAATAACATTTGCATATCTACAACTCTTTGTCTTTTGCAATTTTTACCAAAACTGCTATGATTTTTATGGTTTTACACATGTACTTATTTGTGAGTTTTTTTTCACAAATGGCGAAATATAACGATATATATCTCTGTAAAAACCGTTTGACATAAAATGTAATTTCTCTTCATTATCTATACTAAATTTTTTACATAATGATTCTTTAAAAATAGTGACTAGAAATTTAAATAAGATAGAAAACTCTTTTTATCAAATTTGGTATGACATTCCTCAAATTTGTTTTGTTAAATTTGAACACAGATTTCCATTTTTCTTTACAATTATTAATGAAATGTTGATAGTACTCTTTGAATACATTTAGTTACTCAAATAGTTTTTACAATTCATTGATTCTTTGAAATGAATAAGAGATATGCTGACAGTTTAAATTTTATGTACCATAATTCATTAGATCTCACAACAGTGCAGAATAGGAATTTTTGTGCAGCCAAGAACAAAATGAAAATTTTTTGTTCTTGTGTGTGTGTGTGTATGTTCAAAAATTTTAAAAGTATTTTTGTTACAAAATGCCACAAAAATAATTATTATGGTCATGAATTTACAAATTCTTTCTTGGATTTCTAATGGCCAATAGTAATCTTTACACTTTTCTTAGAGCACAGTATTTTCATTATGTTGGGAAATTTATTTGGCCAAAATACAATATTTTTTCTGTTGAATTAAATTTTATAATAAGGAAAAATAACCAATTTTCTTAGTTAGTGGTTAAACTGAAAATATGCTTTCAAATTCCTTTTGCTATAATTAATATTTTTATGAATTATTAATTAATTGTATACTTAATGAATATGCTATATATAGCTCTGCAATGAATAACCAAATGAGTATAATTTAAAAACTTTCAAATGTAAGTCAAATAAAGTTTTTAAAGAGAACTTTCAATTAAAATAATATTCTTAAGTTTTTTTTTATAAAAATCTTAAATTTGTATTAAAATTAGTTTTATGTAAAATCAGGAAAATGACATGCATTTGCACACTGAAGTCAAATGTATGTTTTTAATATATGATTTGTGAACATAGATGGCAGCAGTTTTCCTTCTTATCTAAATCAACTATTAGTTAGAAATAAATATTAATAGATAACTAGGAAAATGTAATTATATTTCATATTTTGTCTATGATTGTACAGAAAGATCTAAAATTTGAGCTTCTTATTAAATTGGAACTAGCATTTGATAAGCATTTTTAAATTTTTGAAGTCAATTGCAGTCCCTCTCAATGATGCTTTCACAATTGTCTCAATTCTAAAGAAAGGTTGAACTTTACTGACACAAGTTTTCCTTCAATAGTATTTTAGTATTCATCTACAATTTTCTGTATGTCAATGACTTTCGTGCAATTTCACATTCAAAAATATATTGAAAGAGTTCAGTATATCTTATAAATTTGGATAAACTAGGAATGCAACTAAAAAAATTGGTTAACTATTATGTTTAATTAGAAATTTACCAATTAACTATAAAAACAAAAGAATATTTTTAAATTGGAACACTATTATTATATTTAATCTATATGATCAGTTTCTCCATTAGAATTTATTTTGAATGATTTATAATATCAAAACGTTTGTGTAGATGTTTTTATACTTGTATAAATTCTTAAAATGTGTGATAACTTTAAAGTAAAATTTGTTTTATTAAATTAAAATTACTGAAAATTAATCAAATTATAAATTAAAAGCATGGTATTTTAAAATATAAATGTTTTTTCTAGGTATTTACACAGAAATCTTCTTCAAATTTTGTAACAATGTCAAAGAACATCAATTCTGAAAACAAAGAATCAACTCCATGTGCATCCCATGTATCAGAAGTGGTAAAAGTTTGATATTGTAACAATGAAAAATTTTTCTTGTGCAAAGATTCACAGATTAATTTTCAATTTATAAATAAAAATAGATAATTCAGTTAGATTGGAATAATTTATTTTTGAAAATGCTAATTAAAATATTCCAATTTGGAAATCCAATTTAAATGAATTTGCCCTAAGTAATGTTTTGAAAACATGTTCTAAATATTGTGAGGGGTAAAATAGGAATCAAAATTTTAATGAAGTATTTGTACAAGAAAATTTGATATTCCTTGAATACCATTTATTGTCAGTAGCAGTTTAAATATTTTATTATTATATACCATTTTAATGCAACTAATATTTGTTGAAAAGATTCTGTTTTATGACTCAAATGTGATGAAATTATTTGCTATAAGAATTCTGAATGCAAAATGTGACTCAAATGTGATTTTCATATGTATTCTAATCTGTAATAACTTTTTACTCATATTTTGCATTCAGAATTCTTATAGCAAATAATTTCACTTTGTATGTTTCAAATTATTCGTCCTTTGCTTGTACTCGCCAATTGCTCAGAATTTTTCTGTTTGTTCTGAGTGGAAAAAATGGATCATATTTTTGTTGATCAAATATATGTGATTTAAAAAAAATTTTCTAATTTTTCAGTTCATATCTGATATGAATTTTTTTTAGAATCTTTTAAAATGTACTTTGTTTTGATCATCAAATCTAAAAAATTTCTTTTTTGTTTTTGTGCTCATATTTTTGTATTATAAAGTTGTACTGTATTTGTTTTCAATTAAATACTTATTTGTTAAGTATATGCCTAGAAAACAAGGATAAAAATAGGGCATTATAATATGATTGTTTTGAATTTTAGGGAATTAAACTTTATTTTAGTGTGTTAAGATATGTACATTTAAGAATGAAAGGAAATGCACTGTTCAACTTAAATGTTATTGCTCAATAAGGGCAAATTGGTTTGACAAATATGTAGAATTGTTAGTGAAAAAAATTCACTGCCAACTAACTAATAAATCATTTATGGGAAGAATTTAAAGGATATGAAATACTTTGCAGTTGCAGTTTTTGTCTGTTAAGAAAGACATTAGAAATTAGATCGAGTCTTAGATTTGGTTAGATTATTCCAGGCATTTCAATATAAACAGTTTGCATCAGCAATTACAGATGGGTATAAAACTCTTTAACAAAGATATTGCTTTATTCTTTTGAAAAATCACCTATATTGGCCTATATATTAGCTCTTATCAATTATCTGGGTCCCAGTAGTTCTCTCAGAACTATAATGAATTTGGGTGACTTCAAGAATTAACGGGAAGTATGAACATCTGTCCAGTCAGATCACTGGATTAACAGAATGGTTAATAAGAAGCATTTCTTTATATCTCAAGCAAAATTTAATGCTATGCTATAAGCTTAATAAATTCAGCTGTGTCTGGATAAACCAAACTTTTGAACAAAATAATGGGTTATAGTAAAATGATGAGAATTAGCAGTATGATTTTTGCCATCAGTAGAACTGCTAATGTTTCCTTTTAAACTGCTTTCATTAGAAAACTAATTTTAAGTGATCTGTCACTTCTGTATCAGACTCTAAGTATTGTTGTTGTTTAATCAAGAAATACATCAGTGAACCTTCATGAGAGTGCTGTACTAGCCTTATTTTAAGAATTATGTGGAGTGACATTATGTGCAGTAGGTGGACTCTCAATTTTCATTGGGATACACAGACAGCTAAAAGTTTTGTGATGTGCTCATGAAGGCAATTAAACAATCTTTTTCAAAGTTTTCCAAAAGTTTTTTTAACAGTTTTTGAATTGATATTTTGTATATCTTTTATTACTCCTAACAAGAAAAATTTTAAATTTTTTAATAAACTGACTCAGCTTAACATAAAATTAAAACTTTATTCAACATTCTTTTCAAAATTATCATCAAATATTAAAATTCAATCTCTTTTAAGACTTATTTTAAGTTAAACTAAACAGCACTTTTCCAAATTATAATAGAAATTTTCATACATATGTACATACGTTTTTGATTTATTATTTATATATTTTATAGGTTTTAGCTAAAGGAGAATTTGTGGCATTAGAGAATTATACGTATAAAGACCATGAAGGAACTGAAAGGTAAATTTTTTTATATAGTGCTGATTTTTAATTTTAAACAAATTTATAATATTCACCTATAACAGACCTTTAGTCATTAAGAAAAGCTGGATTAACTTTTTGTTAATTTCAGTTTAAAACTGAAATTTATACTTTCTTAAAATTCTTGCAGCAAAACTATTGATAAACTTAACATAAAATTTATTAATCAGTTTTTCTCTATTTAAAATTCTTAGAGCAAAACTGATGTAAAGAAATGTAAAGTTTTAAAATGGAAATTTTAAACAAAAAGTTAATTGGGCTTCTCATTAATCACAAATTTTAACAATGTTAATTGAAAAACTTTGGATTAATTTAAATGTGTTTGTACTATGTGTATTTTTTTAATATAGTAAAATCTTATTGTGTTTATTTACTAAATTTTATACATTGAATAAAATTTATATAAAACCATCATCTTTTGAAATATTTATTAATGAATTTTCATTGCAATATAAAACTTTCTTTTTAGAAGTTAATTCTCCACAAAAATTATTTTTTGAAGTCCTCACCTTTGTGTCAATATTAAGTTGAAAAACGTAAGATCTTAAAACTAACTAGATTTAATAGACTATGAGGAACTCATTGATTTTGGCAAAAGATTATTTTGAAATTCTATGCTTTTTTTGTAGAAATTAAGTTCCTTGTTACTCGTAACTGATATACCTCAATTGCTCATATCAATTGATTCACAGTAATTTTTGTCATAAATTGCTTCTTTACTATTGCATTTGTTTCTTGTGCTGCCCCTTTTTAAAGCCTTTATAGTCATTTCTTTCTCGCACCATATTATAAATTTGCTCAGCAAATTTCATAAGTTATTTTGATATATTTTTCTATAATTTTGTTGAAATTTTTTGTAATCAGTTGTACCATTCTTCCTTTATTAATGTTTGAAGAGTTAGTTAATACTTTCAGAAATGATTGATTTGAATGTTTGATTCCTCTTCCTATTTCCTTATTGCAGATACCATGTCTGCCTTGAATTGTATGAGCTTGAAAATATAGTGTTTCAAATTATGAAGATTTGATTTGTGTAGGAAATATTTGTCTTAAATTATTGAATGTGTTTGTAATTGAATGATGCTGCAAAGTAATTTCCTTTTTTACTCCCAATTTGTAGTAAAAAGATGTTCCTTATGCTTCTTAAATTAGTAATTTTTAAGCTATTCATATTATTTAAATTAAATTTCACAAAGATTGAGGAACATTCATTCTATTAACCTTAGGTGACTTTCAAAATATATAGGTGTTTTTTTCCTCTTCATTGGGCTTTTTATTCTGGTTTAAACCAGAAATCTTCACTAATATGACAAGTTTATTAGATTAATACCTTTTCAATCTATATTGTAACTTAGTATTGTATTGAATGGATATTTTAATTTTCAAATTTTTTGGTTTGTGTTGTAAATTAAATATTTGCTTTCCTAACTGTGTCATTTGCCTATACCAAGAAAGAAAAGAAAAAAAAAACATTAGTTGACAAAAAGTTAATTTTGTTAAGTTGTATTTCATGGAATTTCATATTCCTCGATATTTAATTTTCTATAATATAGTACTGTAATAATCAACCATTAAATTTAAATTTACAGAACTTCATTTAAGAATAAATGTCATTAAAAATATGAAATAAAAACTAAACTCTTAAATATATTTGTATTTAAGTTGAAACAATTGGTAATTTTCTTTTTTTTCCAATTTTTTAAATATATTGGGTTGTTCGGAAAATAATTTCGTTTTTCATGAAAATGAAAAACCTATTGCGAATAAATATCATATTGCATTGCATATTGCCCATTGTAGTCCAATAGCTTTTACCATCTTTCTGGTAGTAGCACAATTTCACACTCATAAAGTGGTTAGTTTTTACTAGCAAAAAGCTAATCCAGATGAGAAAAACAAAATTACTTTCCGAACAACCCAATAGTTTGTAGTTCGTTTTAGCTATAAATTACAAGTTTTCAAAACTGGTAATCTCGATTGATCTTTTTTAAAATTTTGGTAGAAAAATTAATATTCTACTTATAAAATGAATAGATACTATGAAATATCATAGATTTCTCTAAAAAGTAGATTATAGATTTATCTAAAAAGTGTTTGTAAATCAATTTCCTCATTAGTGTTAAAAAACATTTGTAAGCTTGTAAATGAAGATGAAGATTTGGTGGAACATAAATCACTAAAGCATTCATTCTTGTAATTCATCCAAGAATTCCACTTAATACTTTTTTCTGTACTCATAACAATTTTTTCATGATGGTAATTGATAAATCTGTTTAGGCTTGTGAAATATGAACTTAAATTTAGGACTAATTAACACTATTTTTATTTTTCAAGATTTACATTAACGATTGATTTAATTTGTCAAGAAAGTAATAAGTGTGTATTTATTAAGATTTTACTTCTGTGTATATTAACTTTCACCTTCTCTTTAATTATTCAAGATTTTGTCTTTATTTTGTCTTTTATTTTGTCTTTCTTTTTCCCATGACTTAGTTCCAATAGAAATCAAAATTTTTATTATAGAGCTCTTTTTCAATTTCAAAAGGAATTCACAATTTCTTTTCATTGTGTACTTAAAAAAAGTGTCAAATAGGATAATTGATCATAAATTATTGATTTGTGTTAGCTGAAAAATTTCTTAAAAGCTAAATAAAGAACAAAATGCTCTCACAAAATTAAAATTACATAAGAATAAATGCTTGTATTTCAAAAGGTAGACATAAAATCTTTTTTTAAAAAACTGAGACTATTGTGGTAAAATCCAATTTAAATGCAGAACTTGTGCTTAAATAATGAATCAAAAATGAAGACTCTTATTAGCAGCATCTAGGATCTTGTTAAAGTTTTTAAGTTGTCTTTTAAAATAAATGTGAGAAAAACTGAAAATGGGAAAATGAAAATCCTGATTAATTTATCTGAATAAAAATTAACTACTGAGAAATAATTTTAATATATAGTTAAAATTTAATTATTTTATAAATTAAACTGTATAGCTGCAACAAGTAAGAAGATTGTCATGTAACTTGGTGAAAGCTTTTACGTAAAATGCTCTCAGAGTGTCGGAAACATTAGTTCAAGCACTAATTGCATGATCAAAAATATAGAATAAACTAAGAACTACCCAACTTGAAACTTGTTTACAGTTTGACATTAAAGGAAATTTTGACCATTATTGAATCACTGTAAATGAAAGAAATTTAATAAAAATTTATTTTGCTGAAACTAATTCATAGTATGATCAAATTATTCAGTGATAATAATAAATTATTTGATATATTGCATATTTTAATTAAATTATGTAAATATATTAAATTGTAAGTGCATACTAATTTGCTGTAGTTACACTTAATATGGAATGTAAGTAAACTTAAACTATTTATGAAAGTGTAGAAGTTTTTTTAAATATATAGCTATAAGGAATTCCCTAGTGATAAAAATAGTTGATGGACATGAATTCTTTAAAGTAACATGGATAAAAAGGAGTATGTAATTTATAAAGAATAAATTCAGAAACTTATATGATACATGAATAAAATTTGAATTTTCTCTCTTTTTTATTATTATTTTTTTGATTTATTATTATTTTTTATGATTATTTTCTATGAGTTTGTCAATTTCTTTAAATTTTGCTGATTCTTTAAATATTCTAATCATTTTGATTGAATGGTTGAACTAAGCATTAACCATTCAACCATAATGATTAAATGGTTGATACTATGGCACTCAATTCAATAATTCACAAGTTTTAATCACACCTCGGGGTTGAATCCTTTTATTAACTCGGAAAATATTTAAAATATAAAGATTGAATGGAAATTTATGTGCAAAATGATGTGATGTTAGTGCAACAAATGATCTGTTTTTTTTAAAAAAATTATTTTAAAATGTTATTGTGAAGTGTATGATGAGTTTTAAATTTTATTCTAGAACATGGGAGGTTGCTACTAGAGTTTCCAGACCTGAAGATGGAAGTCCTGATTGTAAGTATTAAAAGGGAATAGCAAGTATAAATTTCATTTTATTATGTTATTTAATGGTATGATATATTTAAATACTTTAAAAATTAATGTAAAAAATTGCTCCAATTCAAATCTTGTATTTTAAGTTTGTTATTTCTGTTATGTTTTATTCTGTTTAACTTTAAAAACTATTTTTGCAATAATTGTTTTTTAAATGTTTTTAAAATTATTTTGTTAAACAGTGTATTCTATAATAGCTCTCTTTTTGTAAGAATTTTGAAAATCTTATTTCAATATTGAATTTATTTACATTTTTCATGTGTAACAAATACAATGTTTCCCTCCTTTTCTCTTATTTTACAACTTTTGTGTCATTTATTTACTGTGGTTCATGAAATTTCTGACTCAATATAGTTGCATATAAAAATTTTAAGCATAATTTCATAATGCAATAGTTTATTAAAAAAAAACATGATGTTATAGATCTTCAATATGTATTTAAAATTGTTCCCTAAGCAAAATTTTTACAAAAGTTCTTTTTCCCCCAACAAAATTTTACATACGTTGCATGTTTTTTGTAAAAGTAGCTCGTATCTAAAATTGCTAAAAATGCATTAGACTTGAATTTGTTGATTCCATCATATAAAGCTTTCTAGAAGTTTTACCATTATGTAATGAAAATAATTCCAAAAATCTAATGCCGTTATTGCTGTGTGACAAATACTAAAAGAAAAAGAAAAGGTAAAAAAGACAAGTCATATATGGGACCAAAGGCATGAAGCACTGCCCTGGCCACATCTTCAGCCTTTTTCGTATAAAGGGTGTCATGGCAGCAGTTGGGGTTGATGTTGAAGAGGGTCGAGGCAACAGAGATCTAGTTGAATCTAATGCAGTGTTAACCATCTCTGAAAATAAGTATACTTAGAGCAAAATAAATTTTTGAAAATATTTAAGAATAAGTTTTGTGAGTCATTATGTACAGGTAAAAACTGAGTATTTAGAACTGTATTTATTCATAAGCTTAATTAAATTCACATTACTCGATATGTATATTTTGCTTAAATATACATTGATTCCTTAAACATTTTCTTATTTTATAAATTTGCTTGTGACTCCACATATTGGGAAACATTAAACTACAGAAAATATTTGCCTGATATTTCTTAATTTTTCCACAATAACATGGTATTTGCTCTCCAATATTTATAAGCATTTAAAATATTGAATTAAAAAATAACTAATAAAAATTGAACATAATTTGGTAGGATTTTGATAGGTTATTCTTAATTTTAAGTTTTTTAGAATATTAACATTCCAAATTATTTAATTCTTTTTGTTAAATGTTATAAAAGTAATAAATCCTGACTTGAAGATGAAACATTTCTAGAAAGATTACTGACTGAAAAAACTTCTTATTATTACCTTTACAGAAGTACTTTTGAAAAATTAGGTTCTGTGGTTATATGGAAGACAAAAGGCTTATAATTTTGGAAAGTGGCTATTTTTCATAAACAATTCACCTACAATTCAAGCTACAAAATTCACCATAAAAATGGTGAATTTTGTAGCTTTTCTTAAGATCTTTCTTTATCATAATATAGCCATCATTGAGTAAAATAAATATTCCACTTATCTACATGCATTTGTTTTGTAAATTTTGAATCACAATCAAGAATTTAAAGTTTTACATAAATTTATCAAGAATGTAAAGTTTAACTAGCTTCTTTGAACTAATTTAAAAATTAACTACTGAAGAGAATTTCTTTTTCTGGTTCTGAAGAAAAAAATTTTGTAAGGATGCAACACTTATTTTAGAAACAGCATTCTATGCTTGCAAAATGTATCAGCTTTTAATATTCAAGTTAAATGGCCTAGAAAGTTGCAGCTGTTCTAAAAGTTTTATACTAATGCAGTAAAATTTGCTTGTGGTACAAATAAATTAGCTTAAAAACATCCACTCATTTGTTAGTTTCTGGAATATAAAAAATCATGATTTTGTTTTGCAAGAGATAAAACTGAATATACCTTTTATCTTGTGTGAAATTAATATTGAGGATTTATTAAACTTTTAACTATAAATGTTAGAATATTTTTAAACAGAGAATGTTTAAAAAAATAGAAGATTACATCTATAGTGACTATGGTGAGAAAAAGTACCCAGGATTTTGCTCAAAATGAAATGTCAAGATTTCATGTTTAAGAAATGAGTTAAATTCTTTGCAAAATGTATTTTACCAATACAGTGATATTGTTCAGTGAAAAAGATGTGAAGAATTTGGATTAGTGCTTAAATTTGATGTGTGCAAGTACTTTTAAACATAATTTTCTATTTTGGTAGTTAAGATAGAATGACTCTCGCATGTTACAAAATCTAAGGGATTTGTATGTATTAAAATCCTCTTTAGAATTTTTTATCTGCTCTCATTGTATATTGTATGTAAGTCTTGAAATTACTAGATGAGAAATCTTTTCTACTTACGAAACAACGAATTCTTCAATGAAGTTTGATCTACTTCACTCTACTTTAAAGTTTTAATTTTTAAAGAAAAAATGCTATAGTGGTTTTAATGATCTCTCAAGGAAAACTTGAGGGAATTTGCTGCATTAAATTAAGACAAATTCAAAATTTTTCCATTACCATTTTTACAACTACCATTTTTACCATTATTCATGTCACCATTTTTACAACTGCTTAATGTTTCAATGCAACATTAACTTTTTAAGGAAACATTTTTAGTTATTTCTAATGCTAGTGTGTCTGATTTGTTTTTCAATCTCCTTCAAGCAAAATGTAATAAAGGAGAAATAATATATTGAAAAATAAGAAATATTTAGAGAAAATAAGAAAATTAAATAACTGAACTTAAAAGATAGGATTCTTCAATTTATTTTATTTTTATTTTATCAACTGCTTGAAATATTCAGAATTTTAAGAACTTTATTTGAATTTGCATGATTTTAAGCAGTATTGTTTAAATGTGAAAATTAATTTCACCATATATTGTTTAAACAATGAAAATAATATAGGTTCGTTGAAAATGATATAGCTGATATAGCTATTTTATTCTTATTACAAAAACTTTCGGAAAATCCTTTTTTAATCCCTTTTTTAAATTCATCTACAACACAGTATAGTTATTGGTAAATGGAATAATAAATCATTGAAACCAACTGTTTTTTGACATCTTTTCTTGTCTTGTAATGAAACCTAATAAGAAATAAGAATCGTAACTTTTATTTGAACTACAGAGAAAGAATGAAACAATTTTCTTGTAAAATATCAATTGGGAATTATAGCTATGGTCTAAATCTGCCATACATTATGTCTAAATTATTTGATTAATGCAAGTTTATTCTTATCATTTTTGCAATTTATGCATAATTTGGGTGTTTTTAATTTAAAAGTGATAAGATTGTTCTGTATAGGAATTTTTCTGAATTTTTTTACTTTTTAAAGTAAATTGACACTTGTGAAAATGATGCAGAAAAACTTAAATTTAGTAATTTAAAATTATTATTGAATCTTTAGTGACTTATCAAGAATTTCTTGCACTGTATACTGTAATTCTTTTTTTGATGCAACTAATAAATTTAATTAAAATTTTAATATTAAAGTTATGTATGGAAAATTATATTTTAGACATACACATTTCACTGCTATTTTTTGTTTAAAATAGCTTGCATATAGAAAAGAGGCAATATTTTTTAAGTTTTTTGATTTTAAAGATATGTTTGAATTAAAGTTACTTGTAATTATTAATGTTTTTTGAATTCATAATTTTTATTTCATATTGATTTTTTCATTGTTCTAAGATTAATATATCTGTAGAAAATTTTCCAGTTGTTACTAGCACTCTTGGAATATGTTGGAAAGCATTTGTATTTGATTTAATGAAAGTCATTGAATTTTGTATTTTTAATTTCATTAAAGTTATGCTATTTTGATCAATGAAATACTTAAAGTCTGGTTTTTATTATTTAGGTGTTGGTTCTCTAGCAGTTCTGCGACGTTTACTGAAATATGACTGCCTCATTTTAGTGAAGCAGTATAGACCTGCTGTTAAACAGTACACATTGGAATTTCCAGCTGGTAATTCCATTTTTTAAATCAAAGTTTGTGTTATGATGAATGGAAATGCTTTCATAGCTTAATTTAATGTCATTGTTAAATTAAGCTTTATTGATTTAAAAAAATCTTTGTTTTCTATTCCCTAATTTCTATATGATTATGAATATTCTCTTTTTCTAATTTTTGTATCCCTAAATATGTGTAGTTAAATATAAAATATTCTTAATTGAACTTTAAATTTGAGTTGTCAATACATTCTTAACCTTTTGAACTTGTATTGCTATTTAATTGCTATTCGTAAAAATTGCAGCAATTAGAAATGGGTAAACATTCTGTGTTACTTTTAGTTTTATATATAATCTTAGTTTAATATAAATTATTAATGAATGTTATCATTCATATTAAACTAAATTACTGTTTAATGTAAATCTCAATGATGATATTCCTCTTTCCAAGCATTTATACAATGCCTTTTATTTGTGAGTCCCATGAAAGATTAAAAAGTTTTACAGAACTCAGATTTGTGATTATTTGGTAAATCTAAATTATTTACATATCTTAATATATTTTGCATTTTGAAGAAATAGTTTAACAATGCTGATTAAGATTTCTAAAATATCAGATATTGTTGCACCTACATTGCCTGCTATTTTATATTAATTACTTTATACTTAAAGATTAATTTTATATTTTTTAAAAATTTTAATGCATTTCCTCTGATATTTCACCTTTTATATAAAACGATTATTTAGTACTTTTATGTCACCTATCATCTTTCAATCTTTTTAACATGGAAAAATGCTAAGCTATAATTACTTTATTTTGCAAATTTGATATCATTGGGGTTTTGAGTGTTTTCTGTGATATACTTACATTTTTATTGAAACACTTATCATGTAATAGTGATATCTTATTATTGAATTAAAATAACATTGTGTTATTACTGTGAAAATTCTGAATTTTTTTTGATGAAATGTTATTCATATAAAATGTGCATTAGCTTGTTTACAAGAAAACCCAGTTCCGTTTTGGTTTGATTTTTGAAATTTCATTTTACTGTAAATTAGGAAGCCTACCCATGTACCAATAGAATATTGTTTTTATGTCGTGTGGTTGTACCAAAGCTCAAAATTTAAATTTTATATCATGAATAATGAAGTTCGTTTAGGAAATTAATGTAGCTTTAAAGCTAAATTAAATTCTAGAGATTTAGCATTTATATTTAATATTTCTTTTGAAAAGAAAGTAACTTTTTATAACTGAAGCATAGTATTAAAGTATTGTTATTGTCTCAATCATATTCTTTTATAATCTTAGAACATAATATTTGAAGCAGACCAACTAATATTTCAAAAGTTAACAAAAAAGAATTTCCTTATAAAAATAAATTTAAGATGCAATAATCATTACTTTAATAAATATTTGATTACAGATTTTATTGTGATAAATATTATATAAATCAGTTTTCAACAGTCTGTAATTTTTCAAAAACGTATGAGTAAATTACAATAATGGAAACTAATTTGTATCTTTAATATTCCTGTTACTGATGTTTTTTATCTTGCTATTTTATAAGATATTTTAATTAAACTATAAAACATGCTAGTGATGTAATTTGTACATAGAATTTTAGAATCAATTTTCATTGCTCATTGAAGTTACTTTTGGAAGCAGTTTTTAATTTAAAAATATTTTATTTAAAACTTGAATTTATTTCTAATATGATTCAATTATCAAAACTAAAATCGTTTGTAATTTATAGCTGCCAACTCTACTGGTTTTATCGGGAAAATCCTGATTTTTCATCCATTCTCTCAATTTTGCAATAGTATGAAAATCTACTAAAATTTGGCAATTTCAGTGAAAAACTTAAAAAGCCGCCGCCGCAATTTTGCCATAAAAATATCTATTGAGTTGTTTCAGTGGCTTAAGCAGTCAACAGATGGCCTTCATACGCAGTATATCTCTTTTTTTTTTTAATAATAATTTTAACTAATTTTGTTCAGAGTGAAGGATTAACGACTCGTCCTCCTTGTGCATGCACAAGCCCAATGTCACGAGGGCTAGGCACTCCTGAGTGTAGGTGTAGGTAGGGTCACATTCATTCACTGTAGATAAGTGTTACAAGAGGTTAGGTACTTTCCATGCGAAAAGACGTTGAATTGTGTTTCTTATACGAAAGGAAGAATATAAGATTGATGCGATGTAAGGAAAATGTCTAAAGAAGTACATGAAAGTTTTTAAAGCTTTGTATACTGAAGAATTTCCATGTATGTTATGATCAAAAACCAATGAATATATATTTTGATCCATATGCTATGTTGACATTAATACCTCTCATGGTGGAAAAGGTAATATTTTACACATTTTGGAACAAAAAAGCACAAAGAAAATTTTACTTTAAGTGCTAACCAGAACAAAATGAGTAACTCCTTCAAGAATCCTGACTACAGTGTGATAAAGGCTAAATGTATGTTTACTTTTTTATAGTAGCGCACAATCTGCCATTGAGTTGAACTAACCACATGGGTCCCCTTCATATGAAAATATTTCCGTCAAACGAAATTGCAAAAATTCACGGTTGTTCCAGAACAAAAACAATACAATTATCAATAAATTTTCTGAAGATTCCCTGAATTATTTATTGAGCAATATAAGAAAGATGGCATTTTCTGTTGCTACAGATGGTAGTAACAGTGACAAACTATATCCAATTGTGTTGTGACCTTTTTTTGTGAAGAATTAAAACAGGTTACTAGCGCAATATTATCTGTTCCTGTTTTGAGTGAGTACTAGGAGCAATATTGGTATCTTATTTTGCATTTCTTTAAAAAATTTTAAATTGCAGTGTCTAATTGCATTGCATATGCTGCTAATAATGCACTTGTGATGGTTTGAAGAAAAACTGGTGTTACTGCTAATTTGATAGAGCAGCAAAAGTTTCTTAATTGTGGTTGAATATCCATGTCATCTTTTTAATTTAGAAGCAGAAAAAGGTTCAGCTACATATGGTGGTGGTTTGATGATGGTTTGTGGATATACTTTATTACTTGAAAAAGAAACAAAAAAAATTTGAAACATGTATGCACTCAATGGCTGTCAGTGGGAAAGTGTTTACAAAGACTGATTGATCAATGGGATCCTTTAGTAAGTTTTTTTTAAAGGAGAGATTGGCGCTAAAAAAGTTATTAATGTTCATCATTGTGCCATTCCAAGTCAGAATAAAAGTGATGCATCTAAAAAGGCTACAAAAGCTAAAAGTAATGAGAGTTTTTCTGCAAATAGTGAAAACGCTCTTCAAAATTTTCAGAAAGTATAAACAAGAAATTGAAAACTGGTGCTGACAAAACATATATTGTTTCAAAAGTAAGTGAGCCAAATTCATCTTGCCTTTCTCGGGAAGAAAGATTATGTACTCTTGACATCAGATATTAATAAAGCATACTGCTCATTTCTAATCAATGTAATGCAAGGTTTCGATAACGTCAATTCCATTTTTCAATTACGTACACTTTTCATTCACAAATTTAGGTTAATTCTACTAAATTTTCTGAAAGAAATCTGAAAATTTGTTAAACGTGCTGCAATAAAATGTAGTGATATTACAGCTATTGATTATTCCAGCAAAGATAATGCAAAATCTGATTCTGATTTAGTAATTAGAACTTCAACAATGAGCATTGGGGAAAATTTACATCCTGAAGATATGACAAAATTCTATGAATGTGTCTAAAAATTTTGTGTGACTGTGTGTAATTACATGATTAAAGTTTCCCTTTCATCATGAGTTTCTAAAACATGCAGAAGTATGCTGTTTGCAGACTATTGAACATGCCTCATTTTCAAGTGTAAAATTCTTTGTTGACAAATTTCCCATTTTGCTGCTTAATGCGGGACTGAATAAAGGATTGAACATTCTCCAAACTGAGTTCAGTAAACTAGAAAGTATTGTCCTCTCAAAAGAAATACTGGATGAACCAAGAGTAGATGTACAATGGCATCTTGTTGGAAAATTGAAGAATGAGTTAGAACAAAAAATGTTTTTCAATATTTCCCAGTTTTTGCTCACAATTGTAACTTTTCCACACTCTACTGCAGAAATTCAGTCATATAATGAATGTTCAGTCATATAAAAAAATATAAAATGAATTCAGGTCTTCTCTTTCTGCTGAAAATTTAGAAAGTTTGATTATTGCTAAATATTCTCAAAATGAGAAAAAATGTTTTGAACAGCAGTTAACCAATTCATTTCTAAAAAAAATGCAAAGTCAGCAACTTATGAAAAAAATAAATTGCCATGAGTTATTCAAATTTGAAATGTGTAATGTTTATCCACAAAGTATTTGATAATTTCTATATTCTTAGAAGTATTTCTCACTGAATTAAATTTACTTAGTATTGTATTTTATGTTTTTATGTAATTTTATTTAATTACACTAGTGTAGTAAAAGTTGCCTTAGAAAATATATTGAGACATAAATTTTGATGTTTATTTTTTTACATGTAGCATATTATTTTATTATTCATAGTTCGTTTATGAGTTTGATGAATATTTTATTAAAATATTAAGATTGATTTATGTTAAACATATTTTGTGTCATTCTCAGAATGTATAATTTAACGACTAAATTTTCTTTTGCGGTACTACCACTTTAAACAATCTCTTCTCTTTCAAGCAAAAACTTCGGTAGTATTGTCATCTGGTTTTTTTCCCTCAAAATCAGTAGAATATACTGAATTTTTTCTCCAAGGTTGGCAGATATGGTACTGAAAAATTATACACAAACATAAGACACTATTGAGTTTTAACAGTCTTAAAGTTATAAACATTTTTTATTGGGGAATCTTTAAATTCTATCAAATCATTCTTAGAATTCTATGGAAATTTGTGGGTTTCAAATAGACTAGTTCTTGATTTGTCAATGATGCAAAACTTCTTAACATTGTGGAAAAAGCTTTTATCAAAGCTCAAGTCTTTTATAATAAATTCTGAATTGCTTCATTTTTAAGTGACAATGTATGAAATAATAGTGAAAAATATTGTAAATGTGTGCATTATTAAGCAGTTTTATAATCTGAAAAGAGCGTGTAATTTAATAGTATAGTTTTCCTAAAATGCTGATTGGTTAGATCTTAAATGAACTAGTTAAGCACTCATTAATGTCTAATACAGAAAGATTTTTCAAGTGTTAGCATTTATTATGAATATCACTATTTGTAATTTTTCACTCATAAATTTGTTGAAAGTAAATTCAACTTCTTTTTTCTGAAAGAGAAATTTGATGGCATATCTGCCAAATTTTAATCGGCAATTATGACCTGTGTCTTATTTGTTGTCTGAAATAAAATGGTAAAAGAATTAACCATGTAAAAACATTTTAAGGCTAATGACATGTTAAAGTTTAGTTTAATTTACAGATAAACATTAATGAAAAAAATCATAACACTGGTAGTGTGAGAAGTTAAAGTGTGCATGCATAAACATAACTAACTGGAAACCACATTTTATTAGTAATTGCGATAATAGGTTGGACATTAAATCCAGAATTTACATACTGAAAATTATGTATGAATTAGAGCAAGAAAGGAGCCATACTACTTAAATTTTTCAATTCCATTAGCTATGAAATTGTGCTAAATCATTATGTTGATTTTTAACTGCTTGCAACAATAGGAAAATTTGTTAAACTAAATACAGAATAACAAATTTTTAATTCTGAAACAAAATTGCATCATTAAAGTTTTTTTATCTGAGTTTTTATTTTATTTTTTTTTTATTTTTTAGTAATTATTGTCATTAATTTGAAAATGCTTTATAAAGAATCTACAAGTACTTAACTATTATAAAACAATAAAGTTAAAAAGCTATGCATTAAGTCTGAATTTTCTGTTTTTATAAAGGTCATTAAAGTAAATTAATCATGTTATTATGTTGTAAAACTACTGATGCTTCAGGAAATGTGAATAAAAATAATTGTAGTTATTTTACACAACTAATACTTTAATTTGCTTATGAATGTTGTTGAAATTTGTAAATATGATGAAATAAAATGTCGAATACACTTTGTGTACTAAAAGTGACTAGAGTTATAAACTAAACCAAAAAATGCGGAAACAAGTGACATTGCCATTACCATGCATGTCTAAATTATTCATTTACTTTTTTTTGTGCTGAGATAACTTTTTTCTACCATGGGAAATGCTCATCCATCTGTTGAAAATTTATAAAGTTGAGCTTTTTACAAAAATTGTTTTAAAGCGCAGATAGCACAGTTAATTAAACTAGCAAGCTTCTTCAAAAAAGGAAACTAATCAGACTTTAACTGTGTCTAAAGGATGTAAAATCTTTTTTCAATCCAGTAGTTTTTTGCATCACAAGCTGTCCTTAACTCTATACAAACATAAATTATCTAAAGGATGACTTATTTTGAAAAGTCATGAAATTTTGAGTTTAATTTAAAAATTATAACTGCAAAAGTAACTAATATTTTTCAGGAAAAACTTACAATATTTTTAAAAACAATGATTTATATAACGCAAATTCATCACATCGTAAAACTATTTAAAATGATCAGTATTTTAACTTGAAGGTTTCACTGTTAATAATTTTTTTAAGTGACATTTGTATTTTCCTCATGTTCAAACATTTGATTAATTTTTAATTTGAAATATTTTAGGTTTGGTTAATCCTTCTGAAAAGCCAGAAGAAACTGCTATAAGAGAACTTAAAGAAGAAACTGGCTATATTTGTTCAAGTGTAAAACATGTTAGCCGATGTAAGTAGAATGCAATTGTGCAAAACTATTTTAATCTAATTTTTAATTTCTTCCATTAAGCTTGGACTAGGAAATTTGTTCATTAATTAATAAAAATTAATTTACAGCATTATATAAGCTCACTATATTAAATTATAAAAATTAATTTCCTTTAATATCGTATGTTCATGAGCTTCTCAGTAATTAAAAATTCTTGATTTAAAATTTCTGTCACAGAAAATAATAATTTATTCTTTATAAGCATCTGAAAGTATTGATTTTATAAATCTCTCTTATCAAAAATTGAAACTTGATTTTATTCAGTATGAAATGATTTATAGAAATCTGAATATTTCAAAGTAAATTTCTATAACCCTCAAATCCAGATGCTTTTCTTTAAAATTGTTTAAGAAATTCTTATGAACTAGGTTGTAAAGTGTTTCAGGAAAATTATTAAGTAATGGTATACAAATATAGAATGTACTAAAAAATAACTGATCAATTTATTAATTGATATTTAATATAATGGGCTTATGTACTGAAAAAGTGTTAATTTTAAGAATTTTTGAAACTTATAGTATTGCTCATTTTTGTATGGTTTATTTGACCTTCTAAAAAATTTTGCAATTAAATCTTGTACGATTTGATTATAAGATTCCCATCATACATGGGTATTTTATAAGCAGTTTATTTCATTCAAATAGATTATTTTATTGAACACTTATTTACATAATTTTTCAGTGACAGCTCTTGATCCTGGCTTATCTAGTTCTACAATGAAAGTTGTTACTTTAGAGGTAAAATATTTAAAATTTTTAAAGCCATACAACTATAACACTACCTTTTTTAAAATGTTCTAAGTTAATGTAAATATCTTAGTTTCAACATTTTTTAAAATGTTAAATTCAGATGACAATTATTTGCAGAAAGAATTTAAGTTTATTTTAGACAACATCGAAGTACTGGAGCTATGTACTAAATATTAATTTTGTTTTTCTAAAATTTATCAGAATGGTTGCAAATCATTGACTTTCAACTCTTTCGATTTTTAAAATGATTCCTCCTTTTTTGCATCCTTGTAGGTTTTTGAACATGTATAGCATACAAAATGTTATTCATCTTTGTAAAAATCATTCATTACCTAAGGTATGCTTTTTCATTAATGATTATGCATAAAAGGTCAAAAAATCGTGTAAATATTTATTTTATTTGTAAATTCTGTAAGCATTTCTTGAGTCTTCAGTATTCATTGAGTTTGTCGTTAGTACATTAGTATCTGACTATGATGCTTTGAATTTTTCATTGGAAAACCTGTAAATTAATTAACAGAAAGCACACAATTCTCTTGGTTTTTACTTTTGTGTATGATATATGTTATTTGATATGCTTTTGTGTTAAAAGCTTTACAGATAAGAAATATTATAGCTTTATTTAGTGCAAACTTATTCTTGTAACAGTATTTATTCTTGAAGCATTCATACTATTATGTTAAAGTATCTTCCAAAATATCAAATACTTTCAGTAACTTTTGAACTACTAATCTACACCAATATCTTATTGACTTATTTTTCACATCTTTGGTATTAAATCAAAAACTAAATACCCATTTCCTATATATTTATCACAATTTTCTTGTTAACTAGGTTTTAACTACAAAAATTTCAAGATTATATTATTTCCATTTTCATCTTGTTTCAATGGTTAACAATATTTTATGAGCCTAAACAATGCTTTGATTTGATATAAAATGTGCCAATTTTGGCTCAAATCTTCTAAAGTGTATTAAATAATTTTCTTTTCTTTTTTTTTTCCTAGTAACTTTAAATGAGAATAATTATCTGTTAACTGTTGATGATAAGGAATGTGTGTTTATCGGTTCTTCTTTAAATCCTTCAGGATATTTCTTTACCTTCACTTGCCTTCAGAAAGCGTTAGCAAGGTTTTCTAAGCAAAGTTGTATATTTCTGTTTTTACGTTACTAAACCATTAGTTTGAAGGGTATATGTTGTTGCATAATTGACCTTCTTTTTAAATCAATTTTATATTTCAGGAATTTTAAATGCCCAATACAGTATACTTTTTTAGGTGAGAACAGTCTTCTTAAAGTTCTGTGAAAACATTTTAGTTGTGGAATTCTATACCAATTTCTTTTTTATTTTGAAGGAGAATGAACTTTTTGTAACCATAGTCAATGCTTCAAAATAATTGGAATGTAAACTTCAAATATCATATGAATCAGGATATTTAGAACTGTATTTTAGTAGCAACTTTTTTATAAACTTAATATTTCAAAGTTTTTTTTTATCCTCCATTGAGAGCCAACAACATTTTTTAAGCTTAACCAAGACAAAGAAAGAATATAAATTGGAATTTAATTCAAATCTCTCAAATCTTTTCTTCTATGAAACCATCAGTTTGTAATAAAAATAATAATTCTTTTGAAATAATAACGAACTTGTGTACCAAATTTCATATTAATTTAAGGCATGTTAAGTTGCAAAATAAGCTCACTTTCCAGCTTTTTTTTTTTTCCTGAGAAAGTAATGTTTCTTCGCATGATTTCTTTCTAATAATAAAGAACTTTTTCCCTAAACTTTTCTTGCATATCTTTCAGCTGTCAAATTGCACATGATATTCTTTTCCTAATTTTCACTTATGAATTGAACTACCAGCTTTCTATTTCTTTTATTAAAGTAATAGCAAGCACATTCCAAATTGCCTGTAAATCTGAAGTTATACAGAATTGCTTATGACCAACACAGAAACTCAACTGTATCTATGTAAAGTAATGAATAGTTAATAAATGAGATTAAATAAACATTTAAGAAATAGTGAGTACTATTATTAAATTATATGCTTAATCTGTGTATCAAATGAAATTACATCATGATTAAACAATGTTAAATATGAATTTTAAAACAAAGGCATTAAAAACTTTAAATAATATGTGGTCTTCATGTTGCATTTACATGCACAATTGACTTTGCTTTCAAAATTACTTGTGATGAACTAACATATTTATAAATTATTTAAGTACATATTTTAATCATTACTGTAGTAAGATTTTTCCTTGGGATGAAATTGCTTGTAGGTTTCTGCCTTAATTTCTCCCTCATGGGGCTCACTTCTTTAGGTGAGTATCAGTGCTCCAATCCTGAAACACAGAGGGATCTATATTCTGTTTTTCTCCTCTTTTTCAAATCTTTTCCTATCATTTGTATTGCTTAGTGGCAAGTGAGGGATGAGTGACTGTTGCTGCTCTGTTTGCTTCTTGCTTCTTATGGACACTCAAGATCCCCATGTGTTGGCCATGCTAGGCAACCCTTTGGACGGGTGGTACACTGTGGTTTCTAGTGTATCAATTCACTGTTACTAGCTACAGTCATGGCTAGTCTGCTAGAGATTAAGCAAGAAGATCACATCCTTGGACTTGGTGTTAAGGGGGTTATTGCCTCTGTTGGTGGCTCCCAGCTTAAAGGAGTCAACTATGGTAATCACAGAGGCTGGAAATATCGAGAGCCTGTGGCTGCCATCCCTTGTAGGATTCCATGGTGGTTGGTACTGTTGAATCTGAACCTTTACAAATATTTTATGGGTTAAAATCCCACATATTGAAGCTAATTTATCCACTTGTTACATGTTGATATGCACGCTAGGCAATTTTCATGTGTTGTCGCCTTTTCTGATACAAAAATATCTAACATCAACTATTGGTAGCATAGAAAATGTTTAAAAATTACAATCAGGAGATCTTGTTCAAGTTGACACAAAATAAGCTTTGATAATCAGTAATTTTAAAAAATTGGTTTCATATCCAGTCGACACATTACTTTATAAAACTTTAAATCTGTCACATGGTATCCTTTCTATCAATGATTTCATACATGTTACAGAAGCAGAATTCATAGAAGAACTACATGATCAAAGAGTTTGTGCTGCAGGTTGTATAAACATTTGACATGACGGTATACTTATTTCCACACATCTTGTTGTCTTAACTTTTGATATACCAATATTGT
This sequence comes from Latrodectus hesperus, assembly GCA_037975125.1. NCBI lineage: Eukaryota > Metazoa > Arthropoda > Arachnida > Araneae > Theridiidae > Latrodectus > Latrodectus hesperus. The sequence continues at coordinate 108,711,149 of CM075854.1, read as the reverse complement.
CAAAATCTATAAAAGCAGGCTATATATACTGCAAACTTCATCCATACATTTTTAACCCACTTAGGAGTTTTAAATTTCAGAGATATGGTCACTCCCAACAAGCATGTAGTAATACTGATCCTATGTGTGGAAAATGTGCAAAATCTGGTCTTGAAACTAATGCTTGTTCTTCAGAAATAGTCAATTGTTGTAACTGTTCTGGTGTACATGCTGCTTTTTCCAAATCTTGCCCTGTATAGATCTTTGAGAAATGGGTAATTGTAACCAAAATAGAACAATATTACTTTTCTGGAAGCAAGACAAACAATAAAAAACAGAACACCAAAAGTTTGCATTTCCTATTCTTCTACTTTACTAACAGATGCAAAAATAAACAACAATCCAGCTAGTAATTTACCAAAATCTGCTCCATTTTCAACTTTGTCATCTAAATCCACTTTACCATCAACTTCTAATAGCTCAAAGAAATCAATTTTAACTACCAGTAAATCTAAGACTGATGATACAAAATTTAAAAAAACAAAATCTTGAGAAAAAAGTTAAAAGAGCAATTTTTATATCATTTTCTCTGAAACAAGTTATGGAATTGGTTTTCTTTTTCTAAATCTCAAACTGTTTCAAAATGTAGAAAAGACAAGCAGAAAATTCAATCAAATGAATTTTGTGCTTGTCTTTTCTACATTGACTTTAATTTCATAAAACTGTCTTGGTTCTAAAAAAACATTGGAATATATTTTATATAACATTTATCTGTCATCTTTCTGGCTTTCATGAATTTGTTCTTCTGAGTCATTCATGACAATGCTCTCTATTACTTCTTAAACAATGATTTACTGAAGAACATGACTTCATCAAATGTTACTTTATTTTCAGGGCATCTTATCCCATTTGAGGATCTTGCGTCAGTAAAATCAAAATCAAATCAATCTGCCTTAATTTCAAACTGTTTGAGTGAATGTATAACTTATAGATACTACTTAATTAAAAGCTAAATTTTCATCTGACCTTTTGCATGTCTAATAAATTAATAATTGTTAGTTCTCTTTATCAATTTATGTTCTTTTATTAGAAACAATAATTAATATCATATTTTGGAAGAATAAAAATGCATTTTTTAATATTTATGGATATTTAAGTAAATATTTCTTCTGCTGTCAAAATGAAAAAAATTCAGTATTTCTTAGAGAAAATAGCTTGGTGTTAGTCTCAAACTTTCTAATCTTTAGTGAGAAGTTCCAGTTATTAGTATCTGTATAATTTAATTTTATAAATTTCTTAATCTAAAATTAGTAAAGAAAAAATGAAAAGAAAACAGGTAAGCAGCCAATGTGTTAATGGTCACGATAACTTACTAACCAGTTTACTAATAAATTAAATGTTTCAATGATGAAATTTGTTTGTGTAGTTATGATTATGCATATTGTTAAATGAAATAAGAATGAACTACTAAAGCTTGGAGTGGTTATTAAAATACTTCCAAAATTAAATGTTTTAAAATTTCTCATTATCAAATGTTTTTCAGTTTGTTAAAATTCAGCAAAAAATCCTAACTTCTGAATAAATTTATGATTAATTAAATTCCTTAAATTCACCTTTTATCTAAAAATTCTACTTTACATTTAAATATTGTAGCTATTTAAATAATTTTTTTATTAAGGAACTTTCCCCCAAATAGGCAATTGAAGAATGTACCATTAAGTGTAAATTCTCAGGGAAGAAATAATATCTATACTTGAATTTTACATTCAGTACTACAATCTATTCAAGGGGTACAATAATTAATTTTATGATCAGTTTAGCAATGCTCACACCATGTAAATAAAATGCCTCCATATATATACAAGTTCCTGAATTACTGAAATGTTTATGTGTTTAATTATAAATATGTGTTGTTCAAACAAATTTAAATAATCTGGTTGAAAATTTTCATACCAAACTCTTAAAATGTGAGTATAAAGGTAGTGTGTAGAATGTGATCAAACAAATTTGGTTAAACATATTGTGTCATTTGTTTGGAGAATCTTTATTTATATTCAAAAATTGTGTGTTTTATCTTAATACACAAGGTTTTTAAATTTTGTTTTGATATTAAATGTTTGAATCCATGTAGAATAATTTACTTTTTGTTTTAGAATGCTTATTAAAGACTGAGAAATCAAATTTCCCCCTATTACTATTAATATTAATTTCTTTTGTGTAATTTCTGCTTTATTTGCCAACAGACACAAAAATTTGTCTTTACAATAGTATTATGATGTATTCATTGTATATGGGAGTCGGAATTACTCCTTATATTCTCAAAAAATTCTTTGTTTTTTTATTAAATGTCCAAAAATGTTATAAAGTCTTGAATTTTTTGTTAAACTTTTCTTGTTAAATAAAACTTTATAGAGAAACGTAAATTTGTTTTGATAGTTTCAATTTTGTATGATTTTTTTGATCATATGTTCCATATGATATTAGTTCTACCATCATAAGCTTTCCTGCTAATGTTTTGAAGGAAATTGTTAAATTATATAAGATAAAGCACTTTATGTATGTAGCATATTTTAAGGCACAAAAGAAAGCAATTTATATTGTTATTACAACTATGCAAGATTTCTCCCTATATGGAGATTTGATTTGTGACTTTAAATTTCCATTCACTTTTAATTTAGCTTCATTCTGTCAACAATCATTATTGAAAAGTTAATTTTGACTAATAAAGATTCATAGAGGCCAAATTAAAGTAAATACATAGTTATAAAATTAACCAGTTGTCATGAGTTCACACAATCCATCTGCATCCTTAGTTTTTATTCCTGAAGTTTCGTTTTTTGAAAATCTTACTTAATAAGAGTTATTAAATGAAAGTTACTTTTCTTATGCAAATGTATTGTTCATAATAATAATTATGAACAATGCATTAATATTATGCAAAATTTATCTTGTCTTATTTTTCGTTTGCCCTACACGTAAGAAATGTTTCTGCGACTCTTATTTTATTAAAGCATACTGAAGCTAATGTGAAGTTTTTATTGCAGTAATGAGTAAAATGCAGATGAATTAATTATGCAGTTATCTGTGAGTGTGCCAAAAGTTAAGTTAGCTACCTTTAAGCAAATAGTAAACTAAGTAAAGACCATTTTTCCATTAGTATTGACATACCTTATTTTATTTCTTATGTTATTCAAAAAGTATTATGTAATGGTTGACAAAATTAATTGCATTGTTGATGCATTTGCTCTTTTTATTTATAAATGGTTCTTGCAACTTCTTATATGACAGAAAAAATCACTTCTTAAAGCATGAAAATTTATGTGGGTGCAATTTTCTTTCCTGTAGAGAGCCATTGCTTTACTGTGAGGTCTGCTTATGAGAAAATTGAGCAATATTTTCATATTGACAGTTGAATTTCCTAAAGAACCAAAGACAGTGTTTCTGATTAGATATCTTTGAATTGTGACATATTTGCAAAATTCTAAAATCTCTTGCAGTTTTGTTTCTATTTCCCTAAAATTTTTTGCTTACTTATACTGATTTGCTTATAACAAATCACTCGTACAATAAACTGAATGAATTTGTTCAAAACACTTCACTTAAATTTTTGGGAAAATTTATTTCAAATTGTTTATTTGTACTAAAAACGGTTGGTTTCAGGCAAGACCAATCTGTATGTTATAGTACAAAATTAATGTTAAAAAGCTTTTTTATAAAACACATAAATGTCAGAAGTTCTTTAGGTAGTTTTACAAGTCTTTACCAATAACTTCCATTTGTGTGTCTATTTCTTGTAGCACTTAAATTTTATCTTCTCATAATAGGAATAAGAATTCTCAGTGCATTCAAAAGAATCAATGAGGACATTCCACTCATATTTTAAACATCTAGTGGGGTACATGAAATTTGTAAAGACTAGTTTCTACACTATTTATATAAATATTTAAATGCAGCTTTCAGTGTAAAGATTCTGGAAGTTAGTTTATCACCTTACTCTCTGCAGGGTTGCTAAAGCATATTTTTCTACCAAAGAAAAACCTCTCGGGTAACAAATTTGCAATTTTTTTTTCTATCGAAAAAATCCCAAAAACAGTACAATGTTTATTTATTTGACATGTCATTGGAAGACTGAAACTGTTTCTTTACTATTTATTGAAGTAGTTATGCATTGTTTAGAAAATTTTTATTGGGAATATGCATCGCATATGAAAAAATCAAAACAAAATGTAATATTGATAGCGAAAAGAAAAGCAGTAAAAACTAATGCAGCTTTCCATGAGAAACTAAAATAATTGATTCTTTTGGAGAAATTAATGAACTTATAGTAAATTATGTTTGCTATTCAAAAGGATTTGGATGATGTAGCAAACTAAAATAAACAATGTTATTTATAATATAAGTAGTAATGTGTGCGTTGGGCAGATAATGCTATTTGCTTTTAATATAGATATTCCATGTGTGAATATTAAGTTGAAAAATTGTTGCATTAAGCAGTCAGAATTAATAGTTAAAAATTTTCATAGAAGTATCATTATTATATATGTCTATTTTTTAATTTTTCAATTGAACTGTGTGAGCTTTGTTTAATAGAAAAGTTTAAAACTGTTTAGCAGTAATAACTTTATAATTTTAAATTATTTAGTTTTAGTACAGTTACACATTTATTCTTTTATAATTTCTAAGAAAATTTCAAAATGCGTTTGAGAAATTTTCCAACAGATAATACTTTATTTTTATGTATTCTGATTTGATTTGAATTTTATTATTGCATTGAATTTTTACTTTTTAATTTTTGTGAAACGGAGCCAATTTAACCTCTAATCTATTACTGATTTAGTTCTAAAATATTACTTTTTTAGGTTGATGGTGATGTGCTACAAAACCATTATCCGAAACAATGTGATCATGATCGCAGTAAGTATATTGCTAATTTTCCTTTTTTTGATTATAAAGTTTGAATTTTTCTTTTGAAAGCTTAATTTATTATTCAGTAGTTGAAAATGTTGTCAGTATTGGCGCAACTCCATTAATGCTTGTATAGAAAACTATATTTATTACCTCATACACTAATAAAAGGAATAACAGTACAGAATGCTCAGTAAGAGACATCACTGCCAATCGTCAGGCATATTGGCAAGAGGTCCAAGAGCATCTGGCTAAGTAAGGTATGTTGTACATTTTAGTTGATGCAAGTCATAGTCTGCCTCGATCCTATTTATAAAGGGTATTTGGCATCTCTTAAAGAAATGGTAGTGTTGCTAGAAATACACGTTTTCCAAGTATCTATAGAGAACTGCTGCCAGCAATAGGTGCAAATGGTTATTTACTATCTGAGCTGTGACACTCTAATTGTGTTGACATATTGTCCTGAAGTGACATTTCATGGTTGTGGTCAGATAGGACCTTTTTAAATGGCACCAACAAACTCTTATGTTACAAGTATCATTTCTTAAAGAAAGTGTAGTTCATCAGAAGACATTACATTAAGCCACTCAAAAGTCCAGATGGCCTCATCTCAACTTCATAGCAAACAAATGTTATTACAAGATTATCTTATTGTCCACCTTCATCATAGACTTCTTGCATGTAGATCAATTATTCTTAATCACAGCAAGTAAAAATCCTAATTGATAGTAACTAAAGTTTCTGGAGGCCCCTAGCACTTGTTATGAAATGTCAATAAATGTGGTCTTCAGGGTCATCATTCACTTATTTTCAGATGAGTCGATGTGCATGTGTTGATGTCAATCTGGCAATATATAAGCTACAAATGTATATAAGTGTCTTTTCATTATGGTTAGTTTCAGGAATCTACCTGCTTTATGTGTAAGTTAGGCAGTCTGATCACCATATTCATGGTGTACTAATCTGTCTGATGTAAGTGCTTGGCTATGTATGTGTACTAGAAATTGTTGACCTTTGCATATTGCTACATATTATGTGTACTCTTTTTACTTTTATAAAATATTTCATAAATTCTTAACAAGATAATACTTAAAAGTGTTGATGTTCTTCCATCTTGGGAGGACAATATTTGATCTGATAAGAGTAAATAACTGATTCTTTTCACTGAAAATTCATATTTGTTGAATGTTTGATACTTCTGGTGAGAAAATAGACCAAACAAGCTGGTAAAAAATTATGTACAGCAACTTAGGTACAGCAACTTGTTTATGCTTGATGTATTCTTTTCTGCCCCTCAGGATGGAAAGTGACCTAATATTTTATTATTCATCTTGCTGTAAACTATTAGGTCTTTTTTATTTTGTAAAAACAATTTTAACTCTTCCTGTGTAACAGTTATTATAGATTTATGCCTTTTATTAGCAGGATCAATATTTTATTAAATGTGATGAATTTCCAAAGTGATTTCAGTATACTATTTTTCATATTGAAATTGTAAGGTTTTAAATTAATAGGATAATTCTAAAAAATTTGCTCTTAATGATTTTCATAGCTAAAATATTTTAGGATTTAATATCAAATGTGGAACAAATACTTAAAAATTTTAAAAATAGTGGAACAATGGGTAAATTATATGGGAAACAATAGGGTATACGTATATGATACTTAAATTTTTCAAATTAATGCTTGTTAAAACAAGTTATTGAAATATTTCCCTATATGTGGAAAAATCGATCCTGTAATGTCATCCAATGTTTGATTTTCTTGCATAAAATTTATATATAGAAAAATCAATAAAATTGACCATTATTAAGTTACTTTTTTGGAATTTAGTTAAACTGTATATTCAATATATATATAGCACTACAACTACTAAATTAGCTGGCACAATTTCATATATTAGAATGTAGTTTTATAATCAATATGAAGATTTTTATTATATTTTTGACATTTCATTATTCAGTATTAAAATTTTATCACATTCTTATTTTTATAATAGAATCAATTGAAGTTCTTCATATTCCTGTTAATGAGCTTCTGACAAGATTAAATGGTATGTTTTCATTTGATTTTTGTGAGCAAAGATAAATTATTTTATTTATTTAAACAATTCTACAGAAATTGAACTATAATTATTTAAATAGTATAGAATAAACTTTTGATTTATAAAATGAACATTTGTCAGTGATGTATTTTGAATTTTTTGAATTTATTAAATTTACACTTTATTTTTGTTCAAGTAATGATGACAGGTTTGATACATTGGAAAAAAAATTCCTTTGAAACAGTTTTGATTAGGTTTTTTTCCATCTAAAAAAGTGACCTCCAGTATGATTTTTCAATGTGTTAATCATTATATATATAATCATTCCTAGAATAAGACCTGATTATATAAGGGAATCAGCCTAGTATGTGCACTATAATTAAATAATGTAGTTAGTAGAGGCTCAAGATATATTTATATTTGATTGTTAATGGATATATGTTGTGATTGATTAAAAATTTTTAAACATTAACTTAATTTAATGAAAAATACAAGCAATTTAATAATGTTTCGATGATTGATATTTTCATCTTCAGATGAGGTGATGAGTCAAACTATTCCATTGAATAAAGGAATAATATTAGATTCATCCTATGTGGGGAAGGCTTTTGTATTAAACATCTTAAATTTTACTGTCAAAAATGTGTCTTCAAATAGTTTTGAAAATTACTATATAAATAAGCCAGATTCAGTCCCCATATGGGAGATTAGATAATGGTTTATAGTCATATGTAGTGTTTCAGTCAGTTTGGTTAACTTTATTTCCAGATTTAGAATATAAATGAATATATATGTGGTACAGAAGACCAAAGTATTTGAATTGATAATTTTCAAACATTTACCATTAGAATGACATCATTGTTCTGTATATCACGAGTAGGATTAAATTCCTTTCTTGGTATAACTCTTGGGAAAATCACCAATACTCTTCAAATCTTGAACTGGTGAACCTTAATATTGTAAGGATGTTCTTCAATTTAAATCTTTTGTGTGTTAATGGCATTGGTTTCTTAACATTCTAGATCTTGAATATTTTGCTGTTATTTCAGCTGCAGTGTTTGAGTTATGTTTGACAAAGCATTAATTTATGATTATTTCAATCTGTCAGATGAATTAATGATCAGTCTTTGCATGAATGAATATATGCAATTCTTAAAGTTCTTATAGTTGAGAATAAAGTTATTATATTCCAGATAAAGTTATTATATTCCAGATTCAAAATAAACCTCTTGAAATAAATTTAAAACAAAGTTTTATATGGTAAAATATAAATATTATAATAAATATAAAAATTGTTTTCAAAATGATAACAGTGGCTAGGTTTTTTTAAAAATTGAAAATTTTTATTTCAGTGGAAACTTGCTCTCAATTTTCTTAATGATTTTGAGATTATTGATTTGTGCCCATTTACCAATTTTTCAAATTTTATGTAGAACTGTACTAAATTGACAGAAAATTATATAAATAACCCTGCTGGTTGTTAAATGTTTTCAAAAAATTTATTTAAAGAATTTTCGAAAACGTTTCTTGTGTATGTATTAATAAACGTATTCGTTCTTTCACTTAATATTTTTGGTTTTTGATATTCTGTTTGATTATTAATCCCTTACCTAAGAACTTTCAATTTATTTATGGGAATCTACTTTATTGTCTGAAATCTATATTGATTTTTGGGTTAAGCATCTGAATATAACTTACTTAGTATCTTGGTGAAATCGTTTACGTTTTCCACAATTGAAGACCAAGCTGGCAGTTAAATGTTTTGTTTTTGCTCTTCAGCTCAAGTTAGAGGCTCTTTTTGCAAATCTTTTCTGGTATAGGTGTTTGCAAATGGTTGGAATCAGAATTGCTTATATTCCAATTTGAAGTTATGCCTTATGATTTAGTCCTCATGTAATTGCACATGCAAAATGTAATTGCAGAGAAAGAAATGAACAATACAAATGGAAGTGTAATCTTTTCTAGGGAATCTTATAAATAAAGGCATTAAAAATATTTTTTCAAACAGATTCAATGTTCTGAATTGTTTAAATATGTTTTGCAAGATTTGTTTGAAGCTTGCATTCTTACCAATCTATAATTTAAATATTCCTATAAAAATATTTTGTATTTATGAATTTTTAACTTCCTTCTTTAGAATGGAAAAAATTGTGGACTTTTTGCTCCAAAATAATGTTTTTTATAATCCACTTTATTTTAGTATCTTATCTTCAAACTTTTTATTAAGTACAACTCTTTCTAATCATATTCTTTATTCTTACATTAACCACTCCATTCATATAGAAAACAGTTACTTTGGCCACTTTCCTCAAATATAAGTAGGAAAACTATAATTCAGTTTCACATTTGCAAATCCTGTCCCCAAAAGTTTATCGTTTTTCGGTTTTCTTTTTTCATGTAACAAGATAAAACTTTAAATTTATGTAAAATATTTTTCACATTCTTATAAATTAAAAAATGATTTGTATATCAGCAACAAGAATTCTCATTTTTAAAAATAATTTATTAAATTATATTAAAAATATATTTTATATTACATAAAAGTAGGAAATTATGTATTTAAATAAAAATGTAAATGAAATGATTTTTAAAAACAAAAATTTTATTATAATATGTTTAACTATATTTGCCAAATGTTTAAAGATTTGATTAATTTTGAAGTGAAAAATATTAAATTATGAAACAAAATCTATTGTGAATGGAATTATTTCCTTTGTAATACAACTTTTGAAAAAATTCATGACCAAAATATGTTAGTATAATATTTTTTACCTAAAATTTTTAATTACTATATTTGTATGCAATGTAATAATTTCCATTTTAATCTCTCAATCATTACCCTAATTTATGGTTGATCTTCTTATTTTGAACACCTGATTCCTGGTTTAGATTTTATTAAGGGGAGCTAATAAATGAAGATCAATGTCATAATACATGTATAAAAAAATGCTCTATTGTAGATGCAATTCTTTCTATTAAGTGAATGCTTTGGATTAATCCATAATGTAAAATCTTCCTCGTTTTCCATAGCATATAAAAATAATTGTTTGTGCTACAGAAAAAATATATAACAGTATTTGCTTTCTAATTATATATGAATATATACTTCAAAAAAATGTAAAAACAAATATGAATGATGAATAATTCAAATTATCTTGTTTTTACTCTATGAAATAAGATAGAAAAGATAATTTACTAAAGTGTTAAGTTATCTGTTGAATGATCATTACCTGTGCCAATAAGAATGTTTTGCTTTATTAGATTAAACCAGAAACTGAAATAGATTTTTTCCTTTAACATAATTAGACACTTGATTTTGTGGTTAAAGAAGCTTGGGAAACTACAAAATTTAATGCTGTATTTATTAAAATTATATTTTATGTTATATTCTATATTTCTTATTAACAAATTAACATTTTCATTTTAAATATTTTATCTATATATTTGTAAAGTGATAATGTTTGCAGAGTACAAGAGATTATTAGCATTTCAAAGAAAATAAAAAAGAACATAGCGAATTTTTGTTTCTACTGAAGTAATCAATAAATATAGAACTAAATTTGAAATTCTAATTATGGAATTAAAGAAATTAGTGTTTACGTAATTGTTTACCTCAGAATTATTTAAATTAACAAGCATATAAAAATTTCACTATTAGAAACAACCCCTATTCTAATATTAAAAATGAAAATATTCTTGAAATAGATATGATTTTGAAAATTACTGATATTAAATTTAATAGTTTTTGTCTTTCCTGAAATTCCTTAATACAATTACATTTAACTTAAAAAAAGGCCTAAATATTTTATAATTTTTCTGTTATTTAAGTGTGTGAGAAATTGAAATTGTAAATTTTCCGTCCCATTGTTAGTATTTCTGGTCTTAAATTTTACATTTCATAAATTTACCTTTTTGGGCTTAGATTTTAGTTATTATCCAGAATGTACTTAATGCTCTAGGTCCAGGTAGAATAAATTTTCATGTGAAAGCTAAGCTAGTGGAGTTGTTATTAAATTGAAGTTTTGTGGTCTTCAGTTTAACTGGAGTGACTTCTATTCCTATTATGAATATTTATCCATATAATCTTAAGTAATCTGTTTAAGACACTGGGTATTGATGGAATTAAGCTTAGAGAGCTAAAAGTGATTAGCTCAATAACAAAAGCTCTCAGTTAATTGTTGAACAGCAAACTATACAATTTTTAATTTTTACTGCTATGAATATATATTTTTTATTTTCTGTTGAAGTGAATCTTTCCTGTTATGGGGAAACTCCAATTCAGAGTTTTAATTTGAGCTCTATTGTGATTATATTTAAGATACTTGTTAGAGTTAAATTTCTCAATTTTTAAAAGTTAAATGTATGCTTGTATAAGCAACAGTTAAATAAACTTATTGTTAACAAAAGATATACGAATTTTTTTTAATTTACTTTTTTATTCTGATATTAATTACCGAAATTTTCTTTTTAATGAAGGCAATATTTCCTAAAATTTAATTAAATATATAGCATATAGATTTTTTAGTTTTAGAGTTGTTGCAAAATATTTTTCCTTTTATGAAATTTTGCTACATTTTGGCATCCTATTTAGTGAGTTTCAAAAATACAAGTAAATGTTTTCTTTTAATCTTTTTAGCAATTGATAAATTAAAGCAAAATTTGTTTAAGCATTACATTGTCAAAGTTTGTGTCAAAATTATGTGGTAAAAAACGTATAATGAAATTGTGATAATTTAATTTAATAAGTTTTTTTTTAAAAAAAATATGCTATTTGTAAGTATGAATTTATTTACTTGCATTATTATTTATAAGTTCTGAACTATATAAATTACTAGAAAAATGTTTGTAAAATTATTTATACTTTTATTCAGTGTATTACTTTTTAAATATCTTTTTTAAATTAACTATTATTTACTCTAGTTTTCAGACTTATTTATCTCCTTAAATGTTTACACTTAATATATAAAATTCTTAATTATATGTCCAGAATTCAGCGAGCAAGGTGTCATGATTGATTCAAGAGTTTATTGTTTTGCTATTGGCCTTACTGTTGGAGCAAAAAATGCTTGCTATAAGCAAACTGCCAACCCTTATTGAAAGCTATTTACATAATTGCTCAGGAAGTGATTACAACCCTGTTCCACTTCAAGGTTTAAATTTTGCTGTATATTTTTACTTTTGCATGTATATATAATTGCAAGAGTGTTATTGTATGTGAAATAGCTTTTTTTTGTTCTGGGACCATTATAATGAGGTGATATCTTAAGTAAAATTTGTAAAGTTTTGAATTAATTGTGTATATTAAAGACAATTTTCTAAATTTTGTAAAAGTTTATCCTTGAATTCATCGAACATTTATTCTGTATAAACCATCTGTCATTATGCTTTAATGTTCATATAGTACTTTCATTAGTAATTTTTACATGTGTACGTTAATGTTTATTGTATTCTTCATCGTTTCTTTTGTACTATGTTTATTGTATTCTGCATTGTTCTTGTATGTTTATTTAGATAGTTTTATCTGTATTGCATAAACTTTCTATTTATAAATAAAGTCTTTAACAAAGCATTTGGTTCTTTTATTTGTGAGTATTATTATTATTGATAATGTCAGTTATGCAATTTATAGTAATAGGCTAATAAATAATATGCAGATAGGCTAATAAAGTATAATTTCTCTAAATTTTATCGAATATGATTTTAAAAGTCGTAAATTCTTTATCAAGAATAACTCTGGTTCCATTTAGAATGAGCTGTATTCTGTTTTTGTAAACTAGATAAATTTCTTTAATTATTTTTTTATAAATTTCTGCATAGAGAACTCAATCTAAAATATTAAATGGAACTAAATTACAAAGATCTATCTAGATATATATTTATTATTTGCTATTTTTTTAAAGAATTGTATATAATATGTGTCTTGTTTGATACTGAATTTTTCTTAATATTCTACTATGTGTTAATAATTGAAAAATGTTCATACCTCTGTTTTGAAAGCAAATGTAATAAAATGGTCTTTAAATTTTTAGTTTAGATTCGATTCAACAATTTAAGAATGAAAAGTTTAAGTTCAGTTTATTAAGGTGTTAATCTGAGTGAAGAAATCTTTATTATAAGAAAATCACATTAAAAAAGTCTAAGAGCAATATATGAGGTTAGTTTTTTAACTTATATAATATAATTGTTACTATTAATAATAAATAGTATTCAATTATTAGTACTCATTATTGGTATATTTTTTATTCAATGAAAGAAAAACAGATTTTGACAGAGAAAATATGTTTTAATATGAATTATTTTAATATTAACATGTACATTGATGTTTTCATGATTTTGTAACTTTTAAAGCTAATCTCATTTAATTCAAAATTGCAATTTTTTATTATCTCAAAATCCACTTTTTTGGTGTTGATTTTACTTCTAAAATTTGAAGTAAAATCTATCAATATTTTATATTTAAGATTAAATCCCAAAGAAATGTAATAAGTGAGTTTTTGATTTCATAAAGAACTATTTAGATTTTATTAAATCTATAAAAACTTGCTCGATTCAAAAATATTTTCTGTACGATTGCTTTTTTTTTATTATTTATGTATTTGAAGTTGAAAACAATTGTTTTACGAAAGTCCTAGAATGAGAGTGTTGTAATGACTTAATTTTATCATGAGGGTAATTCAAAGCTTTATAAATACAACTCTAGTTTTACGCTACCTTTAAATTTATTAGTCTGTATAAACTAAACTCTGTGACACGACAGCCCATAAGCGCCAAGACCTACCCACTGAAGGGAGGAAATGCCGAGTCGACTGCCCAGTCCGAGGATCGAACCTGCGCCGATAAGCAACAACAACAACATTAAAATTTTCTGCCAATAAAATCATCGTATCTGCGTCGTACTATTTTCTCTTCTCCGTAAGAAATATGCTATTTCTTTAGAATCATAAGCGGGGGTACAATGGAAAAATACCAAAATTAGCTCATTAAAAAATCCATAGTTTAATATTCTTGTTAAATAATGGTTATTCTATAAATATAATTAAATAACGATTTTGAAGAAATTCAAGTCTCAAAATTCATCAATCCGTGCTTTTCTCCTTCCTCTCGGCACCGGGCTTCATTAGTCTGTATACATGCTTAAGAAAGTTCTGAAATCAACATATTTGTAGTTAATTACTTGTAATATAACTTAAACAATTAAAAATACATTATTTAAAAATTAGAAAAATAAAATTTCGGAAATATCAAGAGTTGACCAAATTTTTTGAAGTCTTTTTGTGTTAATTATAGCATGGATTCTACTGGTGGTTGGTTGGCGACTTGAGACTTTTTAAGCAACAATGATAGCTATAGATTGTTCTGTTTATTTATAGATTGAATCATTTGTATTTGATTGTGCAAAAAGGATTTCATTTTAACTTTCAGAAATTTTCCTACATGGCTTTCAGTAAAGTCCATACAATGGTTTTGTGACTGTGATTTTTGGTTCTTTGTTTTATCTTTTATATTGTAAAATGTTCAATTGTTATTTTTAGTATTTCATTTTTTCCAAAACAAATTTCAGAAATTATTTCCCTTTAAGTTATCATTGTTAATTCGATTGCTACAATCAAATTAACTGATTGCAAATAAAATTGTTTATTTGCATTCTAAATTCTCATCTATTTTCGTTTTTATGTTTTATTTTAAACTTTTTCATTTTCTTCTATTCTAAGTGGATTTGATTATATACTCTCTGATTTGATCATATACTTAGTTATTAGGATTAAATTAACTCTTATTATAAATTTGTTATCTTTATAAACAAATTATATATGTGAGCACAAATAATGACAATCTTCTCTAAAAATTTATTTTACCATTTTATTAAATGTTCAAATCTAATTCATTTTTTTCTCTTTCCAAAAGTAAACAAGGGTAATGAAATAACTATTCAGAACTCTTCTAACTGATCAATAAATTCAAGTGTTCTTGTAGTGAAATATAGCTAATGACTTATTTTTGTGATAAAAAAAATTGTTCTCTTAAATATACAGATCCTAGAATTTTTAAGTGTAATTTAAGTTTTAATTTGGACGAAAAAGTTAATGAGTTTGAATTTCTCAACCTTGAACCATTAAGTCTCAAAAGGCTCATATTTGGTGAGCATTTTTTTGTGAAAATTTCATTAAATTTATTGGTACGTTCTTGACCAAAGAATTGTCCTACTTATAAAATTGAAATTACTCGAACAGTTATATAGAGTTTACTCTTTCAATAATGTATGCAAAGACACTGAACTTATAAATAAATAATTTATGTAAAACTTCTAAAACACATAGATGAAAGTTGTATATTGAAGAATGTCAGATTGTGCTGACTGCTAAAACAATTTTGTAATTATATCAGCAAGAAATATAATGCAATATTAAAATAGGATAAAATGAATACTGTGTGGAATTAAAAATGTTTGATTGAACTCAGTATCATTATACATGACTATCTGTTCAAGTGAAAGAACAAGTAAATGTTCCTTAGTATGCGGTATGCACTGCAGTATTTGCTTCGCAGTTTCCATGTTCAGCACCAGATTGTCCTACAGTTTTGAAGTAAGAGTGCCCAGTCATCAATCAGCATCTGTTTGAATTTTGGGATGTTCTCCGGAAGATGTAATCGTGACTCAAGGCGTTTCATTGAAACATTCCACACATATTTTTTGGAATTTAAATCACACAGGGAAGTACATTGGCTAATCCATTCGAGTGATATCTTTCCTTTCCAGTTACTGCTAAACAGTAGGAGTCCTGTGGCTGTGCATTGCCATCCATAAAAACGAGTTCTACTCCAAACTAAACCTTGGAACAGGGAAAGATCTTATAACAGTGATATCTGGTACAGAGCCTTTGTCGAAAACTTGGGAGCTCAGTTCATCCGTTCAGCATACCTCCTAAAATGATATGTCTAGGACCACTGTAATGGTCTCTTTTCGTGATGTTAACTAGAGATTAAACCGACTCTTTACTAGTCTTCGAATCAATTGGCGTTGAGAATATCTTGTGCCACTGAAAGATAGGACACACAGGACTCCATTCATGAGATGTCTCCTTTTTTTTTTTTTTGTTTTGTTTTGTTCCTTGCACCTTTCTAAACGATGGGCAACTCTCAAAGGGATGCAGTGTTTATAACGGCAGGAAAATAGGCTGTCTTTGTGGAAGCGTCTGGACACAGTGAAGCGCGACTTTTGTCGCCCCATTGATGTACACACTTGTTGAGCAATAACGCTTGCTTATTGGTTTTGGGGATTTTTTCGCTTGCAAGACGATATATCGGTCATCCACTGCAATTGTTTTCCTAGATCTGCTGCCTCTAATCTTTCTAACAATTACCTGTAGTTTGGAAGCCTTTCCAAACGTGCGAAACGACAATTGTTGATTCCACATTCTTTAGCTACTACGTCCTTATTCTAGCTTTTCGATCATTCTTCCATTCTTGAACTCGTGCAAGTAATTTCTTGTTGCGATATCTCATGAAAGAACACATTTGTACTTACAACGAAAATCTTTAGTTACTTTTTCTTCCTTTCTTATAATGTAGCCTTGAGCCTGGGCGTGCCGATCGCATGTGTTTTGCTTACGGTCACGTCGCTTGTGACGTTTTGCTCCTGACATTTGCATATGAATGACTTTTCTACTGAATTGTGATTTCATTGTATTGATGGCACAAGAATTC
Source organism: Latrodectus hesperus (assembly GCA_037975125.1). NCBI lineage: Eukaryota > Metazoa > Arthropoda > Arachnida > Araneae > Theridiidae > Latrodectus > Latrodectus hesperus. The sequence goes on along the minus strand of CM075854.1, from coordinate 108,694,516 downwards.
TCTGTTTCTGTGATTTAATGAGACTATCTACTTAAAATTTATATTTCTGCTTAAGTTTTGCACACCAGTGCATTCTGGTTTTGCAATAGCTTTTAATGATGAAAGGAATAAAAAAAATTAGTTTTCCGCGAAGACGATTTTTTTCATATGTATTTACTTTTATATCCAACATTTCATGTATTTATTTTTATATTTAACTTTGTAACATTAACTTATCTGCTGTCTTTAGAAGGATGATACAGTGGATAAAAAGTTTGTCGCAGTATTTCATTTCCATTACGCTTTGATTCTTCTACAGCACATATTTTTTTAAGATGACAACGCCCTTGTTACATGGCTCAATCTATTCGAACGCACTCAATTGAGACCATGAATAGAACACCTCGCATGATATTCTCAATCCCATGATTTCAGCATCATGGAGTTATTGTGCGCTTATTTGGACAAAGCAATTTCAAAACCAGAAACTTCTGTATGAGGGATGATCAGGAATTTCTTTGAATTTTGTGCACGACATTTATTTTAGCATGTGTACATTGCATTGCACATAACCATTTGCTTTGTGCTCGACCCGGTAATTTGGGCTTAGGGTAGCCCTACAACTTATAATAAAAACAGTTTGCATTCTTCCAGAGATGTTTGTAATATTTTACTCTAAACCTATATATAATTTATATATATTATCATTAAATTAAAGAATAAGTGATAAATATAAGTTAAATAATTAACATAATTTCTTTTAGAAACTTCTGACTGAATAAATGAAAATAGAAAGCAATTAGACAATAGATTATAAAAAATCTTTTTTCTATTTTTATTATTTATCTTATTTTAAGGTATATAATAGTGGTTTATACAATTACACACACACATACAATTATATATATATATAAGATATAATATATTTATAATTTTATTATTTATCAAAATAATCAGTATATTACCTATTGTGTGTATAAACTGTTAAAATGCAAATTTGCGTTCAATTTTCCCTCATTTTTCATAATGGGGATTATATCGTCTGTAATCATGCCAGTGCACTCAGCGGATAATCGGGAGTTTGCTGTGTGCCTGTATTCTTATTCAAATTTCTTGTGCTATAAGGAGAGTATTTCAGAAATAAAACTTTAACAGGTTCAGAGTAGAAATAATTTTATTTTGAACCTACCCACAGGACATTAAAACAAATATTACAGTTCTATTCCAAGAGGTGGGCCATTTGCCGCCGAAGTTCATAACTCTTGGACCTCACGGAAGAGTTCCACTGCAGAGCAGTAGAGGGCGCTCATTGCATTTAGGGAGAGAGTGCACAATGTATTTATATAATTAAACTTGAAATTTCTGAAAGGACTGTGTAACAAAGTAAAAAGATTCGTTGACAATTTTAGTTTTATGCAGAAACATCCAGAAAATGAGTTTCAAAAATTCAAATATTCTTAGTAAATAAAAATTTTTAAAATTTGAAAGAAACCAATACCCCGTTTTTATTAAAATGAAATTTATACGTTAAAGAGCTCGATATTATTCTCAATTAATTTCTGATTAATGAATCAAAATCAAAACTTAGTTATACTCTTGATCAAAACTCGATATTGAAAATGATTTATTCAAGTAAAAAGTAAAAGTTTTTGCCCTTTACTCATTTATGGGTATTTTATAGCAATTTTCTTTACAGGGATTTTGATTTCTAGAAAAACTTCAATGAAGCAATTTTTTAAAAGGTACACCATCTGTATACTCCAACTGTACTAGCTAAATTAACTTCTATTCACTTCAATTAGATTTTGTGACGCAGTTTTCAGTTAATTAAGAAAATTAATATTTCACGTGGAGTATGTTGCGAACTTTTTTAAATATATCAGTAATTATCACTATTTGTTGATAACGCAATTGTTTTGCAAGATTTTTTCACAAAATGAAAATTCAAAATAACTAAATTTGCTCAATATTCCCCTACTATTGATCAATATATTCATTAGTTTTAAACTTTCATTATAAAATTGATTAATAAATTATAAATAATTGAGTTTGTTAAAACTAATTATTTAAAAACTTGTGTTTATAATTTTAGACAATTTTGAACATTTAAAAAGAACAATTTTATGCATTTCTTTCTTATATAGTTTACTATTGAGAACTTCAAAGACATACATAAAGATATGAAAGTATGCAAGGCGGATCCATAAAAAATAATACATATGGCTTATTATGTAGAGAGAGAGAGAGAGAATTTAATAAAATAAATAAAAAAGTGAAAATTTTTTCTATTTACAGTAAGTAAGAATTTGACAGCATGAAGCATCACAATTTAATCTTTTTGCATGAATAAAAAAACAATGTTGTAAAAAGAAAAATATGCGTTATATACTTTATGCATGGTTTTCTAATTATTCAAAACTTCTAATTCATTGTTTGCTTATTAAGTAATATCTTATAAATAGTATTTTAATAGTAATTAAATGTAGGAAACTATGCTGCAGCTTATTAAGTTTTAATAATTTTCTATCCTTATTCGATTCCTAGGAATATTTGTTTTTAAAGAAACATTTTTTTTCCAAAATATTTTAGTATTGGAAGCCTAAGGAAGAGTTATTGAATTATTCTTCTATATTCAAAATCAATTAATTTATTGCAAATGGAATTTTAAAAGAACGTAATTCCGCATATTATTCAAAGAAAAATAAGAATAGTACCAATAGAAACCTATTCTGGATTAAAAAGGAAAAACTATTTTATTTATTTATTTATTCAAAAGCTACTATTATTTAATTGAGGAGCTTTTGCTTATATTTTTATGTTTTAACGCAATTTCCAATCAATAATTTTGAATTTTTATCATTGCTTCTTCCCTCTCTTTTGATAAAATACAATAATATCTTGAACAAAAAATTAGAGAAAATGAATGTCTAACATATTATTTTTAATAGTTTTGTAATTTAATTTTTATTTCTCTGCTTAACGAACTTTTGATTTTAGTAACTAATTTACCAATCTCCAGGAGTTCGTAAAAACGAACATCTGTTTTAATTATAGTGCAAATTTGTTTTGTTTATTAATAATTATTCCGTCGAATTTCAGGATATAATAAATTTGTTAGAAAAATAGACGTACACTTCTATAGTTTAAAAACACCACATGCTTTAATTAAAAGTTACCTATCTAAGATATTTAATTCATTATTTAAGATTGCTAAGATAAGGCAATCATTAATGGTAAATTAAATTTTAAATGACCCTATGAATTTTCTTATTGATGAAGGGTTGATATCGCATATTCATTATCAGTTGATCCGAGAAAAATTGTTGCGTTCTAGTTGAAAAAGGCAAATTAATTATAAATAGCTATATCCAATTTTAGAGAAAATTTGTAGATGTCTATTAATTAAGAAATTCACAGAGAGAAGCTCTGTAATAACTCACAAAAAACAAATTTATAACCAGTTGTCGATGGAAAAACATTTACAAAGATTTGCGATAGTAAAATATATCTCTTGGTAGTAAATTTTTGTGTTTGTTACTTTATATTTTATGTGCTTATACTACAATCGAAAATACAAAATAAACTAGTAAGTCTAAACGTAAATATTTGTTTATTTTCTACTTGATGCATGTTGTTCAATAAAAACTTTTTTTGACACGATTTCTAATTATTTCAAGATTATTCGAAAAAAACATGACTCTAGTTTATAATTAAAACATTAATTGAAAAATGCTCTTCCAGAAATTAAAAGATTTTTAATAGTAATTATATATATATATATATTTCTGTAGCAGATTTGAAAAATAATCCTAGCGAGAAAGCAAGGTTTGATCAGCTGTATTAATAGCTGACTCAACTTCCATCAGATTTTACTTGTGATACGGCTACTATATCATCAAACTTAACACATTATTTTACTAAGCAATGAAGTTTATCGTATTCCTTTTATTATTCTGCAACGCCATTTAATTGAAAACAATTAAATTATTTATCTGTTGTATTATACACTGATACTCTTGTGGTATAATTTGAAGAAGGTGTTTTTGTATTTGGATTACATTCTGTGAACTGCAATATTAATGAACAATATTAAAGGTAATAATACTATATGTGTTAAATTCCATAAAAATAAAACTGATTTTAAGAATTCAGTTATGATAGACAGTTGAACTGAAATTCGGTTAAGCAGCTTATGTAAGATTCGGAGAAATAATTGCATGCAAAGATTTCAGGGAGTTGATTCTAGAAGACAAGAAAAAAAAGAACACTGAATTTATCTGCCTTTTCCAGAGGAAATGCAGATAAATTCAATGTTGAGAGGTTTGATATATAAATTTGTAGAAACGTATTTCAAATAATAATAACGATTATATATATATATATATATATATATATATATATATATATATATATATATATATGATGTGGGGGGGATTGAAAGCGCCCCAGAGGGTCACTCACATGCTTGCCGCTGGACATGCAGAGGAGAAAGGAGGAGAACGACGATGAGATGAAAAGGAAAAAGACGCGATGACGTAAAGACTCGAATGGATATTACATTCGTTTTGAATTATTACTAACTAACTAAGATGTTAGATCGTGATTTAATATTGTAAATAATGTACATAACTTTTTGTCTTATTCTGTCCAAAACCATAATTAAATCATTTAAATGTTAACAGTGATATTATTTTTTGATAATAAAGTTTAGAACCCATATATATATATATATATATATATTTCTGTAATATGTCTACTGAAACAATGTCACTGACTATAGTATTATGTTTCTCTTTGTCAAGATGAAAACATCCTCCTTTACTTAAACTTGCATGTTCTCCTTTGCATAAATATTTTTTCATATTATTTGGAAGATCTTTGTATACTTCAGACTATCTAATTAGTTTTCATCAATCAAAATTAAAAATGGTAATTTTGTTACAAATGTGTTTTTGCCCAATCAGTTCATAAAAACATTTAGGCAAACTTTAGCATATTATTAACAATATAGTAACACATACCATGAGATTAGTATTATATGTTATACAATATATTAACAGACCATGACATTAGTATAAAGTGTCTTTTGAAACGTTTTCATTCATTGGTAATCTCTTAGATAAAAATCCGATATTGATTTCGTATATTGATCGTTAGCAAAATAATTTATTTTGATCTTTCCTGAAAGATCTCTTTGTAAGTCACTAAAGAATGATTATATAGATCAGAAATATAGCATCATCTGAAAGGTAATAGTTTTAAATATTCCCTTTAGTATGACAACATAAATTACCTTATTTTTATAAAATTTTATTGTGAGTTACTCCAAAAATATATAAATTTAAAGGTAAATTGCATGGAGTGACTATAAAGTTAGTCTATAAAACGAGAAATTTTTCCAATCTCAGAAAAAATTTATATTTTAGTTTCATAACATTTTTTGTTCAAATTTCCTGAATCCTATTTATTTAAATATTCATTTTTCAAATAATGAAACAGACATTTAGAAATTAATCTAGAAAAGGCATTAATAAAACAAATGTGAAAATTCTGTATTAATAATCATATAGTCTGAATAAATTGATTCAAATCTAACAAAAATAATAATTTAATGTAAAATGAATAGCTTGGATTATTAATTTCTATGCAATCTACTAATAGTACTAAATGTCTACAAAGTGACTGCTGGTAATTAAAGGTATCTTTGAAATATAGAAAACTTGTTCATTATTTTCTTGATTGTTTTACTTTCACACACACACACAATTACTGAAAAATATTCCTATTCCTTTCTATATACACTTAAAATCTGACACGATTTTTTCTTTAAAAAAATAGGATTTTATTTAGTGCTGTAAACAAGTTTTAAACTTTTTTTTTAATTTTATAATTCTGTGTTTCTTTTCTAACGATGCATTGTTTTCAAAAAGAAAGCTAATTTTTTTAAAAAAAATTTATCATTAGGTTAGTCTTTAAATATGGCGATTTTTCATTTAACTAAAAACTGTTCATTGTAAGTAAATGAAACTTTCTTATTTTATTTTATATTATTGATTTGAAAAATTTGATATTGGTAAGTTGCAAAAAGTTTTTGAATTTCTTAGTAATTAGATAACATTTCATGTAACTTTAGTAACATTAGTAACATTTCATGATAATTTTATCATGTATTATCTTACATATACATATTAAGGGCAAATTATAGGCATTTTTACTTAAACAACTTCTTTTTTAACGTTTTGATAAAAATGTTATTCCTAATAATATTGAAGTTAATATAATTGTTTTAATTTTTATTACAAACACCAGCAATTGATTCGAAATCTGTCATAAATATGTAAATTTATAGTAAATATATAATCGTAAATATGTAAATTTAAATATTTCTGTAAAATGTTATTAGAGAATTATTACTAACATATTAAATAGTTTAATTCTTTAACGATGATTAAAAGTATTATGTGCGACTTCGAAAATAATTTTACAAAACAAATATTCTATAAATAAAATAGTGAAAATTTTTTTGTTGAAAACTATCAACTCAAAATAATGCGAAAAGCTATAGAGTTTCTACACTCCATGATAAACAAAAATCTTATAGAAAACCCCTTTTTCATTCATCAATTAAAAAAAATGATGGTAAAAACTTGGTGAGCATTCTTCTAATTTATTGAAAATATAGTTATCACATTTTTCAGAGCCAGAACTTAATTGGTTTTATTCCATCTAAATTGAAAATACTTCAGCGCTGATATTCAACGACCCAAACATTTTCAAGTAACAATGATAAGTTTCAATATTTAGTTATAAAAGTTTCAAATAATGTGTCAGAAAATCACAGAGATGGTTTTGGTTCATTAAACATATCGAATTTAATCTCTTGTAACATTGTTACCAGAGTTTTTCTTTTTCAACGGAACAAAAATAACCATAAAAAGAACAACTATCTCTAATACTAGGTACCACCTATTAGAAAAGTTAGTTTAGCATTAATAGCAGCAAGTATAAAGAGAGAGGTTGCTACGTGAAGATAAGTACGATTTGTATTCTAGTATACTTTTATCATTTGTTAAGAGGCAACTTAAAAACAAAGAGAGAGAGAGAATATCATTAACGTGGTCTATGATTTTTTGTCATCGTTGAATTATGATAAAATGTTGATGATATTTTCTAATTTTTTTTCATTCAGTGGGCATTGAAGTTTAATAAATATTAGCAATAGCACATCAAAGAATATCAATAATGAATTTATATTCTTCTATATATTTTCTGAATAAATTTCTGTTCGAGTTACCATAAACTATAAATAGTTTACATAAATTAAAAGTATGAACTAAGGAAAATTTCTGTTGTAATAAAGAGCAATTCCAGATGAAGCATTATAAACGTAAACATATGGGTAATTTTTTTACTATTGAATATTATCATGTTTTTAAGAGATTAAAATATAATCGTAAATCAAACAAATATTTTTATATTTGTGAAATGAAATTAAATGCATACATTACTATAGCATTTATTTTATGGAATTAATTAAATTATTTGATGTAATAAATGTTATTGTATTTCTAAAATTTAGAAATTGCTCCATAAATTTCTTAATTTTGGTGAATTTTTTCATATTATTATATAAAAAAAATAGTTTCTTATGAATTAGGCTTTATTAATAACAGCTGTTCTTTTATGACGTTTAAATTAAATCTTAAGACAATAATATAATCTCTGATTAATTATTATAAGTATAGTTTTTAACCATGTTTCAATCTACTTGTCCCTCACCACTGCTTATAATTTTAAATTAAATCTTAAGACAATAATATAATTTCTGATTAATTATTATAAATATAGTTTTTAACCATGTTTCAATACATTTGTCCCTCACCACTGCTTAACCTTAACGATGTTCATTACAAGTTGCAACGACAGGTACTCTGGTATAGTTTATCCCTCATATTTCCTCATGTTGTAGTAAATGAATCAAATGTTTAACATAATTTCGTATACATATTCAGAATAAAGGATTTGCTTACCAAAATTAGTTTTAGATATTTCAAGTTGCTTAAATCAAGATTTTTTTAATTTTCACTCCAGGGCTGGTGAAAATAGTTTTCGAAATGGTTAGCATTTTTAGAGACTTAATATTAAAGACAAAGCATGCATTGTGTCTTTATACTAAGTAATTTTATAAAATATTTTTTGTAGGAACAAACAGTTCCAATGAATCCCAAGACAAAGACCACAGTTTTTTTTTTTTTTTCATAAATAGAACTACATCTTTTGCAAAATTCTAAGTAAATTTCATAGTTCTGTAAATATGACTCCACACCCTTAAAACAGGTTTATTTTTTTATTCTTGCATATTATACATATATGCAGGTTATTAGTATTTAAGTTATTCATACACACATTGGTTCTTATGAGTAAGGAAAATTTAGGAAGCAACAATTATGTGGGTAAATAAGAAAAAACTTGTTAATTTGCAGTTACAGCAAGAAGCAAATGAAATATATAGTCACAAATAAACATTGATTTAGTAATAAATCAAAATCACAATTTCACATGGTTGAAGAAATTTAACCGTAACTCTATTATAAACCTAGAAATCAACCTTATAATAGTGAATTATACAATTCTTTAATAAGTCTACTTTATGTTAGCCCATTATAAATTTAGCTGTTACAACCGTTAACATTGTTGACTGTTGAATTAAGTAAAATCATAGGATAATTAATACTGTTATAGCAATGGTTGTTATTAATACCAGAACGCTTGATTAAAAAGTTAATCTGAAGGTTTTTTATATAATCTTTTGATTAAATTTGGATCAATTTTGATTGAGAGAGAATTAGAATTTACTGAACAAATTGTTGTAAAAACAATGCAACGCATAGTTCTTTTCAGCCTTTCAAGCAATTTCTGAAAACTAAAAACTAATGTTTAAGACTTAATAATGACAATGTTTTTCAGAGAAAAACTCTTAATCTTCTAACCTCAAAAGCAATGATTGTTTTCTTAATGTGGATACCAGTTTACACTGGAATAACGAGAAATGAATGGATAAATTAGCTAAAAAGGAAACGGAAAATTTTTGTAATAAAATATTTTTACGATTTACATCGAGGAAAAACCTTTATGATTATTTTCTTAAGAATGTTATCTGTGTTAATCTACTGATTTTGGTTAGTTTCCTATTCACCAATGAATATCTGAAAACCAAACAGAGGATATAATTCTTTTAAAATACATCGTTTATTTTACTTTCTGATATTCATAATGTAATACAATATAGAAGTTATTATTATAACTTCTATATCACGCTATAATATGAACAGTATATATAGTTATAAGATATCATAAAAGTTATTGAGTTTTGAAAATTTTTTAATCAGTTTCTCATTAATCAATTTACAATAAAAATATAAATTTACAAGTTTTCAAACTTATAATCTAATTTCATACAGTTATTCTAATTTATGAAAGTTTATTCTCTAATGAGTTGTGTTGATCCATTACTTCATTTCTGCGAATCCTTTCCTAATTTCCTATTCAAACTTTGTTAAAATTTATGCTGAGCCTTAATGTTAGTCATGAAACTTTTGTTCTATAGTATTAGCTCTAGTGTTATATACACTTAACATAACTTAATAATTTATATTTGAATACCTAATAGACTAATGTGGTAGCAATATTAAATTTATATATATATATAAATTCACACATAAAAATATATTTAGCTAAAAATAATTTTTCTCCAGTTGATCAAATTAATAGCTATCAATGTATAAAAATGTGCACACTGGATACACATCATTCTTAATTTCTAGGAAGTTTCTCTTAAAATTAATACTGTATATTTCAAAAAAAATTTAAATTGAATATTGCTATTACGCTGTTTAATAGCATTATATTTGACAGAATGTATAACAGCAATGTATGGTTTGTCGCTTAGCTATTATTTTTTGAACGCGAACACTAATTGTATCGATCTACGCTTAAGCTCACGAATTGAATTACTCAGCGTTAACCACCATCGTCATGAAACATGGATTTGCTTTTAAAATGGAATTTTCATTTGCTTTTCTATCACAACACACGCTTTGGCCAACTTATACAAAACTACTTCTATGCTTGAAGGAAATAAATATTCTTATTATAATTATAAATATTCTTATATATATTAATCCTTTTTGAAGATGCATATTTGTAAATAACCCTCGTTAATTTCTAATAAACTTATTTTTATAATGCTTTGTCTGATTATTTATATAAGCTCTCATAAGAATTATATTTTACTATAGCATGGTTTTAAGTGAAATTAAATTTTTTGCTATCTCTCATACGTAGTAATTAGTATAATTTTGCGTATATTTGATGGTGAAGTTAACGCAATACAATTAAAATATGCAACGTGACCCACGAGTATTTTTTCTAAAGAGTATTATTATATGCTAAAAACTATTTCGTAATTTATTGATATTTAAACATAGCATTTAAGCTTAAGAAACAATCAAACTAAAATCTATAAAGGCTACAGTAATGTAATCTCTCTCTCATCGTTATATTAGTCATATCATTGTATTTATTCTAAAATTTATTATAAATAAATTTCTTTTGCAGATTATATAAATTAGATTTAATTTTTTTCTTTTTTGGCAATTATTATAAAATTTTCTGGCATCATGATTCAAACATCGCACTTGGAAATTACTTAAAATTTAAAGTAGAATTGTTCTAAAAGTTAATACTAAAGTATACGTTCTTGCTTATTTTGATTAGCCTATTTAACTATTTTCAGTAAAATTCTTGAAGACAAACACTATTATGACAAAACTAAGTAAATTTACTCATAATTCACTGAATAATATATTTTTAAAAATAAGAAAATTGCTACGAAATGTAAGGGGTTTTCAAATTATCGTAATTATATTCTTTTCTTTCAAAGTAATTATGTGCTTAAATTTTTTTAATATTTAGCATGTTCGTGCATATTATCTACAAATAAAAAATGAGTTATAATTTGGCATCACTATGTAATTATTGGATTTCATTTGATTAATTCAAATCTTTTAAAGTTTAGGTACTTTTGCCTTTCTTAAGCGTATTTTGTAAAATTTTCGATACAGTCAGTAAGTAAAAAGCATAATGAATTTTTAATTAAGCTATCTCCTGTTCAACTGCTATAAAAATATATTAGAAATATACTAAGGAAATTTCGAATACACTTTAGTAATTGATTGTAATATGAGGGCATATATGCATATGTAGTGCCTTATATCTTTATTTATAAAATTTAGAACATTATAGCTACTTTTTTATAATTTTCTTGAATCAGAGAATGTTTGAATTTTTGAAGAATACTTTATTCATATGTATTTTAACCATGAATAAAACTGCACTTTTAAATTATTTAAAGAACAGAGTTATGGCAGCTGCATACAGACGCTTCCGGCGTATAATTTACACCTGTAGTGTCTTGCCATTATTTACTCTCACGGGACCAGGTGTAAAATTGTAAAGGAAAATGAGAGTGTTGAGAATATTTTTAAATGCATGCAATGCATCTGTTTCCCTTGAATTATAAGCAAATATATTTATTATTTTCAATTTATAACAAATTTTTCACACCACAAAATATATTCACTTATAATACAACTTTCTAGGCAAAAATAGGTGTACAGAATGAAAATGACACAGAAATGTTTATATGTTTTTACATACATGTATTTCGCCTAGATATATTTCTAATTGAGAGAAATTATTTTTCTATGTTCATCAATATTGAAGCATTTGTTTGGTAAGTGTTTAACATTTCAAGCAATTTTTTTCGTATTTATTGAAATAAAAAAAGCATTTTAATGAAAAAACCCACTTTTTTAAATATAAAAACACTCTGCAACAATGATTCGTCTTAAATTGTCGCTCTTTTGTTCGCTTCAATGTTATTACAATAATTGTAAAAGAAAAACTCAGATGCGGAGCTCTCTCATGTGATAGTTCTTTGTTATTAGATTTGCTAAGACAGAAAAAAATGGTTACACTTACAAATTCTGAAACATGGAACCGTCGCTTTTGCAAAATTCTCTAACTACTTGTTAATTCTTTGGAATCAAATGCAGTATTCCATGTTTTTCTGACAATAATTTCGAAAATAATACAGAATGGATCATTTGGTGGGATTAAAATCTTCGGCCTCTTAAGGATCCTCTGTCCTAATTGAAATTTAAAAAAATGTTTCTAGATTTGAGTATACAAGCAAAACTATAGAGTTGAGTAACTTGCTCCTCCGAGAGTTCAAATTTAGCAATGTGTAGGGTTTTACAAATTTACAGTGAGAAAATTTATGGAAATCATATCTGTAGTCATAGGTAATATCTTCAAATAATCTTCAAATTTTTGAGGAAAAAATATACGTACATTGAAACGATTCATTCATACAAAATTCTCATCAACATAATTAGTATTATTAAGGAGTTAGTTCTTATTGAACTGGTAAATACTAAAAAAATAATTTATAAAGCTGCATGTAGAAGATCTAAGTATTGAATAAAGAAAGAATGATAAATTTGATCTCTTTTTTTATACAAATTTATGTTACCACGAAATAGCAACAAAATAAAAAATGAAATCATAATATATGGGAGAATAATCGTAAGTACATTATTTTGAGACATTCTGCTATATTTTGAGTCGTTATATATTAAATAAAAATCATATGGCATAAAAAGGTAAACTTGACTTACATTTTAGGTTTATGTTTTAGCAATCCAATACAATCTATTGAAAAATCCAAAATAAAATCATTCTATGATTGTAAGAGTGAACAAATTATGGTAAAATTCAATTCTTTCCACTAAAAGTTTCATTCAATATATTTTGTTGAAGTAATTAACGAAAGAATTACATCCCCTTTTGTTAATGCAAAAATGTCATGAATGACGAATATTACAAACAATAACAATCGAAGAGTGAAAATTCATATTATGAGCAAATTTAAAAGACACGGAAAATTTTGTGCAGCATTGATATGATTCTTATACCCTATTAGTACTATCTACTACCTATGGCTCAAAATCTCCTTCATAGCTTAACAAGTTACTCATGCATCATTGCCATAATTATGATACATTACATGTTGAATGCATGTTGCTATTTATGTGTAAACAGTGTATTAAAAATATCTCATTCTTTTTTAATTAAAACCACAGAAGTGATATTCAATAACATAAAACATTGAAATCGACGGAATCACTAAAAATATTTAAAATTCAAATTTGTTTATCTTTTATTTAAAGTGTTCAAATAAAAAAAATAATGCTTTCAAATATTGCAATCCAGATTTCAAATTTACATAAAGTATAAGTTGATTTAATAAGCTCTTCACATTTTAGTTTGTATTGCAAAGAATCTACACCTTGTGTATGATAAAATACATTTTAATACATTTATAAAAATGTTACAATACGTCAATTGAGTACTTACTGTTGGATGATGGCACCTAGCGGAAATTTCTTGAACTTCCAAGCACGTATTAATATGCAAGAGCTATCTTACATTTTCAAATACAAGATTTCTTCAACTTCGCAACTTCAAAATCGTTTCTGTATTGTTTCGATAAATTAAGAATGAAAACTAATTTATAAATTCCTTATACATTAAATTTAAGAAACCAATGAAGCATGTTTAAGAATAAATTTTAATTAATTAAACAAATTGTATTTGGTTCTATAAAACTTAATAGGTAAAAATATTTTGTTAAAATTATCTATTTTTAATGAAAGTATAATTTGTGCATTTAGAAACTACATCATTGTGTATGCTTTAATAAAAAAAGTGTTTTACTTTAAAATTTGAGAATTTATCAATAAATATTTATCTTTTTTCTTCGCATTTTCTGAAATAAGGAATTCAATAAATTCGAATTTCATGAACTTAAAAAGTTCCTAAATTATTTAAGAAAACAACTCGTTTTCAAAAAAATCTAAAATCAATCCAACGCATTGTACAACCATCTTACATCTTTTTTATTCTAAGAACAAAACTTACACAAATCAGCTCTCACATTAGAAAATATCTTATAAAATTTTCCTTTGTTTCATATTTCTTTGTATTCACGAAAGTTATAATGCATGCTCTCTAATTAATTTTTGCTCAGTTTATAATTTTTAGCCTAGAAAATTATTTTATGTACATGTATTTCGTTTCTCCTTTTTCGGGCGACAGTAAATTTTCCAACAGAAAGTTAAGTTTAATAAAAGCGTGACTTTTTTTTCTGAAAACATATATCCGTTACAAGTGAAAAATATTTTCTTTAAATAGAGTTTTCATATGCCCTCTAGCAGAAATGACTCAATCAGAGTAGTAGGTGTTTGCCTGAAGAAGATGGTAGAAAAAAGAAGTGCCAATATTTATTGCAATATTCATGAGTTAATGTCAATGAAAATAACAAAGAAAAACAAAAATTAGAATACGGAAGAAAATTGAGTTGGGTTTTCCCTCAATGCTGACTCACATTGTTGGGGAAGATGTACTAATTGCAATTTTGCTTAGGTTTATTTAAAACATAAAATATTGATTGTAAAATCGTCAGCTATGTTTCGAATTTAAAAGTGTGTAACCATTATTTTATTGCATTTTACTGCTATACAAGTTTTAAAATCCAGTATCAGTAATAAATATTTACATGATAGGTATGAAATATACCATATGTAAGCATTTACAAATGGTTTAGGGTGGCTTCAGACCGTGGGTGATGAGGTTATTTTTCTAGATACCGAACAAAAAATATTTCCTTAATGTACAACTGAATTTGTTTGGAATTAAAAAAAAACATTTAAATATTTCGTAAGTAAAATTATTTCAGCCTCACTATCAGTAAACTTGTATTTAGGATTTCATTTGAGTTTTTGAAAAAAATAGTTTCCCTGTTGCAAACATAGAGCCTGTTCAGTTAAGTTGCATTGACTCATATTTTGTAAATGTGATTTCCAACAAAAACTACAAAAGAATGCTCTAATTTTCAATTATTGTTTTTATGCATAAAATATATGGCAGCAAATAATATTATAAGAGATTGTAGTACTGTAAAGAAGCTCATATTATAAAAATTAGTAATGAAAATTTGTAAATTTCTGTCATGGTTAAAATGAGATTTTTCAGAAAAAAATTAATTAGTTTCAGATATAAAAGTAGTTTATGTATATCTCACAATTGTCAAGTCTGATTGTATTCCAATCACTTTAGAATCAGGAGTACTAAATTAAAATATCTGTCATAATTCTATAAAAAAAAACTGAATGTTTTCGCTGGAACTTACTCTTTTACATAGAAATTTCATTGTTCTGAATTCATGATTTCGGTAATTTCTGAGTTTATGTTATTCAAATAGAGAGTGTATAATATTTTACTCAGAAACACTGTAAAAAGTTTTGAATGAATTTTTGTTGTGCATGAAGTCATGAACCATGGAAAAAAATACAAAAAATTAAAATGAAACACATGCAGCCAATTTCACCACCTTCTAATCTTGTACGAGATTTTGGAAAATAGCAACATACGTCAACATTTATTTTCTGCAAGTGAATCGCACTTGATTACGATTGTTTGCCTCACAATAGTGAAACAATTTGTACTTCACTTTTCATATGTAGACGTAAAAAGCGATATCCAGGAAATTTTTATATATAGCGATATCCATGATTATTATTTTTGATATGAAATTTATTTGTTGAAAATTATTTTTTGAGAAAGCTTTATGTTATTTCACTTTTAATTTTTTGTTCAATTGAATTTTTTTGTTAAAAGAAAGCAATGGATGTATAATAATTGCTTTCTTAGCCTTTTTGAAGCAATTAGAGATACAAATTGTTACCTCGCTCTCAAAATGAACTGAATTCTTGTCTGTAATTTACTATATACTTAACTTAATTCGGAATTAGATTAATTTTTTTATTCATTATATTACTCAAAAAGTATGTTTGCTAAATTTGAATTTTAAAACAGATATTGTAATCAATAGAATCTCAAAAATAAATATAGGTTAATTAATTTAATACAAATAGTTTTTAATTTTTCCCAGAGTATTAATTTTCATTTTGCTTTAAACAATGAAAAAATACTTTAATGCTATTTTTAAGCAATGAGTAGTTTTATCCCGGTATATTAGAATTGAATTGAAGTCTTTGCAGTAGATCACATCTTATATGAGCCATAAAAAACTTTGTGAACATAAATAATAATTTGCATCATCTAAAACATACATAGGCTGTTTCAGTATACAAATATAAAATTAAATCTTGAAAAAAAACATAAAAGATGTTCTATGTTAAAGGTTCTGTAATTAAAAATTTTAAAATGTTTTCAAAAATGTCTGAAATTATTTTAAGAACTGCTTAAATATTTATTTGTTTTTCTTTTTCCTTTCATGCATATCATTGTTAGAAAGTGTATTTAAGAGTAATATAAATTTTAAGAATAATATTCATAGTACAAATATTTATAATACGAAATTCTTAATATTTAATAGCATCTTTTCAATCAAAAGAAAGTATTTTTAAGTAAACTAACAAATGAGAAATAAATATATATATATGATAGATCGTATATTTTATTTGTATTTAATAGTTTATATTAATTCCTTATATATATATATATATATATATATAGATTGATAGATAGATAGATATAGATAGATGTGTGATTTGAGCGGCAACAATGCATGTTTGACCAAAAATTATATAAATTTTATATCATATAAGTTTCATATTTTATTATTTAAATTATTGAAGATAATTGTAATCCCTATATATTCTAATTTATTGAAACATTTTGAAGAGAATTTTATATAATATGTTTGAAAAGGTATATAAAATATATTAAAAAATACGACTTAATTATAAATTTGATTTTTAGACAATATTATTGCAGTAATTTATAAATTCTCTTCTAAAATTAAAATATAACTTATAAAAAAATTAAAATTTTCCTGAAAGCTTTTAAAGTCTAATTAATTTTATAAGTCTAATTAATTTTATTCACATGAATTAGTGTGATTTGTAATCACAGATATTTGAAAATTACATTAAGTATACGTCAATAATTGTGTTATGAGGAGTTGGTAGCTGAAAAGCTGGTTTTAAGGTCTTAAATTCGTAGGTTTGATACTCATACCGGGTATAGTATTTTGGAATTGATTTTGAATCTTCTGTTCCTTGTTTAATCAGCCACTATGTGCCGTAAAATGACGAATAAATGAAAATAATTTTGAGAGGAATATTAAATTTCTTAATCTTGCGTTTTTATTAGGATTTTTTTTATTTTATTCTTTGAATTTTGGAAGATATTAAATAAGTTTAGTAACTGCGTACTTTATAAAATTAATTTAGAAAATGCCCTAGAATTTAATAATCTTGATATTTTTCATTTTCAGAAATACCTTATAGTTGTAAGAATTATTAGTTTATTTTCAAAATAATGCAGTGAGAAAATATATACTCCATTTCTATCAAATTATTCAGTGAAAATTGTAATCCATAACCTATTTTAATTTTTATCAGAAGAAGTAATCGAATTCCAAGGAATATTATCGTCTCAAGAAGCTTATTTTAAAAGTACAATGGAAGCATAAATGTAACAAATGTACAATAAAAATAAAATTTCCTAATAGAGAGAATACAATGTTTGCAATTGAACGAATTGTGAAAATAATTTTTCGGGTAACAATACTTCATTAATAATATGCTATTGTTCTAATTGCATTTTATAATGTTTGTTATTGATAAAGTCAGATAAAATAAATTAATAAAGCTAAATAAAGTTTTATTCTGAATAGAGAGAAAGAGAGAAATAATTTGTGCTTCGTGTGTGTACTGATTGATGTTTGGTTAGTTCCAATGCTGCTTCCTTATAATTTAAAATCATTATTGCTCTAAATTTCCATCTCTAATAGCTTAATTGATAAGGTAATCTACATTTGATAATTTTATTAACTTGCTTTTACTATAAAATTATTAAAAATTGCCATATTGTAAACATAGCTTGTTGAAGTTGCAAGTGTAAACGGCGATAACTTCCCAAACTAAATCTTTTTGCACATTCTTCCATGTTAAAATGTTTTTTTTTTTTCTAAATATAGGCTAACTTTCTTAGGAAATAATTTTTAAGCTACAATAATAATAAAATTTCTACGGAAATATTCCAGACCGTTAAAAATGCCACTGTTAAACATGTAATATGAAAATCTTAATTTTACTTAATTTAAAGAAGTGATAGAATTCAGGTTACTAAATATATTGTTCTTTGTACATATTTAGAACATTAAATAACACAATCATACACAAATATACAGTTACGAATTAGAAAAAAAAGAAACTTTTTATAATACTTTAATGTGCTTGTGTATGCAATTTTGCCGATTTCGTTGTTACTTTACTTTTTATGCATTCTATATAAATATTTATGATTTTGGGGTATTTAATGAATACTTTTTTTAATAACACCAACTTAAATGCAGTTTATAAGGCGAACAAATTTTGTACATCCTGAATAATATTTAATATTCAGAAATTCAAATCTTACTTTTTTAATTAATTTTAATTCTTTGAATTCTAATCTAAAAAACAAATTAACACAATTTAACCTAAAAAATTTTTAATTTTCCAATAATGATTTTATCTTCTTTCGATAAAAGTTTTCCGTAAAATGTATTTAATTAATAATTTAAAGCTTTTTTAATTTATATTATCAATCACAAAATGTTAATTAAGTTTAGAAAAAATGTTAATTAGCTAATCTGTATAAACTCTGTCTCGCTGATCTTATTGTGACTCATTGTTCTTTCTCACAAATTTTTTTAAAATACTTTATTAATTGACATGTTAATAAAACAGTTTCTCAAAAACTCTCAAAATTAAATTTTGACTTATTCTAATTATTCCAGTATTCCGGTTAAACTAGTAAAATTATCTTTTATTAATTTATGACTTCGATAATTAGGTATTTATATGATTTTTATTTGACGCATTTTTAAGTACTTCCTTTAAGAGATTTTAACATATAAGTAAAATAAATGTAATATTGCATTTTATGTTTGCTATTTTTAAGCAAAAACGCTTGATAAATTCAAAATTCAAAAGTGTCTAGGGATTCGATAAGCCCTTAGAATGTAAGAAAATTATAAATCGTCCTATTTCAACTAGCTGCTGATTTTGTATAGTAAAAAGCAGCAGATATATATATAAATATATATATATATATATATATATATATATATATATATATATATATATATATATATATATATATATATATATATATATATATATATAAGCAAATCTATATGGTGCTTTGTGTACTAGTATTTTGATGATTGTCGATCAGCATAAGAATTATTTGTATTTTGTGCATTAGGGTGGAAAGTAAATAAAAAAACGCACTTGGGAATATTCTTTTCTGACCATGTTGCCTGCTTGCTTATTTAGAGAAGCTTGCCCAGCTGACTATAGGTTTTATAGGTGTGGGTCACGAATGCGTTTCGTACTTCCTCCTGTGAGAGAAAAATGTTTAAATAAATAAAGGATGAAAGATTATCTGAACAAAAATAATCGGTGGACCGCACAAAAAGACGGCAGATAATTAGGCAAAATGAAGAAAACGTAGAAAAGTTCGTTTTAGAGAATATTTAACTTAATTTCAATTCAATAAATATTTCTCTTTAATATAATTTTGATATTTCTTAAAAGAATTTACATTAAAATAATAAAAAAGAATGTATGGAAAACAATTTATGCGATTATATAAATGTAGAATCTGTCTTTCACTCGTATTCTCTCCCAGAAATGTGATGATTTATTAAATATATTATAATGTTTAATAATACTAACTCCTCTTTATGCACTATTATTTTACATATAATTAGAGACACTGACTCCTTATGAGCTCTGATGTACTTGTTATCGACCTGGTAGCTGAAGGATTTGGAAAAGTTTGGCCTTTAGCTCATCAGTACATTGGTTCATATCACAAACTGTGTAGGGATTTTGTTATTTGTCAAAATCCACTATAAGCAATAAATTCTATGCAAATTAGCTCTCCTGTTATTATGTATATCTCAATTTATGAACTCTCATGTGCTAATATCATGTATATATATATTATATATATATATATATATATATATATATATATATATATATATATATATATATATATATATATATATATATATATATATATATATATATGTATATATATATATATATATATACGAGATGACCCAGCCACGCGTTGCAGTGGCTGAGTTTCTTATAATATATTGAATCAATTTTTTACTAATTCTTGGGTACAATCAAATTAATATTTTCTAAAAAAATTTAAAATAGGTTCATTCGTATGAGATTAAAAATAAAACGTTTCGCAAAAATTTAAAAGTAATAGGTAAAGTATCGAAATTTTGAAATTAAGCACAAATCAACATATACTTTCTGAATTTACATTTTATTCATCTTATATTCAATTATAGTTAGTAATCAGTGACTTACTTATAAAATATACTATATAAATTAAAAACATCTAAAAATAAATTGTTATAAATGAGGTAGATAACATTGACATCGAACTATTATTTTTTCAATTTTTAATTATTAAAACTAAAAAATTTTTCCACGGTATTATACTGAAATAAAAAAAATTAAAAGAATTTATCATTTGAATAAATAAATTTGATCAAAATGTTCTACTGAATAAATTAATAATTATCAAATTATAAAATAAAAATAAAAAAAATAAAAGGCTGTCAAGAAATACTTACATGTTTTGGAGGTGGTATGAAAATTAGTAGAGAAAAACAGCAATAAATAAAATTTTATTTTACTATTTATAATATTAAAAATATTCAAACTGAACACGCACAATAATAACACAATACAAAGTATAATTATGAAAGTGATTCACAAAAAATTGTTATAGTATGATTATACATCATGAAAATATATGTATCATGGAAATATATGAAAATATATGTACATCATGAAAATATAATAATAAAAATATATGTAAATTCTATATTTAACCATGCGATTGCGCGCGCACGTTAATTTTCTCGAAGATGTATAATCTAGAAAAATAAACACGTCGCCATCTGCCGAATACCTGTGCAACTTAGATGCTAAACCACCATCTATTAGGAACTTACTGAACTAAACAATAAATAAACATTAATGTCGTATAATAAATATTGAAAATAATAATTAACAGATAAAAACTATTCTATCTTTTAAGTTGGACTATATTATAAATGGTTACAAAATTTTATCAAAATCCGTTCAGTAGTTTCGGAGTTTATCGGGAACATACATCGTGACACGAAATTTATATATATATATATATATATATATATATATATATATATATATATATATATATATCAAATATGCTGGTGTTATGTATATAACTGCATTTTCAATCATACATTATACTTTGAAATAAAGTTTCTTAAATAGATTAAATATAGAAACAAAGTTATAATAAAGTTTAAAATAAAGTTTTGATGATAATGATACTATTTCTGATGAATTATACCAGACTTTCAACAATAGCTTGCTGTGTAGCTCTAATGCAATACAAATATTTAAATAAAAAATATGGAAAAGTAAGAAAGACAGCTGCGCGGAGAGAATAAAAACTGTATATCAGAAGGTTAACGGATTTCGTCTTCCTGACGCCATCTGAAAACTTTTGTAATGACAAAATATGTACAAACATTAATCACATCCATCAAAATATAGAACAAAAAGTAACCTCTAGGCTGTATCATCTTGGCAGAGAATTTAACAGATATATTGAATAAAAAAATATTTGTTAATACTATTTATGATCTGAATTCTTAATCGAGTTCTTCAAACAAGATTAAAACATTTAATTTTCTTGTGAAAAAAGAAGAATGAATATCATTCAAAATAAAATCAATAAAGAAACAATCATAGCATTGAGCAAACACTGATATTGAATAAATAGGAGGTTTAGAATATAAGATTTTTCATTTACTAATAGAATCTAACTATTTTTATCCTAGATATGTCCTTTTTTTCAAATACTAGCAAAATCAAACTAATATTTTTACTACAGGAAATATTTTTTTTAGCATTACTTTCAAATCCCAACAAATGTTAAGCCAGGAAATATTTTTGTGGCTTATGGTGTTTCTTCAAGTGGTATTGTTGTTGTTACCTACGACACTTGGACAAGCCAAGATCGCTATGTCATTGGTTATGAGAATTTAAGTCAGTAGAGTGCGTCTTTTGCTTAACCAGAGCTCCACGCAGGCGAAAGTATGAATTTGCTCTTAACTCCTCCGATAGATGACACCACCAGAGGACCCACTCTCTCAATTTTGACATTGTTCTGGAGGGGATGAAGTTTTCCTCCAGACCATTACACCCATGGTAACTGCTCACTGATCAACCACTGGACTTCTGATTCCACAGATTTAACGAGCACTTATATTGCATGTACTTGGTGGGTCTTTTGCGGCATTGGGAATCGAACCCCACCCTTCCGGATAAAAGGTCGATGACCTAATCACTAGGATACCAGTGGTATTTCTAAACACAATTACTAAAGAATTCAACTAATGCTTCTAGAGGTATTTTCAAATTTAAACAGAATCCCTCAAAATTTTCTGCTATTAGATATGTTTTTCTAGTCATGTTTATTTCTAATACAAGATATGTTTAATTTTAGTAATGCTTGTCAAAAATTATGGTACATATAAATAATTAAAAGTACCACGTAGCTCTAATTAATATTTCTAAATATTACTGATATATACCGATGATGCTTATAGGTATATATTAAATGAGGACACTTGACGCACTTTGATGTTGTTGAAGATACCAGTTTGCATAGCATTTGGTTGACGACTGATAGCATTTTGAATATTAATTATAAGGAGGTACATACAAAAGAGATACTTTGGTTAGGTGATATTTCAAGTTTGGTAGATCATGTAACTCATAATCATGAACCAAAACTCATGTTAACATAAATGATATTTATGTATACAATATATCTACGAATTTATTAATCACTTAGATGTAAACATATTTAAATGTTCTCTGATACGTTGAATAATTTCAGTATAAAAATTAAATAATATTTTTAAGCAAACATTGAATCTAGTCGACGAGAAAAAGTTTTTTTATTCAATAATGTATACATTTTTCTTTGCTTAAGAAATATAATCGAATGAGAAACATTTTCTTATTAAAGAATATCTTTAAATGGTATTAAAACCAGTTCATAAATAATAATTTTCCAAATTTGTCAATAAAATAAACTGTTAAAAAATAATTTTTTTATTTAAAAAAAATCTAATGCCTGATGCCTGATGCCTGAAAAGTTCAATACTTTTCAGGCATCATTTTGAAAGTTTACATTTTAAAAATAATGGAACTTATTTTTTGATTTTCGCAAGTTATTTTGTTTTAGTAAAATATAAAGAAAAGTTTTAAAATAGTGTAGTAAAATAAATTTATAAATTTTTATGTAATATATATTACACACAGGGCAAATCAATTTCCTACTTCTTTTACAGCTAACATTTCAAATAAAAAAAGAAAGTTATTTGCAATAATGCTGTTAAGTGGATGCTGAGAGAGAGAAAGAGAGTATTATATTCTCAAAATGAGAGTGTTAACTCACTTTGTATTCACATAAAAATGCCTTTCAAAGTATTGTCATTATCTCAGATAATGATTTTTTGATTATTTTTACAATTTCGAAATGTGAAATCTGCTTTAAAGATTTAGAATAAAAAGATACAGCTCTCATTTATATTTATTTATTATGCTTGAAACAGACAGATTTAAATTACATAAATAAGCGAAACTACTGATTTGTGTGTGTGTGTGTGTGTGTGTGTGGAACTTGATTTTTTTGTTGTTAGACTACTTTTCATTGAAATATGATAATTTAAAGTATACTTATTGGAGATAATTTGTTGAACTCAATTATATTTTACACTTTATCTGTAAAATAAGTAGGATAAATAAAACTTGGTTTATTAACAAATTCCCAAAGGGCCTCTTAAGAGTTTTAAAGGTTTTGAAAATTTTAAGAGCCATTTGACATTTTTATTCATAAATATTTATATCTCGCACATTTTTTACTTTTCGAAGGAAATGTTTATTATTGATGTTTTGACAATCTTAATTATGTATAAATCTTTATTTGGATAACAAATGATATTTCTTCTAAAATTTTTAAAGATCATGAAACTATTTGGAAGCATTTGGAATGAAATGTTTTAATTAATGAATGTTTTTAAGTATCACTTGCATTCGACTTAATTTTGGAAATGTGCTTGTTTGAAATATTACTTCGGAAAATATGATTATTATGATAGTTTGATTATTTCTAATAATATATAGGGAAAATGGTGTCTCTTTTAAAATTTTTCTATTCTTTGAACATTTTTATAAGTACTTGGCATGTAATATTTTGATTTATATGTGCTTATAAATATTATTTACATACTATTTACATTTTAAAAACAGTAGACAAACCTAAAAACGTACATTTTTATTCTTTCATTTTTAAATAAATAAATCAGTGTCAGAAAACTTAAAAGAAATTAATTCTGATTGTTTGAAAATTTTACAAATCAAATTTTCTGAATTTTTTAATTCTCAATTTTTGAGCATTTTATTAAAATATATAATAAAAACAATACGAAATTTCTGGTAAAATTTCATAACTAAAAATAAATTATAATGACATCAATTAAAAATCAAATGATGCATCTAGTTTTGAAAATGAGAAAATTCATTGAAAAGTTTTTAAATTATAAACAGAAATAATTACAAATTGCTTATTTCACTGAATAAATAAATGAATTGGTTTTATAAAAACATTTAGTTTTTGTTTTAATAATATTACTTTTTATAAGTCAACTAATATTTTTAATAATTGCTTCTAGAAATTTCTCGAAAGTATAAAGACTGATTATTAACAAATTTTACCATATTCATATACAAACAGTGTGAAACAAACTTAAAATGATGTTGCTTTCATATTGTAATTGAATCATGCTATTCTCACAGTAAATTATATGGAAAATAAAAATTACAACTAGGCCAATGTCACGTTTATCAAAAAATATAAGATGATAGTTTGATCAAAAACTATCTATATAATAATGGATAGTTTTGATGAATTTTTTGATAATAATGGATAATTTTGATTAAAAACTATACACTAAAATATATTTATATTATTAAAATTAAATAGTATAAATATGTTAAAAGTTTATACATATTCTTGTTCATAAATATTTTTGTTGAAATTTTAGTCACAACGTTTACATTCTTTTGATGAATATTTGAATTAAGAAAAATAAGTAAAAGTCTGAGTTTATAAATCTTGATTTGTTTCCATGAAATGATGAATTTCCAGATTGGTAGATTTAAAAGCATTGCTAGATTTCCAGATTGGGGTAATATGAATAAAAATTTGAAATACACTTATCTACAAACAGGTGAAATTGTAATTTTATCGGTTCATGGGATATGATTTCATTTCTTAAAGTACTAATGCTAATGAGTTGGTGAATTAATTGTAAAACATTGCACGTATTTTACATCTTAAATCAATTATATATAACTCATTGTTATTTTAGTAAAATAATATATTACTTCATAGTATTTTAAATTACAGTCCTATCATGCGAATTTATTTCTTTATGAAATTAATAATAAAGCTATATTTCCATTTCGGCGAAATTCATAGGAATTTCGAATTTCGTCACTGCCACCTTTAATATTCTGTAAAATATTAAAGAAGCAGGAACTTCTGACTGGATTCACTGAATTAAAAATGTAGTATCTTCCAGTAAAATAATTCCATATTATAACAAATTTTTATTCTACGATCGAAAATGACTAAGTTAAATCTGTAGCTTTTCTCTTTATAGAATTAATACTTTTATTTAATTTCCTTTCAGAGATTATTTTTCTAACATTTCTGTTTTTAAAGTTTAAGCCCAGCTAATGTGTCTTTTATTATTAACGACTTTGAACTTAGTTAATTGCAATTTAATTATATTAGGATCTAGCTAAAATTAAAAAAATATCTCATGAAAAATGTACCTCTTGCGCAAAATAAACAGATTTGATAACAAGATATGATGACATAATATAAATAAATATTTTATGAAAATATTGCTTGTTTATTTAGTCACTGCTCTTAAAAAATGCCTTTTTCTTTTGAAAAATATTTACCATTTTATATTAATAAATTGCTTTTTATTTTCTTCATGATCTCATAAGTAAGTCATAAGTAATATTTTGCATATAAATGGCAGTGATATTTGTGATAAATTCTAAGCAGACCTAATTCTAAGGGAAGATTTTTTTATTTTTTAACTGATTATGTTTATTATTCATATTCTTTGTTTCCTTATAATCAAAATATTTTCTCTCTTTTCCATATATTTATGAAATATAAACATTAATTACACTAAACATCATTGTATAAGAACAAAACTCGAAATGAAAAATAAAATGTCAAGCCTACAATAATATGCTATCTTTGAACTTTTGATATTTTTTCTAAATTGTATAACTATTTATTTTTAGTATTAATTTTCATGAATAAAATACCAAAAAGTATTTTATTCATTAATCAGTAGAACATTTCTTTTCACAATATAAGCAAATGAACATTTGCTTTGTTCTTAATATTTCCTTTTTTATGAACTGGAATACAGAGAGGTTTGGATTAAGAAAAACTTAAAATAGACATCAATGGACTGCTTTTAATTAATTCAATTTAAATTCATAACTTAGATCAATGAAATTTGCAAAAAGAAAAACAAAATATCTATTCTCTGAAAACTTGGTAAAGTAAATATGTTTTAATTATAATTGTGAACGAATCTTATCTATTTCCTAAATTTAATTAATTTCTTGATTAAATTTTCCAATTTTTTTTTGATGAAAAATAAAGAGGAAATGTTGAATAATTAATATTTGACTAATAAAATGTAAAAATATTAAATATTTAATGTAGCATTTACTTTTCCCGCTTATTTTATTTCTGAATTGGAGATATAATTATCCAAATTATTTTTTAATTTTTTAAATCATAAAGAAGCAAGTGGAAAATTATTTTTTTTTCCAAATTAAGTAGAGTTTTTAAAATTATGCCCAAGTTTTTATTCTCTTTTGGAATTTAATATATTTACTTCAGTTAAATACGAACACTATAAAAACTATTCCGCATTTGAGCAAAGAGTATAAGTGATAATTTAATTTGATTATTGACTACTGTGTCGAAATTTTATTTTGATAATCGAAATATAAAATAGTTAAAAATTTTTATCCTTTTTAATATAAATCAACCCTTACAAAATTTACCAACACCCCTGATCACTGCATTTAATATATTTAGTATTAATGTAGCTCAGTTCTTACCTGTAATCAATATAGAAAATACTATCATCGTTTTTAAACAGTAATAATTTTTTGTTATTGATAATAATATTACTTACTATTATTAGAACAATACATTAATTTATTAAACTAATAATAAAGTATGGTTTTATTTTTAAACATGTGGATATTGTTACCATATGCTATTCAGAAGTCGTGCTAAATAATGATAATGATATGGAAAATGATTATTCATCAGGTTTTGGTATCCAAAACCTTGTTTACTACATTAGAATGAACGATGATTTGGAAGCATTTGTTTTTTAAGCAAACCAAAGTAAATTTTTGTATTTTTTTCTATATCATTACTTAATGGATAGATAAATGTGTATCCTCCATTTACATAAATATTCTGCTATAAGTGTGTAAAAGTAGTCCATATAAAAGATAAAACTTGCAAGTTCTTGCTTACAAATTCATAAAAAGCTAGGTTTTGGAAACTCCTTTGAAGGTAACATTTGTTCATGGAATAGTTTGTTATTTGAATAATTATATTTTTTTCATCTGGTAATACTCCCTTTCTGTACCTAATTCATCTTTATTGCTGTCAACAATTACACTATCTATTCCGTAATATTTAATTATGTTGTCGCTTCTTCATTTATTAAACTCAGATTTAATAAAAATTATTTTGATTATCTCATCAATTATATACTTTCTTAGCAATATATCATGAATATGATTGATGGTCTTATAAATGGGAAAAAAGTCTTAAGAATCACTAAAGCTTACTAACGAAAATTTTAATCAGAATGCATGGTTTTAAGATGGAAGATATTCAATGCTATTGTCTATAAAAATGATGTATTTTTATAAATAAAGATTTCTTTTGAATATTTGTAAAAATAATGTTCTTCTGCATTAAAATTTTGTTGATATCAAATACTGTTATTCTCTGTAATTTGCATTACTGTGAATCCAAAAATAACAGTTCTAAATATTAAACATAATACCATAATTTGTTACATAATACCATTATTTGTTTGTATTTCAACTTGTTACATAACAATTCATTGTGAGTATAAGCCTAGACTCTCTTAAATATTCCCTGGATTTCATTCGTTATTCTGTCATCGGAAGTCAAGTAATTCATGCTTTATGAGAAACACATATTTGTCTTTTCTCTGTTTAAAACATTACTATACTATATTATTTATGAGTTCATTTTTAAAGCATTTTTATTCCATTATATTTGTATGATGAGAAAGAGTATTTTAAATTTATGTCACGAGTAAAATATTTTAACGAAACTTCCACGTAATTTAAACATTATTTACGTGATTATTTTAATAGAATTTGAATTTTTTAACTTGGAAAATAAGTTTATCAATATTTTAAAATAAAGTAATAAAAAGTAAATTATAGCTTAATTTAATTATATTTTTATTAAAAAATATGTTTAATATTTAGTATAGTTTAAGTGTCTCTCTTAGACTAAATACTTATTTGAACCAATATTATCTAATCTCAGTTCAATTTGGAATAAAAAAATTTAAACTGGATTTAAATTTATGAGTATCGTATATTTTTCGCATGAAATGTTATTTTTTCTGGACGTGGCATAAAAAATCTTAAACAAACATGAAGGCTTTTTTTCTTAAAGTAATATTAAAGTGAAATATCTATGGTATGCAAATTTTTAATAATCTAAGAAATAATACCGTAAGCTTATTACCTGCATTTGTTCTGAAAATGGCTATACTTTTTTAATATTTTTTTTAATTTGGGACATACATTTTGTTCGAATCTTGGGACTAATTCCAAAATCAATAATTAGTACATATTGGAAAATTTCTCTTATTATATTTTAAATTAATTAAAATATAAGATGAAATTTAATACTCTTAGAAAACTTACATTTAATAAATAGAGAACACAAACATTTAAATGTTTTATGAAAGTTTTGAATATTATCTCAGCCAGGAAGGCTGAGATAATATTTGAATCATCATTTTTAATAGAATTAGTCAAATGATTATAGAGCATTATCTAATTTAAATTGGGCAAACTTGCATTAATTAGCATATTTTTTTATCAAGTCAAGGAAAAAAAAACTTCCCATTATTTTTTAAATATTCGAATACTAATGAGAAAGTGGTCAAGATAAATGGCAATTAATTATGTGTCAGGTACAAAATATTGAATAATATGTTTTTTAAAAATAAAGATAATTATAGAAGCAAATAGCATGTCCTTATTGTGTACAAAAATGGATATTCTATTTAATCAAATATTAATAGAGATTTTCTTTAATCGTTTACTAAATGAGTTAGAAAATTTGCTCAGGTACCAATAAAGAAAGATAAATTGTTATCATTTAGTGTCTCATATAAAATAATAAATATAACATTTTTTCTGAAAATATAGATAAATACTTTCATGGTAAATAACTTTCCAGTTTATTATGTATATTAGAAAGAATTTAAATTAATTAAACTTTAATACTTTCTATAATTAGAAATAATTAATATTGGTATATACTTATTATTTTACTTCGTGTTCATTTTTATTAAGACAAAACTACAATATTTTCGATTCAAAGTGTCACAAAACTTTAAAATTACATTTAGAATCAACAAAATTTATGATTCATATTTGTGAAGCTCATTTCTACCTCTAATATTTTTCTTCATTTAGATTCAAGGAAGTAAAACATATTATATCCAATAAAGAACAAAACTATCTTATGTATCTATTTAAAAGGTATATTATAAAATTTTGTAAAACACATCAACAGAAGTATAATTTATTGAATTATATAGATTTATCTATCTGATTTACTTCATTTAGATTCAAGTAGGTAAAGCATCCAATAAAGAAAAAATACAATAAAGAATAAACCAAAAATCCAATAAAGAACAAAACTATCTCATGTCTTTCGTTAATAGGTATATTATAAAATTTTGTAAAACACATCAACAGAAGTATAATTTAACGAATTGTACAGATTTATCTATCTCAGTTTATTAAAGATAAATGTATGAAAATATTTGCTGATAACGCAATTAAGTCTAAAATTTAAAAGAAAAAATTTCATGTTTTATATAATAAGGGGGGAACGTTTCCGTCACGCGCAAACCCCATTTTATGACTAATTTATTATAAGGCGTGGTAATTCCAAGTAATTATCAATGCCTCACACCCACTTTTTTCAGTGTGTGTGAAAAACAGTCCACGTTATTTTGAAAATTATCATCTAAAGTTAAAAAAAAATTTTACAAAAATTCCTGTTCTTGGTTACAGTGAATCCCTTAGTCTTCAAATATTTTATTATGAAAGTTATTTAATAATCACACAATAGTTGAGGAAGATATTTATGAAGTTTAAACGCACTTCTTTTTTCATCGTAAAATTTGTGTTTCTAAAATTATACTTTTATGAAGTGAAATCAATATAATATAGAAAATTTAAATTATATTTTTATTTATGATTTGTTGAAAATAAAATTTTATAAATCATTTTATTTTCATAATTTTCTTACTTCAATTTCTCTTCCGAAGTTTCAAAATAGAATTACTTTAGATTTTAATCTGAAATATATAACTCTTACATTTAATTCATTTTATAATATAAAAATAAATTGGCGCTGATTTTATCTACCTGTTACCTAAAAGTTCAATCTTGATCAGGTCAAGATAAATCTAATATTTGAAATACCGATATAACCAAAAATAGTGATGAATTATTATGTTTTTTTGAAATAATTGTTAATTTTTGCTGTGGTATTTGCTGGTATTTGAATTCTTTTTGAATGACGAAAGACATCTGAATCTTTATGAAGTACAATATGCCTAAAGGTATGTTATAATGCATATATTTCATATAAAGTATATACTTTTGTACATGTGGCAACAGAAATCTTCGAGTCAACAATTTTCTTGATAAATAGTTCTATGGAGTCTTTATAATCATCGCTATGAATTTCATTAAATATAGAACAACAATCACACAAATATGGGGACATGCGAACAAGTAAATAATTATTTTCAAAATGAAAATTTAAAATCAAAATACTTATTTAGAAAATATATGGAACAATCTTCAATTAAAAAATAAAAGTAAATGCCATTCTTGAAAATAAAAAAATGAAATTGAAACAAATCTAGAAATGAAAAGAACTTACGATTTCGATTTCTGATTTTCCTTTACAGCATCTTATATTAATCTTGCATTTCTAAAACAAATATATATTTTTTCGAGATCTGAAACAGACAGAAGATTTAGAGATTAGGTCAAAACTTTTGAAAAACTTCTGCAGATGCTCCAAGAATTTAAGAATTCGAAGATAGTAGAAATCTAGCATTACATTTATATAAATATCAAACCTTGGTAAGGATTATGTCATTGAAATGAAAAAATAAATGTAAAATAATTGCTTGAAATAAGCTTCTTTTTACTAAGCTTTCTATTTTCTCATATTATCCTTTACTTAAACATACTCTGATAAAAATTATAAATCTGGAAAAAACATTTTTTAATAACTTTGGAATGCTCAGTATATGTACTTGTCAAAAAAATAATAACTGAATTTCTTAAAAATATTCAATTCAAAAGGCTTCTATTGGATAGCTCGCTTTGAAGGACAACTCAATTTAAATTGTTATCATAAATAAAACTTGCTTCTTTTAGCTTTCTATTATTTATTAAAAGTTAGAGTATTACAATAAATTATTATAACTGGCCATTTACTATTTGCTATAATTTTAAAATAACTTTTCATTTTAATAGTTTTGTGGAATGTTATGTCTATATTCTCTCTCTCTCTCTCTCTTTCTAACTGTCTTTTACAAATACGTAATTTACCTAAAATATTTAAAATATAATATAAATAATATTGCAAACTCTAGACGTTAAATGCGTATTTGCAAATTTTATTCCTTAGTTCTCCTTTGGGATAGCAGAATATTTAAAGCAGTTATATATGTTAAACAAAGTTAAATATGTATTCCTTATTCTAAAAATATCTTTATTTTATTGTCCATCGAAAATTTGAAGTAAAACCATAGTTTTATGTTATAAGTATTTTAGAAGAAGGTATATGCAAACAGTTTTGATGGAATTTCTAAGAATTTATACTGGTTTCCTATATGCAACTAATCTTTTTTGAATGTTATATTTTTAAAAGAATGTATATATATATATATATATATATATATATATATATATATATATATATATATATATATATATATATATATACATATGAGTGTGGAGTGTGTGTGTATTATTATATAGGTGGTATGTAGAAAACACAGTTAAAAGAATAATTATAATTATATACAATTAAAAAATGTGTTTATTTTTAATTTAAGTGAATATCTATGTATTTTTATATAAATGAAGTTATTAATATGAAACATTTTATCATTATAGGCGTGATTATTAATATAAAAAGATTAGTATATAACAAACCCTTCCTGGGGTATCAGGAAAAATATATAAGAAAAGACTCTAGTCAATATTTTGAAATAATACAAATAAAAGAAGTGCATGGTTTTAAGAAAATCTTTGTGTTGAAATATAAATTTTATTGCACAGATAGAGTTATACAATTTAATTTTTCTTGTACTAGAAACTGTGATAATGATGATAACTAAAAGTGTAGTGCAGGGATGGCAAACCTGTTTTGATGTCCGTGCCACAAAGTCATAAAAATTTCTTTTTAAATAGGTAACGTGCCAGATTAAAATTTCATTCGAAATGGTAGCGTGGTGAAACTATACGTAAGTATAATTAAATAACCAAATAAAAGCAATTCTTCTTTAAACAATTTTTTATTAATCAATGTTTTACAGAAGGCAATTACAGAAACAAAATTCACGTTAAAAACAATTGTTTTTAATGGGATTTTTGTTACTGTACACAAGATGAAAAAGATTTAATATCTAGTTCATATTTAGTTAATTTCAACAGTATGCATCCTGAGCTCGAATTATCCGTCATTCTATTCCTATATTTATTTTTTATAAAATTTAATTCTGAAAATAGAAATTCACATGCCCACGTCGATAAAAAGATTGATAAAGTTGCCCTTGCTAATATTTTTAAGCAGTTAAGCGTGTCAGGAATTGAATTCCATGTAGTTAGAATTTCATCTTTGGCAATTTTATTCATTTTATCCAATCGATTACTTTCAATAATTTCTTAAATCAACAAATTTTTGTTTCCATATGGTACTTGACTGAAATTCAATTAATCACATTTCTAATTCATTAAAATTTAACCACTCAAGGACTTTTTAATTTAATTTTTAAAATGGTATTGTATCAGGATATAAAATGAATTTTAAAGTTTTTTTCAAATTCTTTAAGCTGCGTAAATCTCGCTGAAAATTCCTGAATCAGGGATTGAATTACCGTTGAAAATTCTTTTGTTGATTACTCTTTATTTCGATTTTCGTGACATTCACTTTCAGAATTTTTTGTAGCGTTCGGAAAATATTTATATGAATTTGAAAGAATATCACCATTAAAAATCTGTAATTTGATATCGAATGCTTTAATTAAGTCAAACTATATAATAACAGTTCGATTAACACCTTGTAGTTTTATTTTTAACTCATTTAAGTGAGAGTGAAAAAATCAGTGAAAAATATAACTTTGCGAGTCATTCTACATCCAATAATTGATTGTATTGGACAATAATGTTCTTATTATTAATAGAAATAATCTTATTTCCTCCAAACAATCTACAAATCTTTGCAAAACATTTCCACGGGTTAAGCAGCGTACATTATTGTATAAAAGTAAACTATTGTACGACGAGTTTACCTCGTTTAACAATTCTTGAAATTTTCTTTTATTTAGTGCTCGTGCTGATATAAAATTGACTCTAATTTTCTTACAAAACTCAAAATACGATCAAACATTTTTAAACATGTTTTGGCACATAACGCTTGTTAGAGAATAATGCAATGAAAATCAAGAATTGTATGTCCAATACTTTTTGTAAATAAATTTATAAGTCCTTTTTCCCGTCCAGTTAAGCTGCGGGCACCGTCAGTTGTAAGTGACACAATTTTAGAAGGACATATTTCTCTTTTTTCCGATGCATCTATAACTGCATTATAAATGTCTAATCCTTTTGTTGTTGTTGTTGTTAATGTTGATAAACTTACTAAGTCTTCTTTAATATTGTTTTGAACAAAATAACGTACAAAAATTGCTAAGCGTGCAGAGCCTGTTACGTCGGTAGACTCGTCATGGCAAATGGATATAAAATCGCCAGACTTTATATGAATTTTTTGTTGAAAATTTACATTTTCCACCCTACCCAAAATTCTCTCTTTCATTGTATTCCTAGCTATTGGCATGTCTTTAATTCTTTGGATAATTCTGTGTTTTCGAAATCATTGAATAAGTATGGTGCACATTGCAGCCTAAGTAATATTAAATTAAAATAAGAAAAAGAACTAGCCATAATAAGAAATTCTAAAAATATATATATTTTAATAATGTTATAAAATAAATAATTTATTTTGTATTCGTTTGCAAGAACACATTTCGTCACACATTAAAGTACTAAAAATATTACCAACACAAGAAAATAATAAATAATATATTAATTCAAAGTAATTTTAATAATCATTTCTATATTTTACACTGATTTAATGATAAAATAATTTCTCATAATATTAAAATATTTTATTGTTTAAGAATATGGAAAATAAATTATAAGTTTAGTAACATTTAATACCTAAAGGTTGTTACAGGTTAAAACTTCAGTCGTGACGCAATATATTCTTGCAAATGAATGCAGAATACAAAATATGAAATAATTATTAAAAAATACTTATCTAAAAATAATATTATATCTATTTACAATAAACGGTTATATTTTTTAACAAGTCACTGAAGTTTCAAAGACGACGGTTTACTAAAAATGACTAATGCAGTCTCGTCTGATGCGAGCGCTGTGATGGCAACAACATGCAATAACATTAGAAGGCAAAACTGGATACGGAAAAAATTTTATCTAATGCGCATCTTTATATACTTCGAGAGAATTCATGTGATATTTTAATATATTCATGCGATATTTTAATATAAAATGTTTATTTTGACGGTTCTAGTTAACATACTGAGATAGGTATTCAGTACTGCAAATTTATATCATAAATTATAAATAATGTATAGATTAATAATTTTAATTCATTTCTATTAAAAAAGATACTTTTTAAAAAATAATTTTGTTTTTGTGCGTGCCATCAAAATTTTCAAACGTGCCACAAATGGCACGAGTGTCATTGGATCCCCATCCTTGGTGTAGTGTGACTATATTCTGCAGTAACGATTCGACATTGAGAAAAATCCCTCATTTATAAATAGCAAATATTGTTAATAATTAAATTATGATACTAGGATTTAAAAATTTTTAATAAATACAGATTTTTACCCAAAAATTGACATTATTGGACAGTATTCAGTAACATATACTTGATCTATCTTTAAGAAGATTTCATTTCTTAAGTATCCAATTCATGTTCCCTCCTATTACATGTTTTCTATGTGCCACAACATTATTATTACTAAAATCGTATCCTTATACTAATAAAATATTATTATAAATAATTAAAATGATCCAATAAATAACCGCTAATTAGTTATAATTATCATTCATTTCTGTTTTGATGACAATAAAATCCTCTAACAAAAATTCTGGTGCATATTTATAACTGCTTCATTTTTCTCGTTAAAGAATATTCCATATTTTTTCAGGTGAGTAAGTAAGTTATTATGGGTACTTTTGGAGCTATGCTAAGGTGCTTGTAGCTGATACTGAAGATAATTGGAGAGGATGATTTGTAATCAATTTAATTATCATTGCTTCACAAAAATTGATTAAAAAGTCTTTTAGTCATTCATTAAAGATTCAGGGGCAAATGTCTTGAAGTAAAATCAGATACGTCAGCCTAACAAAAATGGTTGAATAGGTCAGGTCCAGGTAGAAATGAAAAGTTTCAAAGCTCCAACTCTCTTGTTATCATCAAGATTAAAACTTTTTAGAGAGCTTTAGAAACTGGAAACAAGTAAGAATTTTCTTTTCCTTATTTGAAGACAATTCATATATAAATAGAACTTTTCCGAAGTTGGTTTCTAAGATATTTATATAAAGGGCAGTCTCAGAAAATATGATCCAAATTTTTAGATTTACAAAACTAGCAGCGTTCCGTATGCCAAATATGAAATCAAAATAACATAGAATTAGTACGAAAAGATTTTGTTCAAACTTTTGCCAACAAAACGTCATCTAATCAGGATTTCCTTAATAGTCAATGATTTTTTTTAATAGATGTGAGATAAGGCTTCGTCATATTAGCAATTTTTTCATTGACTGAGTCCTTCTTTAAGGAAATATTTTTTTGCTATGCTGTTCCAGATTGTTTGGCATTCTCCTCAGGTAGCGATGCCCCACTGGTATAAAGATATTGGATCTTACGGAATTTTTAACGAGACTTTTCAGCATGTTCTTCGAACAGATCAGATTTCAAACAAGTTACCTTAATTGCACGAAACGAACGTTTTTTCTTATCAAGCTACTCATGCTCCACTAAGATATAGAACAGCATTGTGCTAATATAGAACAATATAACAATTAAATAAATCAAAACAAGGTTTCAGAAGCAATGCTTTACAGCCTTTTTTCTTTATACCATTTTAAGAGGGATTATTTTTAATGACAACTTAAGTTTACATATTTTAATTGTTACGATCATTCTTTTAAAAAAATAGTTAAATACTTAAAACTTGTAAATTTAAGAAAAATTGTGTTTAATTTTGTGTTAATTTCCAATATTTTACAATAAATATAATTTATTTTACGTGTCTCTACGTCTTACTGGAGATTGCTTCAGTATGGCTAAGATTGGAACTTATTCAAGAAAAATTAGCTCAATATTTTTTGCCCCAGCTTTGAAGAATATATTTAAAAAACTGAATGTACTGCATACCATGCTGTTCAACGGGGAAGGTTTGACGGAGAAGTGTTTGAGAGTTTTTCCGTACGGCATTTAAATATGTACCAGTACCGAAGGAAAACCCTGCGGGAAAACAACGCACGGTACCGGTCGCAATACTTTTACACTTATATAAAGGAATGTTTACCTCCTAATGATGAGAAATCCAATGCTTAATTTCAGTTGTAGATTAATTTTTTTAAAAATTACGTTAATTATAATAATTGGTTAAAAAAATTTTTTGGACAACATTATTTAAATAGCTATTTTTCGTCAATATTTACTGTGTCAGATGAAAAACATTGTAATTTTGCAAAAGATGGTTTGATTTGTTTGTTTCCATGAGGACTAATTCGATTGGGTCCTACATTTTGAAGTAGATTACGAAGCAAGACAAGCATTTAAGAACGAAAGCAGAATTGAACCTCCAAGGTGTTGAACCAAAAGCCAGGAGGCTATCTGTTCAGTTGTTCATAATGGAACAAATGTACTGAGAACATACTGTATAACAAACGTCACATTAAATTAAAAAAAAATTAGGCAAGATTTTAAAATTTAATATGCAGCTTTAATCTAAGTTTATTAAGCCTTTCATACTTTCCTAATATTTTTTCATATAAGATTGTAAAAAATTTATAATAAAATTCCATAATTTTGTTTTTTTAAGTAACTTTTAGGTAAATGGAAATATAATAATGAATCCATACAAGAAAAAAAACTAGTTGTTGACTCGAAGGAATGTACAATTTAGATTCAAATAAAGGGAAAATTCATTGTGTAGATACACTTGGTAAATGAAAAATACTGTAAAATCTCTTCAATCATGTTAAGAAATAAAAACAGTTAATAGAAAAATACTTCTTGAATGGTTAAATGTATTAAAAATGGTGCAAAATTAAATATCTGAGAGAGTATTTTAATATGAAGAAGTAAAATCAATAGTACAGTACATAAGAGTTAATTGAGCTTAAATTCTATTTATTAAAGAAAATTAAATACTTTACCAATTTAGATATAATCCAATAAATTCATGTTAGAAATGCTTTGCTATATATAGTCTAATAATTGTCGAATAATGCATGTTGAAGTGTATTTTAAAACATGGCAATTTAAGAATGAATTATAGTGATTTTGTACAAAATAATTTTATGTTGCAAAATCAATCTCTTTGTAATTACTAGATTAGTTAATATGTAGAAAAGATACCAAATAAATTAATAATTGAAATTTGCAGATGATATTTTTAGTTATACTAATATTGAAATATACTTTGAAATATGACTAAAACACTATTTGAGGAAATTTTGTCAAATTTGTATGAACCTGGTTGCAAAATATCATGGTATTAAAGTAATAAAACAGCTGTATAAAGGATGATAAAATTTATTTAAATAACTTTCTTGAGAATCTAGGAAATAATGTTATTTTTTTATTATAAGGCTTTCCTTTACAGAATTTTTTTTCTCAGTTGATTTATTTTTTCACTCCCAACAGTGGAATATTATGAGATTTTCAAGTTCCTTATTAAAATCTTAAGATCATTACCTAGGTTTAAAATCTATAGAATAAGAACTGTTATTTGTAAAATAGATTCATTGGTTAAAAGAAGTTAATATGTAATTGCAAAATAAGAGCTGTATTTATAGACTGCTTTCGCTGTTTTTAAAAAGTTACTTGACACAAATTTGAAATATATAATTAATTAATATAACATAAATATATTCATTATATCATATTATTGTTGAACATCTTATGATCTGAAAGACTACGGATCCAAGAATGTTTCACATCAACCTTAATTTTGAACTGGAAAGGAATGTTTGAAAAACCAGTTTTTAACTCATTATAATGATCGAATTTCTAAGACAAAAGTATTCTTTTCATATTTCAAGATAAAAGTACAATAAAAAATATCAGCTTTAAGATTTACGTGTCTTTTGTGTTTCTGCTTTCATATTTACTGCATTAGAAGCAATTATTATATCTTACTCATTGTTTTGTAAAGGATGATAATTTAAGCTGACTTTTCATTGTTCTAGCTCTGGAATGTTGATAGTATTTTATTTATTTATACATTCAGTTAATTTATGGGATGATTATTCATAGTGATATGCCTTGTTTTAAAGTTTTCCGAAAGGTTATTTTACAATTGCTGATATATTAAATTAATTTCTTAGTGTTACTTCTACTGATGTATAAATAAAAGTAACTATTTTCATTGCAAATCTCTAATATATTTCAAATACTTTTCTACGATATGGAGTAATATACTTTAGTAAGCATTTACGTTCATATTCTGCTTTAAATGATTGAGAAAAACCTTCCAAATGCTTATCTAAAGTATTATATCATGAATTCCTCCATGGGATCTTTCAATTCAAAGTTTTATTTTTTAAACTTTGCTTTCAAAACAAATTTATATAATGAATAATTATTTAAAAAGCATATGTAGTTAAAATTTAATGTCTAAGAAACTAAAACAAAACAAACCAAATCAAAATATTAAAAATGGTGTTATTGCCACAGTAACTTATATTTAATATGATGTGATGTCTAACGTGCCTCAACAAATCCATTTTGAAGATTTAGAAGTGCGTGTTATTGTTAACAACCACTAACAATAAGACTCTTTGTGAAACTAACACATTTAGTAAAATGTTTAGTAATTACCATTTTTCTTCTCCTAATTTATGCTTATCTGCTGTAAAATAATAAGGACATTTTTTATACATTAAATGTGAAATATTTATTAAGAATTTTTTTAAAAGAATTATTAAAAACTGTTTTTTAAAATCTGTTTTATTTATTTAGAGTTTGTAATGTTTATTTTTGTATAATATTACAAACAATATTTTGTTTCATATACGTTTTCGAGACAACCTTTAAAATTGATTGAATTTTATAAATGTGAGAAATGTGCTTGTTACATTAAACTATGATTAAACTTATACCAAAAAGTATGTCGAAATCTTTCTATTTTTAAAAATATTTGTTTTAATAAATGACATTTAATGATATATAACATTAATTCTTTAAAAATATTCATGCGAGTTTAAAATGCTTAGGGAATTTAGAAAAATTGCTCAAAAATGTCGAAGGGATTTAAATATTTATAATTCTTTCATAAATTAACAGCTTAAAAATAATGATTATTTAATAACAATTTCGCGTGTATGTTAAGAATACAAAATCAAATTTATATAAAATGAAAATTTTATGAACAATTATAAACATTTTAAGAGATACATGTGTTTAAAAGAAATTAGATTTCTTAATTAAAAACAAAATTTTTGGTATAGTATTTTATTATTATTGTTCAAAATATATTTCTTATGTAAACAATATAAATGAATTTGAAAAGATCTGAAAGCACACAACTTATCTCGAAACTTGAAAGTCAGAGAAACATTTTCTGAAAAAGAAAATACTGATTCCAATAAAAATTGTAAAATCATTTCCGGTAATAAGTAGTTTAAATGATACGATTAACAAAACATATGTTTTCAATGATGTCGGTCGCCTCGTGCAATATTTTGTTAGCAGTAAAAATGAAGAGTTTGAATAATTTCTGCAAAGCACACAAAAATTAATTAGCTGTAATAAGCCAAACAGTTTGAGTGTTTTGATTGTTAATGTAAATAAAAAATGCCCAGTTTGGCCATTTTTTATTTACTATGGCCATTTTTTATTTCATTTTTACCATGGCAATTTTTTATTAAAAAACACCACTCATTTAAATACTGACGTGTAACTGTTTTAATTAAAAGAATTTATTATGCGTCGTAATTCTTATTTTCATCTTCGTAATGTGTTGAATCCTAAATCCAAAGCTGAATTTATTGTTTATTTTTGAAATAGTACGGCTAATACACATGATAATTTCGATTAATAGTCTAAAAAGGTTTGTTATTTAATGTTTGAGGGACTTTTTTTCACTGATGATTTCATTGAGGAACTTTTCTGGAAGACAAAGAAAGACGGATGTGTGAAACAGCTGCCTCTCACATAGCAGCTGTTTTTTTATTCGATATCGGTAATTTGAAAGAAAAACTGATAAGCCAAATATTTCGAACAAAATGCTGTTAAATTCAATCTTTTAGTTAGAAACGATCAAGTAGATTGACAAAGTGAAATTGTTTTAAACGTTTCATGAAGGATATATTTGTATATGAAGTACTACGTGTATTTCTATGTGTGAACTAAGATTCTATTTAATGTTTCCAATTAAAAAAGCAAATCTCGTATGAAATATCAATGTACCAAACAAATCAAAATTGTGATAATTATGCTTCAAAAATCCTTTGTTCAAATAATTCTCATTAATATATTCTTTATTAAAAAGAAAACTTAAAAATTATAAATCTTTTACTGCTATTTAATTATTCTGATAGTTGTTAAGACCGCAAAGTACTGAATTTGTTTGTTTAAATATATAAAGCAATTATATATTCTGAAAAATCAATAGCTCTTGTTTTTAAGAAATTATAGAATAAAGGATGAAATATAAATTACAATTTTACTAGGTGGTTACATAATTCAAATATTTTGCCAAAACATTTGCCATATAAAATGGCATCAGATTCTTCTAAGTAATGTAATTAAAGTAACAAATTGTTAGATGTATTTTATCTACAAAGAATCCTTTCTTGGCATTGTATATAAAATTATTTGTTCATTTTTATATGTGACACAAAATAATTTATTTATAAATGAAATCAATTAATTGCATTCACAAAATGTATTTACTTTCAGTATTCGAATTTCAGTGGACAACTTACATTTTTATGAAATTGTGACACAATTATAACACTTCATGCATATATATTTAGCAAAAAAAATTTTAAGTCAATTCAACATAGAAGAGAGAGAAACCCTCCTATCAAATTTGATAAGAAAATACAATTATAATTTCCAACAATGGTACAATCAATAAAAAGAACTATATCTTACAAATGAAACTTACGCTGAAGTATAAATGAGTTGATGCATGAATAGATCATGCATGAGCATGATTTATGCTAATGCATGGTCTATTCAAGATGAACTTTATGATGCTGATCATGAATAGATCAGCATGATAAAGCTCATCATGAATACATCGTGAACAGAACATGAATAGATAATCTTTGTTGTACTCACACCCACATTAGGAAATTTTGGCTTAAAAATTTGTACAAAAAATGGAATTCCAAAACACAGTTTCTTTTTAGAATAATGATGTAATAATAATCTCAAGATGTATTGAATGAAATCTTAAATACAGCAACTAGAAAAATATAGATACCTATATTTGTAAAATATTAAATAAGATTATTATTTAGATATTAAGCTGGCAAGATTTTGAAATGTTAGTTCAAAATCTTGAAAGAAATCCAAAAAAAAGCTGTTTACTATATTATTTTCAAAATTTTTATTTCCTTGATTTAAATTTTACTGATTTCTGAACTAATATTATTTGTACTGGTGTCTAACAAGGAAAAACGAAAACAAATTAATTATTTCTAAAATGTTCTTGAAATTATTTGCATTGTCATAAAATAGATCTGACACGTCAGGTTAGTGAATTTTTGCTCTTCTTTACCGTTTGTATTATATAAGTATACTTTAGCATATTAAGTTTAGTCTAAATATTCTTTTTAACATCGAATTTCTCAGTATTTAATGAACAAGTTTTATTAATAAAAATAAAAATGAATAGTTTCTGTATAGCAAGCAAGATGAGTTTGTCTATAATGACTCGCTCATTAAATATAAATATTGTTTTCAATATAGGGTAAAAAGATATACTGCCCAGTAAAATTATTATAATAATCAATTTCAAAATAAAGAAGTGTCATGCTTTTAGAAAAATTATTTTTTGAGATTCTTGCAAAAATATTTCATGCGAATTAAAATACATTTTGACTATAGAGAACAGATTTTTAAAAATTCACTTAAATATATTTAACTCACTCTTTAACTCATAATAATATTCTTCTAGCACTAAGTTGATGGCATTCACAAATATGGAATTTGATTAAAATTATTAAGAGGATACATTTGAAGCTAAAAATAGTAATGCTACAATTATTTTAAATTCACACATATTTTTTATTACTTCTTGAAATTGTAGCATTGTGCTATTCAGAAAATACCCACTAATTTGACAAAATAATAATTAAGAAATCATTTAGATGAGATATATACTCAAAGCTCCACTGTATATTGCGAAAATTTTCATCATACGCCTCAGTTTTATTCAGTTGTATTATAGTATTTATATTAACCACATTCTGGTTATTAGTAACACACTTCAAATATATCTGACATTTTTTAAAATTTATGATTAACACAATATATTTTCAATTAAAACCAGGCGAGTTCGTTAGGCATCAAATAAATTTTGTTTCTGGTCTTTTCTTTAATAATGATAATAAGAATTCAAATTAGAACAGAAATTGAAAAGTTTGTTTCTGGTCAACGTCAGTAAAATTAAAAAAGCACTTCTT
Organism: Latrodectus hesperus; assembly: GCA_037975125.1. Taxonomy (NCBI): domain Eukaryota; kingdom Metazoa; phylum Arthropoda; class Arachnida; order Araneae; family Theridiidae; genus Latrodectus; species Latrodectus hesperus. Next base: position 108,650,612 of record CM075854.1, on the reverse strand, counting down.
CATTCAAAAGACTCGTTGGCAATATCTTAAGGTAAATTCGTTCTCAAATACCGATCCCTTCGTAGTCATTAAGCAGGTTAAAATGTAACAAAGGATTGTTTTCAATGTTCAGTGCAGGTGTATGATTGCTTTGTAAGTTGAAAGGGTCCTTAAAACTAGTTTTCGCATCTTGCTTTTATTTTTTATATTCCAAAATTTCAAGGAAAAAATTAAAACATGCTGTGGGAGATATATTATGAAAGATAGGTCAATGAACTCTAACTAGTTTTAACGTTTTATATAAAAAAGCATATACTGTAAAATAACTTATTTTGCTCTTGATTAATCCTAATTCAGTAGATTGCTTATTTATCAACATTCTGTTCGCTAGTTTAATCTAAGCGAATTGTTACATTTTGATGCCGCCCAACTTGTCTAGTGGTCAGCGTGCCTGACTGCGGATAAGGAGGTCCTGGGTTCGAATCCCGGTATGGATGTACTTTCTCTCTCTATCTATCCTGTCTTTGTCCTTTCCTTGTATTAATGAGGTGTGAATGGTTGCCTACCCTATAAATGGGTACCTATGGTATGTGTGTAGAGCAAAGTCGTACTTTCACCTTCATGGTGCTCTGATTAAAACGAAAGACGCTCCCAATCGACTTAAATTCGCATAGCCAAGGCATATATAATATTTTTCGAGAACCATTTATTGCATTTTATTTTCGCAAGACTCTAGTTTCATATCTTAGGCAACATTTTATGCGTAAAAATACTATGTTTTTGCCTATCATTTTGTAACTTAATTCTTCATTTTTTTCTCATGATAGTTCAAATGTTAATTTTGGAAATAATTTATGATGAAAAATTATTAAATAGTTGTACATACATACTCGTATGTGTGAAAAAAAAATCGTGTCTCGGCAAATGCACAGAAAAAAACTATAAAAAAGGTCCTTTGATCGATAATTTTGTTTCAAAGTTTTCTAAAAAAGTGCCCTTTTTTAATTTTTATCGTTTTATAAACTTGATCACAAATAAAAAAATGTACATATTAATTTCCATTTGTTATTTTTACTCGTAAATATTGCAATAATTTCATTTACTTATAGCTGTTTAAGAAGATACGCTTATTGCAGATTTGAGGCTGCGGTGGCCTGGTTGAATAGGGTGCCTTTTTTACTGTCGGAAGGTATTGAATTGGAATCCTTTCACTTATCCGAAAATACGATGTTTTCACTAAAGGAGGCTAGAATAAGTTAAATAGGTATGGTTACAATGCCCTCCAAGTAAAATGATATATCGGGGAGGTAGAAGGTAAAGTATGGGAAACTGCTTAGTCTTTACTTCTCTACATGTAATTGGTAGAGACCAACTTTGTATTAAGTACAGGGAAGTTGCTAGTATTCATTCTCTTATTGTAGATACTCTCTTACTGTTCTAAAGTCTCATCCACATTAATTAATAATAAAATATTAAGATATACGATTATGTGTGCCAAAACCAATCTTCGGGTAAAATATATCATCAAAATAACAACACATATATTAGTATAACATCACTATGTAACATAAAACAGTAAAAAACATTGTTACGCCAAAGAAGTTAATAAAATCATAATAGAATATTAAAATTTTGATTAAACCAATTTTTCAACTAAAACTTTCTTCAATAGTATTTAATTCAGTGAACATTTTAAGGTATATTTACAGAATATTATACACCTTGAACAAAACACACTTTACGCATAATCTATAAAAATCATTTAGAGAGAAACTTAATATTTATTTATATTTAACGAGCATAAAAGTTATTTTTTTAATTAATTTTTCTTAAAAATTCTAATAGATCTAAAAGTAAATAATAATTACTATATTGTTTGCAACAATTTACTATTCTAAGCCTTTTCAATTTCTTTTGCTGATTTTTATCATACTGTGCAGACATTTTTAATTTAGTGATTATTTTATTTCAACTACAATATAACAATAATTTATTTCTAATCACTTTATGAAATATGGAGTTATTTCAGAATAAAAATTTAGTTAGAGTAGTTTTCTTTAGATCTACTACCTATATATGGAGTTGATGATCACCACTGTTTTTGGTTTACAAAATTTTTTATTGTTTTGGTATAATTTTCTTGTACAGCAACAAATTAGGTAAAGGCAAAGCCTAATTTGTTGGCTAACACATTATCGTTTACATTAATAATTTTAATATACATTTCACTTTCTAAATTCAAAAAATCAAAAATTCTTTCTCAATATTTGAAAGTATACAACTATTTTACTGCATTATCCAATAAAAATAAATCTGAATAATTAAGCTATTCAGTTCATAACCTTTTTAGAAATAGTTTGATACAAAATTGATTTAAGGATTTTAAATTTAATATATTCATTCTATTTCTATAAATTTCTTAGAAATTTTCTATTGATTATTTACTTATAGTTAAATGTATTTTCGATCGAAAATTGCAATATAATTACACACAGTAAAAATATATCACTCAAATTATATTATAACAGACACATTGTGTTATTATTTACAAAAAAAGTTTCAGAAAATGTTTAATATGTTATAATAAAATTATCATAATGATATATATTATATGTATAATGTAATCACAAACTTTACTCAAAGATATGTGTTGAGCTTTTGCAAAATGCAATAAAATTAATAATTTTAAAAATATTAAAATTTATATATTTCTAACATTAAAATAAATAAATTCATTTAATAATAAAATAATATTTTGTATGTGTTTATATAAAACAACAAACATATTACTTAAATTTAGTACAAGTTCATTTATTTTTTATATTTTATTTCAAATTTATATCTTTGAAAAACAAATCAATTAGTCCTACCAAGGCTGTGAAATTAGGGTGTATTTGAATTTTTCACAAATGTTTACTTGAAAAATTAAGGGCAATGGTGGATTTTGTCTATAAAGAGCGAGAAACGTTTTTCATTTTCAGCTAAGTATTTAAATTCAAAAATATAATCTTTATAACATAAAAAAATTAATTTCATTACTATTACTACTGACAAAGAATGAAATCAAAATTTTGATATATTTATATTACCATATAATGTTAAATTAAAAATTGCCACACTAACTTAAATTGTTCTTTTAAGAATATTATTTCCCTGAGCTTCAATGTAACTATTAAATACATAAATATTTTAATTTATCCCTCATTTAGCCGAGATAGAATTTTAATTCTACTCAATTAAGAGACATTTTTATTAAATTTTTAAGAGAGAGGCTTATATTTAAGCAACCGCTAGGTAACTGTTTACATTTAAGTGAATTATTTTATTGCCCAATTAATGAAATCATCAAAATGTGTTTACTCTTCTGAAATTCAATTATAAAAGAAATCCTGATTGTAAATAACTAGTAAACAAATTAAAGGATGCATTAAAACTCAGGAAAATCAAATCTGTATATAATCTTAAATTTTAGATTTTTCTGAGAGCAAAAATTATTTTTGAATATTTATAAGTGAATGTCGACAGAAACAGGTCTTTAATGTCTTTAAAATTCAATATTTTTCTTTTAAAACTTTCACCATCCTTCATTTTACTTCAAGAAATTCCAAAGGGAGTATTTCAGATATTTTATTAAGTATTTCATTTTTTAAATTCAATTTTACTACTGATTCAATAAAGGACTCTTTTTTAAAAAAAAAATACCCTTTTTGCCTGAGCAGTATAAAATTCTAGCACTTGGGATATACCTGTTTAAGTGTGTCATTAAGTTCCCAGCTATTTTTTTAAATTTCATAGCCGATTTTTAATGAAATTCCTTAATTTTTATATAAGCTTATAAAACATAAACTGATACCAACATTTATGATTTAAAATTACTGCTTACTATATAAAATTTTAGTTTGCATTTATTTTTCTTTTCATTTTTGATTTAATAATCTATTTTCTTAATATTTTTTCTTAAATTTATGAAAAGTAAATCTATTTATTAATTTACTCCAAAAAATTAACTTATGACCTCTTCTTCATTAAGTTTTAGAAAGCTCATAAATTATTTAATGAAAAAAGCCAAATATGTTTCAGATTTTCTCTTACTTTTCACACATAACTAATCATACATTTTCAAATATTTTCAGGTATTTCACATAACGTCTGGTGCACTTCAGAATCACGCATGACAGAGGGTACTCTGTCATGCGTGCCCATCAAAGCGATAAAATTAGTGTCATTAATTATTTCATGTGACTTAAAATATCATAATTTTTCCCATGATTCTATCTTCTCTTATTTTTGTTCAAGTTTTAGAACTGTAAAAGAAATTCTAAGGTTCAAAGCGTAAGCATTTGACATGAATGAAATTTTTATGAGATGTCAGGAGAAAGATAGCAAGTCACCAGCAGTTTTACAACTGTCAAACGTGTATGAATTCTGACAGCAAAATTTTAAATTAAGAAAGTTTTTTACGAGATTATTTCTCTTTATAATGCAAATTGTTTTTCTATAACGAAGTAAGAAATCCAATGTTTCATGCTTACCAAGAATATTCACAATATTACTTAACATAACATGTTTGTGAAACATAACATTACATATCTCTTCATCAACCCTTATAATTCCCAAAGGTGATAGAGATTTTTAATATCAGAAGACATTTGTCTACACATGTTATAGCAATTTTTTCTTCAGTGTTTGACATGATATCAAATGGTTTTCCTTCCTATAGTGAAAGGAAATTGGAAAAAAATACAGCCATGTAATTTATTTTACATTTAATTTGCTGATATTTTCCCTCTTTCTGATATTTTCTATATTAGTTGCTACAATTAATTTGCTTAGGAAAGTAATCATTTAGAGAAAGAACTTATGAAATAATATAGTACCAGAGTTCATGAAAGTAATTAAATTAGTTTTTCATCTTATAAAATAGGTAATTAAGCTGCACAGTAAGCATTACTCATTTCAGCATCTTTAATTATATCCGTATAGTTAATACTATTAAAAAAGGAAAATATTTTCAATAACTTTTATTCTAAAATTTTAGTCGAAAAAAATACTATATCAAGTTTACTTTCATTTGTTGTTTGGAAGTAAACAAAGTTAAAAAAAGCGAGACACTTCATACGAATTGTATATTTTCCTGTATAACATATAATATCAATTTCAAATACTAGTACTAAATGTTTCAAATATATTTCACTAACAAATTAACTATGAAAATTACACTAAGCATGGGCATATTATGAGTGCAGGTAAAATAATACACTCTCACTACTTAATGATATTCTTCTTACTTTCAATTTATGAATAATTGAAAATTACACTTGCTTTGAATTTTTATAATCGGGTAGATTTTAACTGTCTAAAATCAGAAGCTTTTAGTATTACAGACAAATATATTATTATAATAATAAATTATAAAATAAATAATAATAATAAATTATATCATAATTTTACTGAAAGAACCAACTACCAAAATAAGCAGGTTTCATACAGGAATGTGGGTGCAGAAATGTCAAGGGAAGTCGCTTTTAAGTTTTGCGCCACTGTGAGTAAAAAACTTTTGAAAACTTAAACTGTCACTTTTCATATGAATTCCGAGAAATGTGTATCGTTACAGCTGAGAGAAGCTTAATAGTATGTATTTCATATATTGGACTGTGCAAATAAATAGGGTAACTACATCAAAGACTTATATGGAACATTTTCCAAGGAAGAATTTGCATGATAGCCAAATATTCAACTGTCTAGAAATGCATGGGCATGATTCTTTTTATGCTTTCAGAAATGATATAGGTACTACAGAACTCTTTCGAGCACCTCAAACTGCTGATGAATAAATTGTTGTTTTCGTTTGTATTTTCATTTAGTTGTTTCTTAAAATCCAATACTATATATCAATGTTTTCTTAAAATCCAATACTAAATTTGCTTATTTCAAGTCTCTTGTATTCTGATCTTGCATGTTGTTTTGAAATATCCAGTATATATATATATATATATATATATATATATATATATATATATATATATATATATATATATATATATATATATATATATATATGAATTGCTACTTCACTTCAGAGCATGTTGTTTTAAAGGTATGAAGAAAACCAAATATTCACATATTTTATTCCGAGACATATAAGCTTGTAGCAAATACTATAGTATATAATCGTATTGGTCCGAACCTTTCAATAAAAGGAAATCCTATGGTATATACTTGGGAATGTGTTTGCTAGCAAGTACCTGAAGTATTTTTGCCAATGTAGTTTTGAAGGAAAAGTATTAGAAATGTAGCTTAAATGTTTTCTTAAAATAGCTTCAAATATATAATCCGACATTTTAGCGTAAATACACCAAAACCTAACCAAGAAATTAGGATAATAAGCTAACATTATATTTATAAATCACATTAATGCATAAAAGTAAAAATAAATGAGTATTATACATGTATAAAACAGAGTGGCTAACATGAACATGATGTATGAATGGAATTGAAAATATGAATATAGTGTGTGTATAGAACTTCAAATGTAGTTATGATGCATGCACAGAAATGCAAATGTGAATATAATGCATATACAGAGATGGATTAAGTTTAAAAATTTATCTGTTTTTATAAATGCTTTAAAGAAAAATAAGGAAATTTATTCTTTAAGATGGGCTAGCTGATGTTTAGATGAAAAATCAATCCTAACTAATCAGATGACTTAAAATTGCTTATGACTACAAAATATCGGCGGAATTTTTGGGAGAATATATTGGACTTAAGTAATTAACTCTCTACCTAAAAAACAATACTAAAAATTTTACTGATCTAAGAGCATTTACTTTGCTCTCACTTGAAGAACACAATACAGAACGGCAACATCTTATTATGCTTTTTTAAGTATCAAGCAACCCCTGGAAGTATACGCTTGTTTATCTTCATAGTCCAATATTATTTGTCCACTGAATCTCGAGTTGAATTGAAAACGGCTGCAGGAAATAGAAAGTAACTTACATCAGGATGTCGATCTAACGTAGACATAAAACAAACACTATAATCAAAATTTGAAATGAAATAGCCTACGTTTACTTAAAACATAAGCTATTTCATTTCGAAATTTCGATTATAGCATTTGTAATGAATGCAAACTGTAATCAATACTAGTTTGAGCTTACTGTTAAGTTGCTGATGCTCCGATATACATGATTCTGGAAATCTTAGTTTCAATAATGGTGACTTGTGTGTAATTCTGCCAATATTTTAGAATTGTCATCTATACATAATCACTGGAGATTAAAAAAATACATATGTACGACATTTAATTCCCATCTTTTTAACTTTCCAAGATTATGATATTTACTATATTTTTTTATTTCCGAAGAGTATTGTTTTTGCTCATTTCATTGTTTTATTTTTCCCAATAAGCAACCGATCAGAAATATTTTAGAAAGGGGATGGAAGAAGTACTGACTTCTGAATATTTCACTACTTCAAACATACCATACCTAATTCGATTTGTTTTTAACTGATCTGAACATAAAGTCACATTTCGTGATGCAAACCATTTTGAAGAGGGTGAAGTACATAGTAAATATATAATAAAAACATGATTTTTCCAAACCGCATTATTCCCCCTGGAGTTACGCACCTATCTTCCCCTGGAAGTCACAGCCCGTGAAAGCCTGCTGGTTTATCCCGCTGGTTGTACTGACATGATGAATATGCTTGCACCCATTTATGGACAGTTTGCCCAATGACTTTATGTTTGCATTTATTCATTCAACATGAAGTGTTGTGATGCTTGAGCCCTTTGCTTTTGATGGAAGGTGATTTAAACAGCAGTATGTCAACAAGCAAATAAAGCTATAGTCATACTAAAAGAACTTAAATTCAAAAAAATTTTCTAACTATTTTAACAAGAAATTCCTTTTTATTTGGTATTTCTAATTCTTTTATTAACTATCCCGTATCTTCGTCACATTAATTTTATTTATTATGTGCATGAAAATTTTCTACTAGCATATTTTAGATTTTTAAGACATAATTTGGTATTTGTATCTCCTTTCTGATTTTCTACTTTCGGTATAAAATTTTTACTTTTTGGATTTTCCAGGTTAACTTTCAAAATATTTAATTAAAATAAAATTAAAGAAAATCTTATATTAATTAATAACAGCAACTAGTTACATAACATACGTAACTAAATTTAAGTATGATTTAATTTATATAATGTTCAAGAGTAAATATATTTTTCTACATATATCTTATATATATGTAGAATAGATATATATATATATATAGAATTTTAGCACACACACACACATATATATATATATATATATATATATATATATATATATATATATATATATATATATATATATATATATATATATATATATATATATATATATATATATATATATATATATATATATATGTATGTATGTATGTATACAAATGTGTGTGTGTGTGTGTGTGTGTGTGTGTGTGTGTGTGTGTGTGTGTGTGTGTGTGTGTGTGTGTGTGTGTGTGTGTGTGTGTGTGCTGAAATTCTTAGCATGCCTTAAAGCAGTAAAATATGTATTCAATTTTTAATTCTAATTTTATAAGTTGTATCGAATTACAGTGTATGCGTAGAACGTAAAGTAATATAGAATTATTAATAATGTTTGTAACTTTCTTAAGCATATTATTAGTGAAATGTAGCATTCTAGAGCAAAAGAATTTGAATTAGTAATAATATGCTTACATTTAAATAAATAATTTCACATCCCGAATTATATTTCATATGCTTCCTTGTCATTTATATAAATTTATGAATGAAAATTAAATGTTATAAAAATCTTTTTTTCCATTCCTGATGACAATGAATCAAATATTGGTAACACCTGCTTATGTTTAAATAAATAAATTTTAATATTTGCTGCTCTATTAAGTATATATGAATATTTTTAAAAATCTTTGAAGAAAATTACTTGTCGCTAAATGGTTTTTCAAGACAACGAAGAATATATAATTTCTATTTTGATCCATTATCCTTTTTTAATACACATTAAATGATTTTATAGTAATTTGATGTTGTTTATTTACCAAGAAATATGTATAAATTAAAATATGCAAGTTATTAATATTTGCAGTTAAAAAATAAGCAAAAAATAAAACTTTAAAACAGAAAAAAATAAGAATCTAGAAGAAGAAAGAGACGACATAAATTGAAAACATTATTTTATTAATACTTTTATGTTAGTTTAAGTTTGCTTAACTATATATATTTAAAGAAATTTTACTATTCAAATACACAAATTGAAATATTGCGTGATATGAAAGAAAATAAATTTCTGAGTAACCCCTGTTCTATTGTCAAAACAAATATTGAAATAAAAGAAAGATTACATATACTTTTATAAGGAAAGTAAGACTCTTAACAAATTGTAACCAACTTTGGTTTAAAAGTGAACTTTTTCTTTTGACAAACAAGTGAAAAATTCAAAATCACGCAAGAGGAAAAAGAAGTTTGCTTTATATTATATTTCATTTTCTGTTACTTTCGTTAATAAAGTTATTTTTCTATTCTAACTAAATATTTCTCACCAATTATGAATAAAGTGTTATGAAGTTTATTAAAAGGGTAAAAATAATTCAACATTTGTGGAAGCTCATCAAATTTCTAATTAAGGTTACTCAAAATTCATAGATAATCTATGAATGATACAACTGTGAATGTGAAACGTGTGAATTGAAATTCTTTGCTGCAAATCTCTTATGTTTGTTCTTTTTCATGATGGAAAATTATAAAGTTATGTGAAAAAATGTGAGGAACCAATATTAGGGAATAAAACTTAAGTTTTTGAGCAGAAAAATATCACCGGATTTGATTATAATTTGCCTAACATCTTTCAAATATTTTATAGAACAAAATGTTAATATCTGTTTGACATATTAAAACATTTCTTGGTAAAAGAAAGTTGGTCAGCAACTTCAACAAATGGCTAAAACTGCAATAAAATGTCAGAATATTTTAATATGATAAACTGACTTTTCAATGGAATCACTATTAAGTTTAACTTAGACAAAAGCAGAAACAATAATTTCTTGTCATATGTCTCAAAAATCTCTTACAATCATATCATGATAACATTTATTACAATCATTTGATGCACATGAGTTGAAGAGGTTTAACACTTTCTTGTTTTTTACATACAAATAAATTTCTTCATAATCTCACATCTGAAATACATATGAACAAAAATATAAAAATGAATGTTTTAATCAAAAGGTAATACTTATGGAAACCGAGTGCAAACACATTTTAGAAAATTAAATAAAAAAAATAGCTCTATTCTTTTTTTCACATTGAAAGAAAGTAACTATGTTTCATCATATTAGTTTTCAAAATTCAAACAGTCTAAAATATATTTAGTCTCCCAAAAAATATTACGAAAACAAAAGAACAGATAAAACACACATTCCATAATATGGAGTTACAAAATGAATGTCTTGCTTTTTTGCATCATTGATTCAATACACTTTATACTTTGGGCCAACAAAGAACAGAATATCATTCATATTTTAAAAATAGTTCAATTTCTATTTTAACATCAATGGAGAGTTTTCTTATTTTTATCATAATTAGCCCTCAAAATTTATCATTATTAGATTATTTTATCACAATTAATGCTCAAAATTCAAACAAGCTAAAAAATATACATTTTTCTGAAATAATATAGCGTATTATCAAGACAAGACGTTCAAAGCATATTCTACTTTTTGCAGTTGAAAAAATTAATGATTTTAAATTAAAGTTAAACTTATAATTTTTGCAATTCTTTTAAGAATTAGGTTTAAAAAAGGCTGATTTTTTTACAGAATTATTGGAAATGAACCATATTTTTTAAATCTTTTTCCGTTTGAATACAATACAAGCTAAACAAATTGAAACCGTAATACAAGAAAAATATTCTTATTTAAAAAAATAATTCAAAAATACCTTTATGCTTACATATTTGATTACAATCAGAAAACGGGAAAAATCATTTATATTTAAAATATGAAAATAATTTTTTACTAATAATGGGGATAAAGAAACATTTTACACACACTCAACTAAGATAATTCTTAAATGTCTTCTTATAGAAAGTTACACAGGTTATTATATTTTTAATGGATTGTTTTAAAATTTAGAAATAAAACAAAAGTAAAACAAAAACAGGGATGTTATAAGTTTCTCGCGAAAATTTTATTTCACAAATTAAAAATGTATATATTTTCCCTTTGATTACCAAAATTCTTTTCGCTAGTTTGATTAAAATGTTTCTTATTTCAAAGACAAATTATTGAATATTAGAGACAATAATATCTTCAAAATTATTGTAGTGGTATTTATTATGATCACTAACGCCCGAAAGTAGGAAATTTGAGTTTTTATTGAGGATAGTAGATGTATTATGTGATAATGAAGCTATGTCATATTTCTGTATGAGAAGTATTTTGAAATGAATGTACTTTTTTATCCGCAAAATACGTGATATGTTGTAGTACTTAAGTAGATTTCTATAGTACTTATTTTTTATGGTACTTTATATTAAATTAAGTTACTATTAAATGAGTAAATAGATAGAAAAACTAAGTTCCAAAAAAGATACAAAAATGGATTCTAAGCACTCAAAAAAGGAATATCCAAGATTTAAAATATGTATGCTCATACGACAGTATCATGAGAGAGAAACTTATAAATTATTATGGATAAGTTTAAATATACCATCAAATAAACACCATAAAAATAAACACACTTACAAAAATGGTACAAGTTATTAGAAATACATTGTACACACATACAAGTTCTACAGTACAGAGAATATTTCAATATATATCTGAATATAAATTTAAACTATTGTTAGTTAAAAAGTTCAGCACGTACAGGAAATTTTGGAAAAGAAGCGTATTATAAGGAATTATAGTTTTCGAAAACTATCATCATCCTAATAAATAATTGAAGCTGAACTTTTCAATGTAATTTGAAAAGTTGGACCAGTATTCGTGTTGCAAAGGTACGAACAAGTGAAGAAACATAAATTTCAAAATCTATAATTAGAATATAAATTTAGATAAAAAAAAATTATATGAAATTCAAAATAGAAAATTTAAGAGGATTATATGCAGGAGGTATTTAAATCAAAATTTTTTAACATTACTTATTATTTGAAATTATAATTTTACCTATATTCATAATAATGGAAGAAATATTGTAGGAAATCATTTACTTCTTACCAATTTAAAACTTAACATTGGTTCGAATAATTAGAAATTAATCTAAATGTTCTGAGAATTGTAAAAGTTTGTGAAACACCAGTAATCTAAAAAACATGTCTCTGAATTTTAAGGATGAGTTAATATTTGGCTAATTGACAAGCTCTTTTTCATTGTTATAAGCATAACAAAATGAAACACAACCTACTATTAAAAAAACATTTTATAAAGATTAGGATCACATATTTAGCAACAGCAGAAATCTTACCATGCTATTAAATTCTTCTGCTGGCTTGAAGATTCAACGCTCTTCATGTTGCTTGACACTATCACAATTTTTGTAGAATTATAGACACACAAAAATGTGACAGTGCCAAATAACAGAAGAGGAGTACGCCAGCAAAAATGGGCTTGTTTTCTCAAATAAGATGAAATAATTTTCTTTTATCTTTAGCACTAAAGAATCCACGATTAGATATCCATCTGTGAATTCTTACAGTGCCAAGGATAATAGAAATAACACACCTTGAATCCTGTGAATCATGTCAAAAACACCATTTCTTGCAATGTCCTTCCCTGAAAAGTAAGAAATAGTTTAAATGAAAATATATAATTTTGAAAAATTCATTCTTGTGAATAAAGAACAGATAATATGAAAGTATGTCTATTTTAAATTGAGGAATATGCTATTTCCATATAAATTAAATTTGACAAAATTTACATTACTTTAATATTTACAATAAGATATACTTAATGAGGATACGCTGAAAATTACTTTTGAATATATATTCTTGAAGTAAAAATAATTCAACACGAATATTTTTATTATTGTTGGAATCTCTCTCTCTCTCTGCATACATACTCTCTTCAAGCTATTTTCTTAATATACCCAATCGATACTCTTTACTTGCTCCATAAATAAGAAGCTATTATTTTCGTAGGCAAAGCGTGACATTATTTTGAATTTTTATTTTCTTCTAAGAATTTACAAATTTAACTAAGTGAATAAAAGTGAAAGGAAAGGAAAAGAAAACAATTTTTTGCGTTTATAATAAAACCCCTATAAACTTGTTTTTAAACATTATTTATAAAAATCACAAACACACAATAAAACTTCATTGCATATCTATTCTGACTGACGTTTAATATGAGTATCCCTATTACACTGTTTATTTGGGAAAATAAATCGTTTCCGATTTTATCAAGCATGCTCTTTTTTACCTTCCGCTTAAATCAATTTTTGGAACTTACCAATTCTATTGTATGGTAATGTTTTCGGCAAGCTTCATTAGCTTAATCGACTATCACGTGACGAGTAAACCGGTTCCTAGAGCATCTGGCTGCACTTTGATATCGAATGAAAAAGCTATATATATGTATGTGGGATTTACTAGCTATTACATGTTGTTATAGCATTCGTCCATTGTCCAGAATTGCAAGACTCGAAAGGAAAATAAAGTAAGCCTGTCACGTCCAAGTTTAGATGTCGCCTTCCTGTCATTGTTCCTGGACACGGTTCCAAAAAACGTATGGTACGAATGTTTTACTTCCCTCCCTCTTCAAACAACGAATTATAGTTTCAAACTCTATTGTCCGACCGAAACAAAAGAGATTGTAAAATAGTAGTTGTTGAGTAGAGGAATAAATAAAAATGCAAGGCCAATACCGCCAGTGAAAAAATGAAACTCGTAGATGAAGATGAGCAAGTCCTCTATCTTACAATTTTCCGTGTTCTTTAGTCGTTAATATGCGGGTCACTGTACCATTTAGAATAGGTAAGAGCTCTTGACCTATTGGCACTCAGCGCCGAAAAGTCAGATTTCGAAGCAGGTTGTTATGTGCTTTCTCTGTGTTTGCTGGCCCACAACGATCAGTCTGTTGCCATGACAATAACTTCCAGCTCGATACTAAAATGTGAAAGTTGAAGGAATTCAAGTAGAATCACACAATTATTCCTCCCAAATTCCATTGCAAGAAATTCAGAAAGCTGAAGAATAAGTAAAGAAATTTATTAAATAATATTTAAATACTATTTTTTATTTCATTATATAAGAATATACATACATATAAATCACAATGCCATTATATATTATATATTAACAATTATTAATTCCATTATTATATTATTAACTATGAATGTTAATTTAAAAAAATCAAATATAAGTACAAAAGCTTATAAAATGTAACTAATTATAAAAAGATACACATGTAGTTTTAGTTAAAGCATTATTTTTTTTTAGTTTTTCGTTGTATAATAAAATAACTGCACATTTTATAATGTAACTTTTTCATATTTATAGACGCACAAAATTTATTTTTCAATAAAAACAGCAAATAAAACTATAAATTATAATTTCATTGAATAATTGATAAATAAAGTTTATATCTTAATGATGAATATGCTATACTAATATATAAAGTATGTGTATATAAAAAAATACTAAGTTTTATCATCTATTTAAATTTGTTATCAATTGCTTTTGTCATACGATTTAAGCGGAAATTAAGCTTTATTAACAAGAAAAATAAATATTTAATAAACAAAACTTCAAATTTATCAAGAAATTAAAGTAGTTGGATTGTTTTATTTTAAGAAATGAAAATTAGTTGCTATATATTTCGTGAAATTACAATAAAAATAAAGACTAAAAAATTTTTTTGAAAATTCAGTAAATGCATAACTAAATGCGGAAAATAACTGCACAATTATTTTAATAATAAATAAATGTAAAAACTTCCTCAAAATGCGAATGTCTGTAATAACTCTGTTACTTGAAACGGAATAAGAAAATAATGGCTTCAGAAAAGTTAAAATAAATGTTGATCGAAATTGAAATAAATTCCTTTACTCAGGCATTAAAACTGTAATGATAGAGACAAACAAAATGCTTTTCAAGGTAGACTCTTTTATATGGATATATAATACACCGAAAGTAATGAAAATAACTTACCGACAGAATTCTGCAAAGAAAGGAAACATTATTAACGTAGATGCGTTGCGAATAAAAAGGAACTTCATCCTTTTGATGATGTTGGTGACCATGAAAAATGAGCCGTCAGAATAGCTTTTCTAACGTGGAATTCTATAAACTGGTATCATGAATGGATAAAATTTCACGCCATCAACAATTTCTAAGCATTATCCGAGTCCCCAAGTCATTCTATTTCATTATTTCCTCGTGTTTATTCTAGTTGGTTTCCTTGGCAACGTTAAATGCGTCTTTGATACAAGATCGCAGCGACCTCTATTCAACACTTTTACCGCAACGCGTCATAGAGAAATTATATTTTATGCAGGACTATGTAATCAAGGGGAAAGGGGAGCGATAAAGGAACGAAAAAGAGAAGTGAGAATGTAAAAAAAGATAATTTTACTGTGCTACCATAGAGGTAATTTATAGCTTTCATGCGAAATAGATTATCTGCTATGAAAAGTACCAAATTTCGTGAAGAATTGGCTCTTTTGAAGAAGGAATGATTATTGTTGGAGAAACAATGATTTTTACCTAATATTAAATAGCGGAATTATAAAAGAATGACTTTTTCACGAATTTGTAAGAAAATGAAAAAAATATTGTGGTGTTTTTATTGATTACCTAATATTCTAAACCAATCGCAATTAGACTACCATTTAAGGAAACTGAACATTATCAATCTCAGTTTAAATATTTAGAATTTCCGATTTAATTATTTCCATATTTGGAAATATAACACAATTCCCAAAATTTATGCATCTTAAATTATTATTATGAGGTTGCATAAGAAATCTATGAGCCCTTTAGAAGGGTAAAATAACAAAATTCCTATGATAGAATTATTAGTTGTTTTCAAAAGTATGGTTCATAATTTCTTATGCAATATTCAATTTCCAGAAACCAATAACACGCCATCAATTTTTTTTTGTAGATTTTTACAAGCAAGTTGATGAGTTTATTAACTGCTCTGATTCTATCAAAAATTGAACAAGAAAATTAATTCATCAACTGAACTGTGTACAAATCTGAAATTAGCATTGAAAATGTTATTCTTTTTCGGTGTGCACAAAAGCATTTCTTTTTCGAAGTTTCTAATTCTATATGTTTTCAAATCATGAAGGATGATGACTTTGTTTCACAAGTATTTATTAATTTATTTTCTTTTTTTTATATATATGAGCTTAAATCCGGATTTCGTAATATCTGGGCTGTCTCCAGGTTTGTGTTCTCTTCATTTTATCGTTCCATGAGAAAAGCAGACTGCAGACAAGATCATCATGAACCTGATTGCGGGCATTTTGAAATGTTAGCTTTTCTATAAAGTATGCATTATCTTAAATTTGTATGAAACAAAACAAGATGATAGACAGATAGAGGGAAGAGGATAGAGTTAGAAGATAGAAAGAAAGTAATTATACTTTCTGCGATGATGCACTTGCTAGACGAGTTTTCTTTACGCATGACTAATTTTCAATAGCAGCGCACGTTATTCTGAACCCGTGGAAAAGCTTTCACGTTGTGTTGTGTAACAAATAAATCTGGTTGAGCTAGGTTTTCCACAGCATAATACTTGATTCTTATTTTAACAAAATATCTCAGAATAAAAGGAATTGTCATCTTTTATAATTACCAATCATTGCGATGACTTGCAGAAATACAAAATGGGTTGTACAAACACCAATTTTGTTCACATTGTAAACGTTTGTTAATACAGAAACATTTACATTGCTCACATTTTAAATTTTGTTTCCCATTTTACTTCGACATTATATAAAAGAAATTTTAAACAGCGAATAAATGCTAAAATTCTCATAAATATCAAAAATAAACTAGAAAATAGATATTAAAAAGTTAAACAATCATAAGTCAACAAATGATAAAATTTACAATTAATTTTACTTGTAAAAGTTTGTATCTAATAAAAATCTATAGAGATAAATTTTGAAGAAATAACAGCATTAGTATATAAGTGGGGAAAAATTATAAATTTTTTTAAGTATAATTCAAATGTTAATAATTTAAAATATTATTTAAGTATAAATATTTTCTATGCTTTAAAAAAGTAAATTACTATACTATGGCTTAGGAAAAATTTTTTATTAATTTCACATTTCTATAAATAATTCAAGCCAAAAGATTAGATGAAATTATTGTTGAATTCTTGAACATTTAATACTGAATTTGAATATTAAAAATATTAATTAAAGAATGATAAAAAATAAGTAATACTTAGATATGTATTTAGGATGTTTATATCTGTTTGTAAATGTATTAAGTAGAAAAAATTATAAATTAAATTAAGCAAATTGGAAAAAATTCCTCTAGCTAGCTTTATTTTTCATACCACTTGCTTTGCGGTAAATTATGTAATACCTTCATATGTTTTTCATCTTGATTTATGAAGCAATTTTCTGGTACATGACTAATGAGTCAACTCTTTGCTAACGAAGCGTGTGCCTAAGCGAGTGGGATAGAAAATAGTAGCAAATTGGAGTACAAAAATGTCATTATTTTTTTCTTAGATTTTATTCGCAGTATTATTTAGACAATCAATTTCAAAGGCAATGAATTTAACGTTTTAAGATATTTAAAAAATATATAAATAAATTCCCATTCAAGTAATTTTTCTTTTAACATTATTCTGGAGTTCTGAATTTAATTTAAAACGCATCAGACTGAATTTTTTGAAAGGAAAATTAAATGGTGGGTATTAAAATATATTTAAAATGGAGTAAGTTTCTTTAAAAAACACTCAATCGAGAAATGTATTCATATATTCCACTCATTTATTCATTAATTAACTGGGATATAAATCTGTTAGCATTGATGGTAATTGCAATTATGCTATGCCATTACATATAACAACATGCCATTAATATGTAAACTATATTTTCTCTTACAAATGATTGTTATTTACTCGGTTTTGATATATTATTATCAACAATCTAAACATTAATATAAGAAAACAATCAAAGGCTAAGTCTGAACTAAATTTTGGAGTAATATAAATAAAAAATAAAATGAAGCAGTTACTCAATTTACCATTATTAATGATTGTTATTGGTTTTAAAGTTTGTTTTATACAATAAAAAATTACAACAGCTTGTTTAACCTTTGAAATAAAAAATATTTTCTATGTTAATTTCAGTGAGATTCCCTGAAAGTGCGGGTCAAAAGAAACCTTACAATTATTTCCCCCAGTTCTCGGTCTTAGTTTTCAGCACGTTTACCTTAAAGTATTACAGCTAAACTATAGCAATTTTACATAGCTTAGTGATCACATAGTTTTATAGCTATAGCAGCACCGAGAGATGGTTGCTAGGGAATAGCAGAACGTTTTGAAAACTAATGTAACTATTTTAGTTCTACACGGATGTAGTGAAATACAAAAAGATATGTTCCACATGTAAACATTTCATTTAAAACTAACTTAATCTATTAAAGCATAAAAGTCACAAAATTGTCTTTCATAAATTCCATTAACATTAATCAATTACTGACAGCACTTATATCTATCGTTTGTATGTAAACTAATTATTTCAAAGTTGTAATTATTTTTAAATGTAGAAGTTCATGTATGATTATAAAAGTAAAGAACTGTAATAAATAAATATTTTTGTATTTAAAAAATATTCTAAGCATTAATCTATATTTTGAAGAAAACTTTGGATTTATTTCCCATGCAACACTTTCATAAAAAGTACAATAATTTTACTCAAATATTAAAAATAAACCTCTTTGATGAAATGAAATAAGATACTCACTAAGACATTATTTATAATCCAAACGAAAATTTTAAAATATAGGATACTTTTACAGCAAGTGAAAAAATATGTGAATTTCACATACTTATTCTTTACACTTAGAACCATACATATTCTTTACAATTTTACTTAAGAGATGAAATGTATTTTTTACCTCTCTCAAGTAGAATGTAAACACAACGAATGAACATCTATTCTTGTTTCTAGATTTTAAGAAGTAAAATTAACTTTACTGTTTCATAAATTATTATTACAAAATTTTTTATAACTTGTATCATTTTCAAATATTACGCATGTATGAAAATCAATATTATTAGTAAACTTGGAATAATTATCTATATAACTTTCGCAATTTATAGAAGAAAATAAAATATTATTATTTGAAACGACACTACATTAGTGTTTGATTTAAAAATTATTAACGATTTTTATTAAAAATTTATTATAAAGATTCCAGATATCCTAACTATTAATACACCTTGGGGTATATCCACCAATTTAAAGTTTAATTCATTTTAATTGAAATTTTATTTCTTTAATATCAAAGCTTTATTAAACTAAACTGTTTTTATTTATAAATGCCTCACACTATTAACATTTTAAGTAGTTTTAAATTTATAAATTCTGGCAATTTTGAATACATTATTAACCTCATTTAAAAATATAAATATTTCTTATTATTAAAGACCATATAAAAATTAATTTTATCATTATAAACTTTAAAATTTACAATTAAAAAAATAAGTTTAAAGACGGATAGTAAAATTACTATAAATGTTACAAAACCAGTAATAAAAGAAAAAAAAATGTGAAAAAAAATGTAACACCAAAGAATACAGTAAGATACTAAATCATTAAGAGATTAAAAACATTATTCTTGTTTAAATAAAAAAATTCAGGGTAATGATCATGGAGCCCTACAACACGACTTGTTATCGATTGATCGTGATGTAAAAATAACCCCTTAATTGCCTTGACTGCAGAAACATGGGATTTACTTTGACAAGATTTTGTTCTAGGTTTTTCACTTATATTTTTGCATTAGAAGTTGCGCGATACTGTTATTTTTTCCAAAACTCTTAATCTATAATAAAAAGTAAATTTGAGATTGAAAAGAAGATAATGTGATCTTTTTTAAACTTAATTGTTTAAAGGATACTGATCGGCTTTAAGCTCAGTGTCAAAAAGGCTAATATATTAGCAAAATAATATTAATAAATGTTAAATATATAAACTTACAGAAGTTTGGTGATACCCGTTCTAATGCTATCCTTTGCACTGAAAAGTAAAACCATCAAACAAATATTTGATAAATGTATGATATCTTTAAATTTATAAGAATAAAATATTATATTTATCATATATATTAAAACGTTATTTTGAGTAATTTTGAATCTCAATAACTCTCTTTTTTAAATTATATTTGATTTTACATTATTATCAGGTTGGTGAATTTTTCTAATGAATGAAACTCATTTTGATAATTTCAATACCAAAGTTCAAGAAGTCAGAAGGGATCAATTCAAGGAAAGTAACAATTTCAGTGTAGTCGGATTTCCTAATTGCTTTGAGCAAATGGTCATGATTACATCGCAATAATCTTTAAAAAAAACCAGAAAACCATAGTTCCGTTTCCGTTTGCTCTCAGTGTACCAATAAGGATAATACATTTCATGTAAGGTTTCGTAGAAAGTTTAAAAAACACCGGATATTAAAATCTTTAAAATTAGTCCATTGCTTTATAATATGGCGTGTCAGTTCAAATTAGAGAAAATGTGATACGAAAGGAGAAAGTGAAGTTCAACTCGTGATTTCGACGTTCTTATTACAACCTAAACTGTCGGTTATTTAAATCGACACAGGTTTCCACGAACGCAATTGGAAATGGCATGGTCTAATGCATGAAAATGAACGCATCTTCCGGTACGGTAGTCGTTTTTGCCTTAGGCACTATCAGTCTAGAATCGTATAATAGGCCAATCAGCTATTCCCAGATTCGTTACCTGACAGCTGGCACGACAACGTGTGGTTAAAGTACAGAGGTAGATTATGAGGGTATTTTCTGACAATCGCCAACACCATCAGTAGAACAACGCAGATGTAGTAGGAGCCCTTAGGAAGTTCAACGGCCTTCTTTTTACCGAATCACGCACTTTCCTAACTTTTCCACCTGCGCTTTGATGAGCACGTAAAATCTTCATGTGTGTTTCATGTGAAAGCTTTATGTGTTTTCAAAGATTTAACTACATTTGAAGTTTTCGTCAGCCATTTGGGTAAATTTTCGGCAAAGAACAGATGGCTAAAACCGTTGTTCAAGAGAACCAACTGCATTTTCCCTATTCTGAAATCCAGACAAGAACAGACAGTAGATTTAAGCCATCAATTTGAAGACAAAAAATTCGACAAACAATGCAGTTTCAGTTACCAAAGAAAAATAAAATGACAATGAAAGAATTTTAAGTAGATAATTTCACTAATAGTAAAATAGAGGGGAAATAACATTCTTTATTTATTCCAGAATTCAGCTGTCAGTAAAAAAAATGTGCTCAAAAAATTATTTTCTAAAATCTAGTCTGAATAGAAAATATTTCTGAATAGTTTAAAAATTGCACTAAATAACTTTTGTATTCCTTATCTTCCGTATTTATTTATTTTATATATTTTTTAGAATCTTGAATGCTCAAAAATTATGTCCAGTAGTAAGTTTAATTTCTTTCCCAGGAAAAAAGAAAACAGATTTTTCAATATCAACGCTGTCTTTTAATCAATAAATAAAAGAAAATTAACAAATGGTTGATGTTTAAATAATATCTTCTGAGTGCTTAAGAGTAATTTATATTGGTTGATAGCAAGTTATACTGTCATAAATAAATTTAAAAAAACTTCTACGTCGTGATATATTATTATGAGTCTCAAATCGTTGCGAAACAAATAACAAATATCTCACTCGTACTTTTCTAATCAAAGGAGAAATAAAATTATACCTTGTAATAATAAATTCTCATCACGCATTCTCGTTTTCCCTCTCTCTTTTTCCTATTGGCGCTAAAATTCTAAAATGTATTTCTTGGAATGTACGGTAAAATCATTTTTATCCGAGGTAAGAATTTAAAACTGACTTTATCAAATTTCAAGTTATAAAATACATTAGAATTTTTCCACAGATCTAATCGAGTCTTTTTGAAAGTTATCTTTTCATTCAAGGAACAAGGTAAAAAAATAAATAAAAGAGAAACCCAATGGGAAATCATAGTCATGAGGTAAAAATTCGCTGCAAAAAATGGCGCCAATAGTAATTTTGACCAATGCGACTTGCAGTAGAGGGTGGAGCCCCAACACGTTCCTCTAGTATCGTGATAGAGTGACTCTACTGCCTGGGTAATTCAACGTTTACAGGAAAGCCCACAGAATAAATTATACCTTCATAGCTTTTTATTATTAGAAATAAAGAAGTGCCGCGTTTCGTGATGTATTGAATTAATGTATTTTTTTGTTAACCTGTAGGAAATTTTTCTCATATGTGAGTTTAAATTTTTATTTACTCTAAATTCTTTAAATAATTACTCATCATCACCGAATTATGTTATCAAAATTAATTTGATTTAAATTTGAAGCTATTATGCAATATAAAAATGCTTCAATTCTTTTTAACACGGTCTAACGTTTCTTTTCTAACTTTTAATATAGATTTTTAACGATACTTTTTCATTTTTTTATGAAACTTTAGGATAAAAATTTTAAGAAATTAAACAGTTTCAAATATTTTAAACATTATTTGAAACATATTTGTAAGTTGTGTCGAATATAACACAAGTTGAAAAAAATGAATGCGCTTCAATTAAAACTATTTCATAACAGTGATAAAAATAACCCCACAATAATAAAATACATAATTATTTATCTTATTTTTCTTTTAAAACATGCTTTATTTTTATAAAAATTGTTCCTTTTTCTCAAAAGCAATGAAATAAAGAAAATCCGCTTACTTTAACAGCTTCGATGATACTCTTGTATAATTGTGTTACATTTCTCAACGAAATAATCAAAGGAAAAATTAAATTTGTTTAATAACTCGTTTTAATGAGTTTAAATTGTTACATAATGTATTTTTTCATTTATATAAGGAAAAGTGAGTTATATAGTAAAAAAAAAACATTCATAAAAAAGAAGAAAGGATTTTAATATCAAAATATATCAATAATTAATAAAGTAATGTTTCTTAAATAATAACTTGATTTTCTAAAATTATAATTAAAAATTTATATATTATTGTAAGCACTACATTCAGTCAATTTTTTTCACCTATAGAGGTGTTTTACAAATAAAAAAAATTACGTAAGTTAATACACATTATGAGAAACTTTGGAATAAAAATGAATCAAGCACACAGGCAGTTATCTAAACTATTATTATAAATATGCATTTATAGACTTTTGTTTTTTAGTATTTCAACGAAATAATGTATCACGAATTTCTATTTGTTCAGTTGTTGAATCATTTTAGTTCTCATTAGAAAATCAATATTATCAAAAGTTTAATTGATCAAAATTTTTATTCGATATTATTATAAATAATATCGAATACTTTCATTATATGAACAAAAGTAAAACCAAAAACAAACTATTAAATAAATAAATAAATTTTAATTTAAGGGGAATATGTTTCAATTTAAGAATCGATAAAATTAATAAAATAGTGATTTTTATCCCAAAATATTTACTATAATAAAAAGTACTGCACAGACATTC
The DNA here is from genome assembly GCA_037975125.1 of Latrodectus hesperus. NCBI lineage: Eukaryota > Metazoa > Arthropoda > Arachnida > Araneae > Theridiidae > Latrodectus > Latrodectus hesperus. Next base: position 108,626,909 of record CM075854.1, on the reverse strand, counting down.
TTAGACTTATATAAAAAATAAATTTACTGTTATTATTTTCTTACTAAGAATAAAATGTTGATAATCAACCTCTTGTTTTTAACTTTTTTAACAATTGTCTTTCAGTTTTACTTTGAATTACGTCACAGTAAAAGGTGAAAGTGCTCATAAATTTTTAAATTTTAAAAAGTTGACTGAAAAAAAAAGTTTTGATACTTTTTTGTTTAAAAATTATTTAGCTACAGGGAATTAATTATAGTACAACAAAAGACCGGGAAGCATAAACTTTACTTTACTTTACTACATCGATAAAATATACATTGAGAAAGTATTAATCGAATTAAAAATCAAGCGGGAGTAAAAATGAATTTAGACTATAAAGTAAGATATATATTTAAAGTACTTACACGTAATACAATAAATCGAGCTCCGTTGACTGATAATCTGGAATATACCAGCGATATTTTCCCTTTTATTGATAGAGAAGCAGGATTTTTTTCTATTTTGACACCTCAAATATCATACACCATTAGTGAACACAATCAACAACGAAATTACAATTGCCGTCTCTAAATCATTTCACGTTAGGAGCGGCGACTTAGCCTCATCGGTTTGGATCTGAAGTTGACGCGCAGGAGGAAAGAGTGACCACCAAGCTTCAACCAATGACGAGAGTTCTAATGAGTGTGTGTTAGAAACCAAGGCTCGTTCTAACTGCGGATACGGTTTCGCAGCGGTTATGACGTATACACATTGTCTTAGAGATTTGCGCCTGCGCACCTCGAACAGGTAATAGCGGGTTTTAGTCATTGGGCGCCGGAGCTAAATTCTCTTTTCTGCATTATCATTATTACATTTGGATAAAAAAATCTTTTGTTTTCTGTTTTTCAGTTTCTTTTTTTGTTCAAATATTCTTTTTTCTTTTCTTTATTTTACATTGTGGAAATAGACAGCTGTAAAATATATTTATTCTTATGGTATACATGAAGACTTAGTAGTAGAAATTTGCAGATTGTGTTAGTGCAATTCAAACATTTTAAGCTGATTTTAGAATATATAGCAATCAATAGTATGGAAATCAATAGTTAATAGAATTTAACATTAAAAACAATTATTTCACTTTTTCAATGTTGCTGACACACTTTCATAATAAGAAGGGAACTAGAAACTATAATATTTGATTGATAATTTCCCAAAATACTTGAATAGAGAGTGGAATTATTTACAGTTTAATTCTATTTTGTTGCAAAAATATAATTTGTTTTTACACATATAACGATAGTTCATTTATCATAGAGTAGAATTTTAATCCTTTTTAATATTTTATATTACTTTTTTCTTAGATATGTGTGTTCAGCTACAATAAGACCAGTCATAAAAACAGAAAAATCTATCGTTAGTTTCTTTAGCATTAAGTTACCATATGATTTTGCAGCTGACAACGAACACATTTTAACTGACAACTATTTTGAATTCATTTTACTGTAATAAAATATTAATTTTTCATAACATACTTATTTCATTTCTTGTTTACTTTTAAAATCTTATTGTTAATAAATATTGTTAATAATATTGCTTTGTGAAGTAATATTTATGTGATAGAAATAATGTTGTCTTTAGTGTAAAAAATTTAAGCTTCAAATGGTAGTATTTAGTTACTAATTTCACAACCACGTTTGCTACTTTAAAATGATGTGCTAAATTTCTGAAAAACAAGAGTAGGTTTTTCTTTTTTTTATCTGGAGAAGGATAAAATTTTTATCGCAATCACATTAAAAAATTTTAAAAAATGTTGGAATACATTTTATTTTTTTATTTTATTGTAAGATAATACCTCGCAAATTGGCTTTAAAATATAATTTATCTCAAATTCCGTAAGTAATGTGATTCTACCTTAACAGTGAAGTAGAAATAAACATAACTAAAATCGAAATACAATTCGAATTTTTTTTTATATAATTTAGCTAATTTTTTATTGATATGCAGTTGTGCATTTTAAAAATCGATTTTCGATCAAATGACGGTAAAAATTGAGGCACGTCCTTTTTTAGAGTGTCATATCGTAAGTATCAAACAATTTTCAAAAAATGTCAGTCGGGATCGATATTCTACCCTGGGCAGGTGTTTCACAGGAGAGAAGAGACATCGAGAACTGCCAGTCCGGAGTCGGGCACACCCTATTTCAGAGGATTTTTTTTTTTTCTGTATTGTTTCTGCAGTTAAATTTTTCTATCTTGAATTATAAGAAGAATGAATTTCTTGCTCTGTTTTTAAGTATTTGATAATTTATTTAGTCGAATTCTTTCACCATTTCATGCAAGAGAACTGAAAGTTATTTCACATTTTTGTGTTTATTCCTTTTTTTAATTCAATTTATTTCCAATTAATAAATTGACCTTATTTTATTTCCCGTTCCGTTGACAAAGAAGTTTTATAACTTCAAAAATTAAGTATTGAAATAACAATTAGGCTGAAAATGTGAAGTATTTGGGGAATTTTATGTATCAAATATTTAGGAATTCTATTTTCAAAGTATATTTACAAATAACTAATATTTTTGATAAGATATTTTGAAAATATTTTATTGTTTTAAAGAAAAAAATCTATCATTATGATTAATGTTTTGTTTAAGTAAATGAATTTATAAAAATGTCTCCTAATGTCTTGCTTAATATTAATATTTGTAATGTGCACACACACACACAAGAAATCACATAGATGAATTAACAAAAACTTATTTCTTATTTTCTGATTTGAAAGTTATTCTCCTTAATTTAAAAATAATGCCTATTAGTACTTTAAAATTTTATTCACTGTCTCAATGTGTAAGAAATATTATATGTTAAGTAAATATGTACCTTTCTTTAAAGCTTTTTTTACTTATTCTGATATAATTGTCGAAATTAATCATGGATAATCTGTGTATTTAAATTTATCATAATAATAATTCCGTAACAGCTATTTTTATTTCGAATATTTCAGTAACAGCTTAGAATTTAAATATTTTTAAGATTATTGCATACATATATTTTAAACATGTTTCAAATGTTTTAAATATTATATGTATTTTAAATATTTCTCAAGGAATTTTTTCTGACCTCTTATAAATTGTTCGTATCATAAACCATAAATGTTCTTTAATTTATTGGCAAATTAAAAGAAGATTTTCGATTAATTAAGCTTCAATTCTGAATCAAGAAGTTTACAATACAATACTCGTATGTATATTTGTTCTTATAACCATTATCATTTGTGTAAAACAGAAATTGTGAATATATATGCATTCAGATTATATAACTTCTGCAAATTTAAAAGATGAAAGAAATTATCTTCAACAAAAATTGTAACACATTTAATGCTACAGCATAACAAGAGATTTAGTTGAATTAATAAAACGCATACATTTTTTTAAAATTTATGATGTCCTGTATCATACCACAATAGAATGTTAACGTTAATTTTACCTATGAAAAGTGCTCTTACGTCCATACATTTTTACTAAAATTATTATTTTAATAATAAAAATTAGTTTCTCTAAATTTATGTAAAAATAACAAAACTTGTTACGTTTAAAGGTGAAAACACAAGATAAAAATGCAAAAAAGAGAAAAAAAAATAAAATTAATGAAATGTAAGGAAAAAGATAAGAAAAGAGAAAACATCAACTCGAAAAAATACAAACTATCATCTAAGTCATGTTCAAACTCAATTGGTGACTGTGAATGATAATTGAAGTAATGTCTTTAATACTTCTACTGAGACTTCAAAGATTCATAATAACTAGATAATAATAATTTCATAAAAATGTGATGCAACTGGAACTTCAAAAAACAAGTAAGGAAAATAATAACAGCAAATTATTCAATCATGACTTTTCAGAAACATTTTCACGATTCAAGTAACTAAAACTGAAGATGTAAACAATCCAAACAAGAAATATACAAAACAGAAAGATTGTCCGAAAGGTATTGTAGATAATCTAAAAGGTATTAATTTGGCAACAGACTAGTAAATCTAAAGTAAAAATTATACGTGAAATCTGACTTTCAAGCCAATCGCTACATTTATACGTCTTAACTTGTACATCTAGGACTTCTTCACTTTTTCTTAACATGGAAGATGTTTAAAATCCTTTCTAAAATCACACGTCATATACCATAGAAATTCTTCATTAAAGCAACATGTCTTGAAGACTATTTCATTGAGGTTCCTTAAAATCTCTTAACTTTCAGGATCTTCTGTGTAGATTTTGAAATACTTTACCTGGGAAAACTAGCTTTGAAGAGCAGATTGAGTCAATCCGCTTCTTATAGCACCAGAGAAACCACGGAATATTTGAATCATCCGTGAATTCTTCCAGTGCCATTAGAAGCAAATCGAAATGGCCAGATTACTATCTTGTCTGTAAGATCCATTAATTGATGTGGACTTTGTCTTATAACATTCTACTAATACATCTTCTTCTAAAGATTCTCCTAGATTGTATCCAATATTGCTTGAACATTTTCAACAACTTCTATGTTTATCATAGTCATATTCAGTTCACACACACAAGATGCACACAAAATAAAACCAAGAGGAGGAATCATCTTACGGTGAACGTTACAGTACAAAATCAGCAGAAATTGATTCCAAAGAGTTTCAAAAAAGATCACTAACAAAAAACTTGAAATTGTTAAACAGATATTTTAAATTTTATTAATAAAAATGAATGTAATTTTTCCAATAGGAATAGAAGGCAAAAAATTAAAATAATGCAACAATTTATGTTTTATATGTTAGATTATATAATAAACAACTCTTTCAAACTGTGACCAAACATTAACAAATAGATAGCATACCTGACAGATAATGAAATGTTTTCATACATGGTTTTTAATCTATAGTTTCCTATTATAAACTAAATAGATAATTTGAAAGCTCATGATATAACATTTTGGAAAATGAAACATAATAAAAAAAGCAAGAAAGTTGTGCAAGATAAACACTGCAGTTATGTAATATATAGCGAAGAAGCCATAAATTCAAATAATGAAGTTTCAAAAGATGAAAAGAAAGAGGAAACCCACAAGAAAGGAAAACACTGAACGTCTGAGATGAAGGTATCCGATTGAAGTCTTAAAGTACCGGCGTCATTTTGATTAGAAGTGGAAAAGAAGTCAAACTTTCTCAAATACTAAGTCATAATGAAATCAAAGTCGGAAAGATGATACAATGTTTCAAAAAAGATGAAGAAGAGGAGGCAGAGAAAATCCAGCGACCACCTGTCTGCGCGAGCGAGAGAAGTTAAAGTAACTGCTCACTAACCTGATGTGTTGCCTTTTAGAGCTGCGACCCGAGGCGTTGTCTAGCTTCCAGGCTGACTGCTAGGCACTTGGAGATGGAAAACTAGCGGACCGTAGGATTTTGTTGATGTAAGTTAGGGACGACGACCTTGTTTTACCGACAAATAACGTGTTGGATGGCTACGGACGCCTGAACTGCCTACCCCAGAGCCGAAGCTGGCTTCGGTCTTTTTGCGGCGTTAGAGCACGCACTTACTCTTCCCCACGGTTTGGGTTGACTGCTTATGCAGGATTCACCCTTCACTGCACAGTCTTTTCCGTGAAAAGGTAGAAAAACCGACTCATAACAACTGTCACGTAACTAAAAAATGTTGTTTTAGGCCTCCTTTTAGATTTTTTTGAAAAATTTTTTTTTCGTTTTCGGTCCAATCCTTTCCTCCCCCTCCTTTTGTATCGTTGTTTGATTTCGGATTCGCTAAGTCGTGCTTTTCATCTTTTTTTTTTCTTTTCTTCCTTCTTTTCTGTGTTTGCTTCAGTTGTGATGAGTCGAAGTCACCGCTCGACTTACCGTTGATAACATACCTTTCTCGATGTACTCTGATCCGCCTCCATCTATCAAACTTGCGATGCATGACGCTTACCTGTTGATCGGCAAAGTTCCATGCACTGCAAAAAAACTGGAAATCAACGAGAAAAAAAAAGTACCGGGAACGAAATATACAAACGGATATATTTTGCACTTATTCACAGCTCTGACTATGTCCATACCTTGATTGCTCAAGTATTTCATAAAACACAATTATTCTGAATATGATTATAATTGAAAAATACGTTTTCGATAGTCAGAGAGAGTCTCTATTAAATACACTATCAATTTCTTAAAAGATAGAAAACACACACAATCTGCTTCTAGTATAGTTCTAAATTAAATATTTCTATAGTATTTTTTAAATATGGGGCAAAAATAATAGAGAGAGAAAGAATGTATACACCAGAGACAAATTTTATTTCATATTATTCCAAACAATAGAAAAAGTGACACATAAAAGTATATGGAATAATATAAACAATGGAAAATCTATATTATTTTTTTATTATTTATTTAAAACCAATTTTACATACATACATTTATATATATATATATATATGTATATGTATGTATATATTTATTTAAGGTAATCACAACAACCAAATATTTTTTAAATGTTCATAAAAAATATTTAGACAAACATTTGAATGTTCCTAAGAACTTTTGATAATTATTAACGCTTATTTCTTAAATTTAAATAGTATTAATTTTTTAAATAAGTCACATTTAGATTTTTTAAAGTTATTGACTTGCATATTATATATTTTCAATTATTATTTTTTTCTAAGAAAAACTAAAAAATCAATATTTTCTTTAGAAACACAAAGATGTTAATTTTTATCTTAACGGCAAAAATAAAATAAAATGCTAAGTACGCAAAAGATACGATGGTTATTCATTAGATTAGATCTGGTGCTTAGTTACATTCAAATTAATGTATATTTTATTTTCTAAAAACAATTATTTTCTTAAGTGCAATATAAATATTTTACATTGATTTAATAGATCAAATATTCTCTTCCATTTTGCAGTGTGAATAATAAATAAATACACTGTAAGTAAACATATCTGATAAACATATGCACTGCAAGTAAATTTCCATGAGCAATTCACAATACAGAACTCACTAAGATCTTATAATGAAAAATATTTTTCTAAATTCCTTGATTTTTCAACTTGTGTTTCATACTAATCTTATAGTTGAGAAATGGCACTTAATTGATCAAGATACTTAAGTGTCATCACGGGTGCTCCACATGTTTTCTTGATTTATAAGATATTCTAATAAAAAATATCCTATTTATGAAAATATACTGTTTACAATTTGAAAATAATATTTTAAATTTTTACTTACTTTGATTGCTAAATAAGAAAGATAAACAAGCTTATAAAAACATCACTTAATTTTAAATTCATCAATAAATCATTTCTTAAAAACTGTCACCAATGTGCTGGTTTTCAAACCTGTACTGAATAACTTGAAGATAATGAATGGCTTCTTCAAGTTATTCAGTGATAACTGAAGAAAATTTTAAGTTCACTCTAAATTATAGATACTTCTCTGTAGTTTTATACGTTTAAAAATTGACATCAGAATGCTTTTCATTATTTAACATTAACGTTGTAAATGAAAAACAAAAATATTTTTAAAGAAAACTTACTTATAAATCATTAAACTGATGAGAATTTTTTAATTGGTCATTAACATCCATAACTGACATAAAACCTTTTATAAAATTCTATTAGTACTATTTATTTATATTCGAACAATATAAATTGCAAATGATACGGGAAATAATTTTGCATGCTATGAAAATTCAAAGCGACCCACAGACTAGAAACAATTCTCTTTCAACTTAACAGATGCCATAGGAAAAAGAATTTTCTACAGAGGTTTTTGCTGCCTCTATTTAGCATTTTAACTTTACCTAAAATCAGTTATTTTTTATCTACAGTCTTAACAGTTTCTTAACTCTTTAAATATTCAAAATAATATTTCAACTAAAAGTCCTTTTTAAATATATGTATCCAAACTTACCTTTTAATGCACAAATATGTATTCGATGAGTCTTCAGCGTCTATATAGTATCTTGAAATTATTTGCATGTAGGAAATATCTATATAACTTCGGATGTCTTAAACATATGCTAACATATTTTTAAAATATCATAATATATTTATAATTCCATAATATTAGTGTAATAAATTTATAATATTAACATTAATTTCATGATATTTAAAAAAATAATGACAAATAAAATTTAATTTTAAACTTAACCATGAATCAGTTTCACTGAGAAAGTTTCACGAATGTATTTGTTTCTACCTGAAAATAATAATATCTATCGGATATTTCACATTTTAAAAATATTATTAATTTTTTAAATATTAAAAAAATCTTATTATCTGGGTTCTAACTTTATCTAGAATCACAGTGCTATTTTTATCCAGAATCTTAATTTAGGACTATTTATTTACACTTTAAATATTATTTTCAAGACATGATTTCATTTTTTAATAAACATACCTTTTGATCATTGCTCAGATATATTTTAACGACTCTTGGGCATTTGTAAAGTATTTTGAGCATATTTGCATGAACGAATTATCTGTCTATCGTAGGGTATTTTAAGAAAATGAAACATATTTTTCGTTAATTTCATAATTTAAAAAGAAAATAAATTGATAAAAAATAATATTTCATTTGAAACTTACCCATGAATCCATCTTCGATTGAGTTTCTCTAATGTACGTGCAGCTATCTGAAAACAACGATATCTATCGAACATAAAACATTTTAAAAATATTCTTATGCTTTAAATATTAAAAATAATCGAATGAAAATCAAAAAAAGTTATCTGTAAATTATGCGAAACATTTTTGTTAACAATAACATATATTCCAAACAACTATCAAGCATTTAACAGCAAAAAATGATAGCATCATTAAAACAAAAATATTTCATTTTTCATCTTCCGAGCATGTTAATATGACGTATAAAAACAAATATAATTTCATAAATAGTACTTGCACTTGTAAAATGTAAACTGTTAATAAAAATAAATTCTCTTTAAACTTACCTATCATGATACAGACGGGATTTCTTCAGAAGATGTTTTGTATCTATCTTGCTTTTAAATCTGCTCAGAATCGATAACATTTACTTGGAAGCTTACACAGTTTAAAAAAATATTGTAGTTTCACAGTTATTTTCAGAAATAATACTAAGCAGACAAAAGAAAAGAGTAATGACATTTAAACTTACCCATAAATCATCGTTTAAAAGTGTTTTCTTTACAAGGTCTTTGGCATGTGACTAACAATTTTCGGGAAAAGTCATCTGCAATGAAGTGGGCAAGGATACGAATGTCATCTGATTGTTTTTTTTATATTTTTAAAGAAAAGAAATACAGTTCAAGACTATGAGAAATCATATTTTGTAAAAGATACTTTTCAAACTGTGGAATTATGAATTACTTAATCAGCAGACTAAAGTAAATAAGTATAGTAATGAAAAATCGAATATTCAGTGAAAACATTTCAGATATCGTAAAATAAATTTCAAAATAAAAAGGTTTTCTACCCCATTTTGACTACTTAACTCAAACATTTATTAATTTTTAAGTGAAAACATTAGCATAACAGTTCCTTATTCAAGACAAAAAATTTTAAGCGACGTTAAAAACTAAGATTCTTATAGGAATACTAAATTTTATACGAAGTATATAATCTCGTATTTTTATAATGCTTGAATGTTTCTTATGAATACAAAAAAATTAGAAAAAACCTTAAAGCTAAAGTCATTATATATATTCATTAAATTTTAGGAGAAACAAATATACTAAAAAAATTATTAATAATAACTTAGTTATAAGTCAAAAATTCAAATACCAAATTTTGGTCTTTAGTTTTTATAAACTATACATTTTGTCCCATTTGTTATAATTTCGATCAATTATTTCTTAAAGAGATAGAGAGTTTAATGAATAGTTATATGTGGTCTAACACCACACGACATTGCAAAATTCACCTAGTCGTCGAAACGATAACTAAAAGAAAAAATATTTTGTGGTAACATGGAATCATTTTAAGTATCACTAATGAAACAAATTACTAACACCAATTTTTAAATTTATATTTAATATTTACAATCAAATGTTACTTTAAAACAAATAAAATGTTTACTGTGCATAGTATAAGATTTCATGAAAACTCAAAATTGTTAAAGTTATTATAAAAAAATTTATTATTATAATACACACAAATGTATGCATATATATATATATATATATTGATTTTCCAGCGTAAAGCTAATTTTATACTATGAAATTCAGTCATTCGATTCATCATGAACAAAAGTTGGATAAGTTATATTTCGTGACAAATGAATTTTGAATAAGCAACGCATGGTTAAATAATACTAGAAGCTTCCCGAGCTTGGTAATATTTTCTTCCATTAATTTTAACTGACGTCAAGTGAACTACTTTATTGTCAATTCTAATGATGCTTTTAAAGATAGGAGCAACTTTTGAATATATCCACAGGAAAGTCCAACAATCTTGAAATTTTTATTTTACGAATAGGTACTAAAATATTCAGTAAAGGAACAATAGGCCACTGTCATATCAATAATTTATCCTACTAAAGCATTCGGTGCCAATTGTTTCGTCACGAACTGCTTTCTCATTCGAAATTTAGTTGGATTTTACGACTACCTTTGGATTTTTAACTCCAGTAAAATAATGATTTACAGTGAAAAACACACAAGTTCAATTTTAAAACTGTTTTGGTAAATTTTGGTAATTATTATAATCACAAAGGCAATTTATTGACATCGATGTTAGTCATCAACAGCCATACTGAAATGTACAGATTTCAAATATTTACAGCATTTCATGCATTAGTCAGATTATATTCTCATGTGATCCGTAAAATTCTTTACCTTACTTCTAAATGGTAATATTTATGGAATTACAAATATTCATTGATAATCTAACTAATTAAATGTAATATATTTTTTAAATTACTTAATAATACTTTCTCTATTCATTAAAATAATTTGGTTCATTTCATCCATAAACTAACAAATATTATTTTCTTTACAGATAAAACTTTATATTTAAGTTTTCAGTGGCATTATTGGATAAACATTTATGTTTAATAACTTTAAGTTTCTTACCTGTTCTTTAATACTATCAGAGAAGCGTAGCTTAAGATGAATCGCTTATTCGTCCATTATGTACTAGAGAGATTGGCAACAGAAAGCTTTTAACAAGGTGCTTCACCTTTGGTCATTGCCAAGAAATATGAAAAAAATTCATAATATTGGAAGGTATAATGAATTTGTTTTTTGATTCTTTCGTTCTTCCGATTGTATTCTCTCAAAGTTTGTTTCACTTGAAAGGTTTTCATTGGAAAACATAGAAGTGATTAGTAAATGAAGTACAGAAGGCACTGATATACCAAAACACTACCATATATATTTGAACACAGCACAGCTATCACTTAACTATACTTCATTTTACAAAGAAAAAAACTACAGTGAATTGGGAAAAAAGTAAAATTGCTAACTAAAAGAATTAAGTGAAGAGTTCCCGCAGTGAAATATATTTGTGGTAGTTAGCAATAAAAAAATTACAGCTTTCATTGGAAACAGAATTAACAGAATAAGAAAACTAAAAACAATCTGAAAGATTTGAATGAAACATGAAAGACATTCGAAGTGAGTGTGTGTGGGAGGAGAGTTAAAAAAAATAACATCAAATGGATGAGAAAAACTTACTCACCATAACGTAAAAGTGTGCGAATGCCTGTTTTGAGGTGCCTGAAAAATGGTTGATGTTAAAGCCAGCACTGAAGCGTGTCCCAACATTGTTAGGTCACAGTGAAGGTTAGAATGATTGGAGGAAAGAAAACTGAGAGAGATTTTCTCTCCCCCTAACCAAGAAATAGATTTTAAATTTACCAATAATCTATTAAAAGATTTGTTGCTCTTTGCAATAACATCAAGAAACTTTTATCTCCAACAAGAGCAGGCTCTGAATTTACAGAAAACTTGTGTCAATTACTAAATGTGTGAAATGGTAATGCGTACATTAATGTAGAAAGAAATCACAATACCAACGTTAAATGTGAAGAAACAATGTTGTAGGGCAAGAGATCAAAATAATTTACTTTCAACAATCTACTTTTGGGATGCTCTACATTTACTGCATCGAGTGAAAATTTTTATTTCAATGGAACATAATGTCAATGCTTTTCGGTATTTTTCAAACTTAAAACATTGTAGATTCCTTAAAATTTACATTTAAAAATAATATTTTACAATAATGACGTTGTTGTTGCTGTATATATTTCTAGTATTTCAATACACACTTACTTAAATTGAAGTCTTAATATACTATAGTCCTTTAACATAATCTTACTACTCTAAAACTCTTAAAATAAACTTATTATATTAAATTTTTCCTTTCTATAACATAAATCGATAAAAATTGTTTTATTCCTTTTTTAATTGCTTTGATTTTGTTTCATTAGTTTTTGCAAAGATTATTTAAATAGATTTTAGATACAAGAGCTTGCAATAAAAAATTACAATAAAAATTGAAAAAGACTAAAAATAAATATTAATTGTTATAAATGCTTAAAAAAATATGCTAAACTTGACTTGCAGTATTATTACGTAAAAAATCAGCGCATATTATTGAAAGCAACATAATTGTTTTTGATAAGGTTATTTCAGTATTTACAGCACCGAATTTTAGTTTATGACGTTTTAAAGTACTCAAAACTATTTTCTCATTAATTCTCAAAATCTTCAAAAAAATTAACATTACAACCTAAATATTATCATCGTTAAACATAATAAGAGGGATATGGCGCTTATATACTATTGTTTTATTTTAATTTCTTTTATTATATTTGATAGAATGTTTAATTTTAAATTGAATTCTCATAAAGGTAATGAAAACAGAAGTTCAATTTTATGTCTTATTAGAAATATTTTATGCGCTAAAGAAATAAATAACTTTCTGCTTTGTAAATAAAATGTAAAATAAGTCTAGTATCTATAATAAGAAATTACTTCAATGTTATGAGCGAAAACATATACAACTACTTAGAAGATGTACTGGACACTTAAAAGAGATGATAGAAAGAAAAACAAATGTTTCAACGGTTGAACAACTATTCATATTTCGCATAAAACATTTTAAAATAAAATTTAAAAAATATTGCTTGCATGATTGAACAAGGAAGGATGCCAACTTCCCAGTGACTTTCGGATTCATTTCTTATAGCAATTACTACTTCAAATGCAGTATTTTTTAATATAGAAAATAAATTTGACCTTCATAATTGCGAAATGAAAAGTTGTTATCTGCTTAATTTTTTTATGTAAATCTTTATTCCCTCTGTCTGTCTATTTATTAATATATTTATATTTATAGCCTATTTAATTGACTATATTAGCATATTGAAATTTTACCATTATATAAATACGCAATATGTCATGCATATATAGCATGAATCAATAATGCCGAAAAATGCTATGATATTGTAAAAAATAAAGAGGAAAGTGTTTTTCTTCAAAAGATAGAAATTCCATGACTTTTGTCACTGGAATAAAAATTTTACACATTGAAAAGTGAGTTCGCTTAATTTTTTTAATTATTTTTGAAAACAATGATCAAAATATTACAATAAATTGAACTTGTATAGAAGTAAGATATTTAAATCTAAATAAACATGAAAATTATGAATGCCGCAGTTTTAGATTATTTTTTTAAAATAATTTTTGTGATTTTTTATTTTTAAATACGTAAACTAGCAATAAATATTTGCTTATAAATTAAAACTTATAAATTTGTCAGCCATTAGTTTTTATTAATGATTAAATGACTTGTTTTTTAAATAATTTTCTTACAATCTTAAATTTTTAAGCAAGTTTTAAAGAAAAGCTAATTAAATAAAGGTTTAAATGCTTTTTTCTTTTTAACTGTTCTTTTACGTAAAGTTTTTGTAAGTAAAAAATATATAGATTATTAAACTTCTTAATTATAATCAATATTTGGTCCAAGTTGATGACGATCACACTAGCTAATTGGATCATGGAATTCAGTTTCCAAGACAAGAATAAAAATATCACCTTGAAACTCAGAAATTCTATTGGGAAATCAAGGCATTAATTCGATTTATAGAATGTAAAAAGAACTAAGAAAACTCTAACAAAAATTCCACTCTTATTATCCAGTGAATATAGTGATTAAAATAGCTATTTTAAAAGAATGTGAATGTTGGTCTTCATTATAGTCTACCAAGTCAGTAGAATATAAAAAATGGAGTAAACATTTATTTGAGGAAACATTTGCTTTAGATAGGTTCGTATATGAATAGTATTACGAGCATTCGTAAGAATAATGCCACGGAAAAACATATTGGGAAATCTGTTTTTATTTGACCTTTAATGTCTTTGTGGTTGTTATCTGAAATGCAATGTATAACTATTTAGCTTAAAAGATCTCCTGAAATAATAGATGTCGGAATTGAAAATATAGTGAAATTAATGAATAGGCAGTAAAAATTTTAATCATGGAAAGGACTTTTAGGCCAATAAGGAAATAACTTCTCCCTCTGCGCTCTAAGCCAATCGAAAGGCAATCTTGAGCTCAAGATCGGAATCTTCCATAGATTGCTGTAATTGCGTTTCTGCGGAGAGTCGCCAGGTAAGGCAGGGAAGCTAACTTACACAGGCTGCTCTAGGGTGTGGCTTTCTTTGGCAATCGATGGACGTGCGATCTTCTCTGCTATGAAGTGCCTCATGCATACTTAATGAAGAGTGGAATTATTTCAATCTCTGCAGAGGTTTAATGCATAGAATAGCTTCGCTCATGTAATACGACATGAGAATTTTCGTCGAACAAAATGTAAATATTTTAAAATGGATGGATGACAGGGAAATAATATTTTATTCGAATATGCAAGGCATGTTTTGCAATCAAAACCTGCAAAATTTTGAAGAAAATTGATGTTTAGATACCTATTGATTGATTTCATTAAATATCTATACTACAGCTATCATTAAATTTGAAGTACGGGTACTTGCTATATTCTCTAGAGACTCAGAATGTTATAAAATCTTAAGACACGAGCTACACGCAAAATATCTAAATTTCAGAAATTCAGTTACAAAAGTAAGGTAATGAAAAACTTGGTAGAATAAAAAAAGAGCTACCATTTTCTCATGATTAAAGATCTCATCCAATTAGTATCTTTTATTATCTGTATTTTCTAACAATTGAACATTATCTTAATAAATTTCATGTCGTATTTTAATGAAATAAGTTTTTTAGTTTAAATCACTCCAATAGAAAATGATGTTAAGAGAAAAATAAAAACGGAAATGATATAATGAAAATTTAAGTGTCCGTTAAAATTTTAATAAATCCAGAGAATTTTAAGCAATTATTATTTCGTAACAGTTTTATAACTGAAATAAAGATAATACGTACTTACCGGTATGATGTACAGTGGTTGTCTACTTTCGTATTAAATCTATTTCATACAGAGGCTATGAAATTCTCATAAATCAAAATTACTTATGATATAAATTTTTAAAAAATCATAATTCTATTGTTGACAGTAATTGTATGATTTTATAAAAGCAAATTATTCAAACAACGTGCTGATTATTCAAAATATTAATAGCATGAAGGAGAACAATAGAAAGCTGTGTCGTAATACACACAGCTCAACCTTCATAGCATTTCTAAGCACCAATTCTACCCAACCTCTACACTACAATGTGCCCAGAATTCAAAGGAAATTCACCACGACGGAAATAAGAGACTCTAAGCTATGAGTATTGACATGCTGAGCCTTGTAAAAGCATGAGATGATAATGAGAATGTCTGAAGCAATTTAAGAGAATGAAATAAAAGTACAAAATATTCCAGATATATATATATATATATATATATATATATATATATATATATATATATATATATATATATATATATATATATATATATATATATAAATGCAAGACAATGAAGAATTTTCACAGTAGGAAATAATAAACAACACATTGCTATTTTAAAAATTCAAAAATTTACTGAGAATATGAAGAAATAAAAGAAGTTTTTTAATTAACTAAAATTATTTTATATTATTTAGTTTTAATTAAAAAAACATTAATAAAAAGGGCTTCTTTAAAGGTTTTCAAAATCCTCACTATTTTTTCTTTGAAAGTATTTGTTAAGAACTAGTAAAAGAATGTTAGATAATTATTAGACAATAAGAATAAAGAATTAAGAAAGAATAATTTAGAGTTATAATTGCTTAACGCGTAAGCGTTTATTCTATAAACTTGTAGCTAAATGACGAAAATAAGAATGAACTCAGGAGGAGTATCGAAGCAAAATGTATACTGTATTTACAAAGGTTATATTTCGATGTTTTCAAGGAATAGAGCTAAGCTGATGGCAAACGAATTCTTTTTTATTTATTACAAGTGTTAAGTACTTCTAGTTCAGCGAAATAATTCCTCAAACTATTGCTTTTTAATGCAATATATCATTTAAGAATAATTGCTATTTTTTAAAAAACATTTCAGGAAAAGTAAATAAATATCAAAAATAAAGAGATGTAAGGTTGTATTATGAAATAGACTTCATTAAAAATTGAAAATAGTAAATGCTTTATGAAATAAGTCTCATTAAAAATTGAATTTGATAAAAATTAAAAATAATAAGTGCATTATGAAAAAGCTTCATTAGAAGTTGAATTTGATAAAAATTAAAAATAATAAGTGCATTATGAAAAAGCTTCATTAAAAGTTGAATTTGATAAAAATTAAAAATAATAAGTGCATTATGAAATAGGCTTCATAAAAAGTTGAATTTGATAAAAATTAAAAATAATAAGTGCATTATGAAAAAGCTTCATTAAAATTTAAATTTGATAAAAATTAAAAATAATAAGTGCATTATGAAATAGGCTTCATAAAAAATGTTTAAAGAATGAATGAAGTTAAATACGAAATATCCCTTATATACACAAATAATTTGTTTGTCACTCAACGGTCATTTTTTGAACACGAGGGCTATTATATACACAAATAAGGACTACCTGTAAAAAGCGTACATATGAATATTTCAGTTCATTTTAAACTTATAAGTTTAATAATTAAATAAATATTCTATAACAGAAGAGAATTTAAAATTTAATTCAGCAAGTATTAATTCAGTAAGAAACACAAGAACATCAAATAAATAAACTTTCAAAGATTAGAATAGAATGCTTGCTATTGCAAAAGAGTGATTAAATATTGAAGACCAAATATTAGTGACTGATGAAAAAAGTGCTAATGATGAGGCCGCGCGTTCAATCCCCCTATACCCTCTCAACATTGTTCTCAAAGAATTCAGAAGCGTGACGAGGAGCCAATGACCGCTTCGCTTGGATTTAGTAGCCATAGCAACTCTCTACATCCTGGAGTTTAGAAGAAACATGGTCATATATATGCACTACATCAGATTCCTACACTTCCATTTCTCGAGCTTAGAGTTTTGTCACGAGTTATTAATGAAAACTGTATCGCAATTTTTATTAATAAAAATCAGGTATCATTGTTGTGGTTATCTGCAAATGTTTAACTATAATCACGAGAGTAAGAAAACAATGAACCACAACAAGTAATTTTTCAAGTTAGACTGAAGATAAAAACTCAAAGTTAAATCCTATGAAAATCCTGAAAATAATTTAAAATGCAATTTAAACAGGAAAAGTAACAATTTATAAAACAAATTCCTACTTCTGATGGCTGTACAAGAATTCCAGATATGTCTGATGACTAGCTGAGGAATGTAAATTTTGCTATAAATGAATTCATTACTTAAAAGATTTCGAAAGACACTTCAAATGATTAGACATGTATCATGAATCGTGGATTGAAACAAATATTCCATTTGCTGACAGCTGCCTCGAATGCCTTCATGTCACCACAGTCTCAAATTGCTTCTGGTTTAAAAATAAGGCGCGTAAATGCTTCCCATCTTTCACTACACGGTTAGTGGACGGGAGAATTGTGCAATCATACAATCACAACTGGTTGTTTCCAAGATGCATGGATTGTAAGCTTCAGTGATCTTTTGGACAGGAAAAGGGGAATTCGTTAGACACGGTTTTGGTTTTAGTGACCTTCAAAATTACGTTTAGAACCATCCTAAAAGAGGAAACAAGCTAGAACTGTAATCGCAATGCTCTCACAATTAAATTCACTCCCAACTGGGCTTACTCACAAATAAGTAAAAAAAAAAAAAAAAAAAAAAACCTTAAATTTAAACTAAACAAAGTTAATTCTGAATGCAATAATGACATCATGTCTGCATGAATTTGTTATTGAAGGAAATAAAAACATTATTTTTTTAACCTTATTTAATTTAAAACTGTTTTGTTACTGAATTTAGAAATAAAAATGTTACAAAAATGAAACAATGCACAACTTTTTTTGCTATAAAATGCATTTTAAGCAAACTATCTAATATTAATTTTGATTATAAACAAGAATCGTGATTTTAAATTAAATTAAATTTTTTCAAATTAAATTTTACATCAAATGAAATGTGCTGAAAACTAATCTACAATTACTAAAAGACGCTTAATTATATAATTTAGTTTTACAAGAATTTAAAATGAAATTGTGCAAGTTTCATAGAAACCTTTTTTGCAATTGTATATAGAATTTGTATGCAAAATTATTTAATGAAAAAGCTGAAATTTTTATTTCGGTATGTAACCCATTATACCAAAATAAGTGGTTCTGCTACATACAAAATACTTAGAGATTGAATATTAATGTTAAGTTGAATATTTTCAGTTTAGGAAAATTATTAAGCTAAATGCGCCAGAGTAAAGAGTATATTAAAATGTATTTGCCATATATATTACAAAAATTGAATGTATACAGCAAATGCATTTTAATAGTTGTCAAACTTAATTATTTAAATAATTTTTCACATTCATACACAAGAATATATAGTAATTCAGTGGTAGCAAAATCAAATGAATATAATTGTTAGTTATGTATGACTTATATATATATATATATATATATATATATATATATATATATATATATATATATATTGCCATTAGCTCCATAGTTCCACATATATACTTATAAATATATTAACATTAAATTTAAGATTATGAGATTGTTCCTTAGGATTAACTAGCTAAAGTTAATAAATAATAATCCAAGTAAAGAAACTTAAGGATATTTTTTATTACATAGTATTAAAAATTTAGAGATATTTTTTTAAAGTTTTTCCAATTTTTATTTAAATAATGATGAAAACACTTCAATCTGAGGAGTTGAAGGTTACACTCCTAAAGGATAAATTAACATTTTTATTTCAATTTTAAATTCAGTATCAAATCAAAAAATTATTAATTTTTTTAAAAAAATAATGCGAAATATTAGACAAAAAAGGAAGCACATAGATTTTTAAACCAAAGTGTCCTATGATAAAAGCATAAGAATTCATTAGAACCTAGCTTCAGGCTATTGTTAAGAGTGTGTGCTGTTGTTCTCGTTGCCACGAATTGAAGTTGAAAAAACATTATAGGATATCTTGTAGCTTCAATTATACGCATGACTGTGTTTCATATATATACAAAAACACACTGAAGCATAACGTCAAAAAGGATAAAAACATGGAAACTTTGATACATAATAGACATCATCTTTAGAAAAAATTTTGCAGTTAAATAAAATACCAAAAAAAAAATACTATATACATTAAAAAGAAGGAATATCAAATAATGTTCATTCTTTTTATGTTTCATGTAAAATTACATGAGAATATGCTCAGAATATATACATATCAATAAATGTACACTTTTAGATTTTTTAAAAGTTTTATTTTATAGGATTTAAAATTAAAAAACACTTCAGGAAAATATAAAGCTATTTATGTATTCCATTCAACCTAATAAAGGTTTGTATTTAATTTAAATATAATAATCAAATTCTTTCAAACGCACTGAAAATATAATCTTTAAAAAATAGCATTAGAAAATTCTTTTGAATATACTCCATTGAAATGAAGTTTACATTTTATAACTACGTTAATAACTAATATTTTCTCATAAATATTATGATACACGAATCTCAAAAGAACAATATATACTACTAACAAAAATACTCAACTTTAAGTGGCTACTCTTCTCCAAAAATTAATGTTACATCTTTTTAATAAGAGATGTATTAAAAATTAATATCTAATTTAATTAATTCATTATGCTTATTAAATTCCTCAACTATCCTATTTCCTCTGAAAGAACAAAGTTTTACTACAAATTAATTTGTGCAGTTTTATTGCGAAGTGTTCGTACGAATTCCTGAGACAAATGCAATTTTCATGCAGTAAATGGAAAAACCAACTTTTATTATTAAGCTATGATTTAACCAAAAAAAGCAACTTTGACTAAATAACACAAAATGGAGAAAATGGTAGAAGAAAATAACATACTATGCATACAATAAATAAGAATGAAATAAATAAACAGATTCGTTTAAGCTGTATTTTCTTATTTTTCAAACAGTGTTTCTATGTTAGTGATTCAAATTTATACAGAAACATGTTCCATTGCTTGTGACTGTTGTACAAGTTAATTATGTGAATAATAAATACCTCAGAATATTAAATGTATCATAATTAATCAGAATGTCATTTATTTTTACAATAAGAATATTTAAATTTTTTATTGAAAATATTTATTATTATTTATTTATTTATTATTTTTTTGAGTAATCCATCAAAACCGTTTTAAAACGTTCCGTTACAGTTTTTAAATATCGAAGTGTATGAGCCAAAAATTTATCGATATGAAAGTGTGCGATAAATCAAATCAGTTATTGATAAGCGTAAATGCTTCTAGAGAAATAATATCCAAATTTTTCAAATTCTGTTCTGTAATAAGCTAAAAAGGTTTTTGAGTGTAATATGCAAATACAAATAAAATTTTTCACGATTTAATAATAATTCTAAAATCTTATTCTTTAATTTATATACAATAATGTTAAATAATTAGTCTTTATAGGATGTTTTATGTTAGTATGGAAACTTACATTAGAGGAGCATTTATCCCTACTGCAAATTTCTCAGTTAAAAAACTCTAATTTAATTAAAAATGTAATGCAATATTTCACTGTAGACACTTTCTTTCTTGAATTAGCTATTGGATCGATTATATGTGAGATGGGTGTCTATTAATATCAAAAAATAATAAATTTAATTTGATTATTTGATTTGATTATTGTTAAAAGCCAAAAATTATTATGTTGTTCACAAAAAAATGATATGATTTGAATTCACTTAAAACTCAAGCTTTAATTTTAATTTAAGTGAAACCACTCTAGAACCAATAAGAAAATAAAAATCAATAGAAAATAAGCAAAGATATTACACAATATGAGCAAAGTAAAAAATTGGTGATATGATGAAATATTTACTACATGAGATTGTCGCTTGCATTCCATCGTATTCTGTTAAGAAGTTTAACCATAAATTTATGTTCTTAAGTCAATTATCAAGGATAATTGTAGGTTGATGAACCGTCGCGCTTATTGACAGATCAGTTTTAAATGGACTGCTAAGTCGTCAAAGAGGATTTCAGTGTCTTAAATAAAGGTTTTTTGTCATTGTTTCTTCATCTTAGAGAAAAAAAGCGTAGCTAAAAATAAAAATACTAGACCTAGAGAATGCTGAGTTTAGTTCCAATTTACAAATTTAAATATTTTCTTCATGTTAATAAACTAGCTTAAAACTTTTTATTATGTTTTGTAAGCTGCAATGCCAATTATTCAGATAACTTACTTAATTTTCTCGGAAACAGGTTAATTATTTACACCTTATAAACAGCAACTGCTTACAAATAAAAACGCCCACTATTAGAAGGTGATTATAAAGATATTTTTCTTATTATAAAAGGACATTTTTTATTATAACTGGCAACTTTTTTAGATTATGATCTCAAGGCACAGAAATAATTTTTATAGACAAAATCTGCAATAAATTAATCAATTTCACTTTCAAAAAAATGTTCGATTTTCACTTTAAAAATTAAATAAAAGGAAATTTGATGAGACTAGTTTAATGAGACATTTATATAACCACAGAGAATGTGAAGAAATATACTCACACACAAAATATAAATCATCAAAGCAATAACTAAATAAAATATGCCATGCTTACACAAATTAAAAAAAAACAAAAAATATTTTTTTAAATTACATAAAAAATCCATTTCATTAAATGAGAAAATAAATATATATTTTTATTACTCAATTTTACAACACAACCTATTCACTGTGAGGGACAAAATATATCATTAAATAAAATATTCATGGCATGCCAAAAAATCGAATAAATTAAAGTTAATGACCGTAAACTAAATAACAATACCATTAAAAAATTATTGAGCAGCATGAAACTTTGGAAAAAAATATGCTTATTTCAAAACCAAATTTACTTTTAAATCAATTGATTTCCCATAAACTGTTTCTTAATATTTATATAAAAATATTTGACATCTAAACATATTCTATCACATATAGTGGTGAGTAGTAGTCAATGAATGAAAGGAGAAATTCAAACTTATATCTACTTTAGTAAGGAAGTTTTTAATATTTTTTGTTATATTTAAAAACTGACTGTATAAATTTAGACTTTTGTTACAGTTTGTTAAAGTTAGTGACACATTTATTATTATTTCCAAAAATTGACAGTAGTATTTTATATTACAAAGAGAATTACATGTAAAATAATGGATTGCTTAAACAAAAACTGTTTTTATAAAAACAAATAAAAGTTTTTGCTCCTTATATATAGGCATTAATTCTTTTTTTTTATTAGTAGTGACTTCAAATGATCATATACACGATAAACAAAATTATGAGAACAAAAATCTCAATAAGTTATACCGAATATTCAATTCATGAAATGGGATAAATGACAAGTTCTCGTCCATCTGACTTGTATTTAAGGAGCATCCAATTTCTGACACGTTTATTCTTTATAAACATAACAGAAAATTGAGAAGATAGGTACAGATGCTCAATGAGAAATACAATATTTAAAACTAAGAACAGAGAGTCAAAGTCAGAGAAAATTCACTTAAGCGATAAAAAAATATTGATACAATAAAAAACTGAATCAGTTTATCACCAAATATTTCACCATATAATCACCAAATATTTAGTTTATTGAATAGGACAAGTGCATTTGGGCTGTATTTAAGAAGAAAAAGGTAAATATATGCCAGAAACTTCAGAAGAAAATGCTGTTAGTCAATGAGAAATAAATCCTAGTAATAGAGAAAGTGTGCCCCAGGAGAAATTACACCATAATCAAAATGAATCTATTAAGAAACACGATTAACTTTTACCAAATATTCAGTTCACAGCAGAAGCAAATTCTCGTGCATCAGGTCTGTTTTTGGAATCAAAAAGATAAGTGTGCCAGAAACCTGAGTAGAAAATGCAATTGATCGCTGAGAAATAAATCATTTAAAAACCAAAGACTTGGAGCAAGTGTCAGATAGGTGGAATCGAAAACATCTAGGTGGGGTGGAAGAGTCATACATTACCGGCACGTGCGGGACGTCAAGGGGAGAGAAAGGGGTGTGGGGAAGGCATCAGAAAACGGGGAAGGATTTTCGAAAGTTGGGTGAAAGAGTTCGAGTAAAAAAACGGCGATGTCACCATACCTTTGTGGCGAAGCTTCGGCGTCCCGCTCTCCCAGGTAACAATGAAGCAGCACCTGATCTGTTGAATGCCACTTGCTTGTCTACATGGGTCTCAGCGTGCCGGATGCTGCGGCACACGGGGTGGAAGGGAAACAGGGGTTCCTACACAGCGGAGAGAAGGAAAACAATAACAATAAAAAAGAAGACAATAATCAAAGGGAAGAAAGGAGGGGGTAAAAGAGGAGATTCGGAGGGAAGGGGGGCACTGACGTTCATTTCCACCTTCCCCATTATACTCCAGCGCGCCCGCCATTCAGACAGAAGCTTTTTTTTTTCCCCATTCAACTATTAGTAAGTGAGGGAGGGCTCCCGGACAGGTAGCAGGCAGGTAGTACTGAAAAAAAGCCAAGGTCGAACCCTATGGTGAAATAATAGGCCTGTGTGTATATGTGTGTGTGTATAAGAAATTATTCTCAGACTGACGGAGCCGACTTTTTGTTACACACATCCGCCAAATCAATTCTAGATTTGGCGAGAAATAGCTCTCCCAGAAGTTGGCGGTTGGAGAGTATATAATATGCTCCTTTATAGATGATACCTGGAGATCTATGCAGAGGATAACGTCCAGTTTCCCTTCACCCTGCTCCCGTCCCAAAGGGGGATTTAAAATCTGTTCCAGCAACCATTAACAAGAACGGAAATAAAAAAAGGTCAATGGACTGACATAAAAAGAGTTAAGCCGTTTACTCAATTAAGACTTACTAAAGTAATGATGATAAAAATTGCGATTTCTTTCTTGACACTGACAACATAAATACGAAAAATATGTTATGGGATTACCGGAGACAGTATTTTATGACGGTATTTTTATACAAAATTGATCTCTTATTTTGGAACTGAGTTCGTTATTTGTAGTTTGTTAGAATGCTTATTTTTAATTCACTACAAATCTACATTTAGTTAAGACTATGAAGCTTAATTCCCTTTTTTTCAAGCTGTAAAAATATTTTCTACTAGAAAACTCTCAAAATACTGTTGTTTGAAAGGCAATGATAGATGTAAACATAAGAAAGTTTATATAATCGCTTTAAAAGAACAAGATGGCTGCGGAATACTTATCATCTTTTTTACTTTTTACGATATCAAAAGATCTGAAATTATAACACATAATATAAATAAAAAAATAAAAAACTACATATATATAATTTCTCTAAAATTAAAAAATAACAAATAGTTACAAAATTTCTGAAAACACGGTTCTTTATTTTAATTACCGCTGATTATTGAATTGCTTTTCAGATATTTGAAAACTAGATTTATTTAAAGTACTCGCATATTTATAAGTACAGCTCATAAAATATATATATTAATTTACAAATTTATTTCATTTAATCAGAATAAAACAACATACTTCATTAGGAGATATATTTAAAGTATTAATCTCGTTTTTGTTAAAATAGAATATAATATTAAAACGGCATGTTTTTTTTAAAAAAATTCACAATGATTTATGAGAACATTACAATTTTATTTATATTAAATTTGCGCATGTACAAATTTTATCCTTAAAGTAATTCATAAGCATGTGCTCATATCCCTCTGTCTTCATTTTTTATTACATTAATTTTTAGATTTAGAAAAATATTTAAATCAAAGCATGTTTTTTTATTTATTCATACTCATTATTTGTTGTATAAATCCGGACACAATAACTATAAATAATTATAATAACCCTTAAGTGTTGGATCTATATTAAAATATTATTTAAGATACTTTCCCATACATGCGTGAGCATGCAAATGGAGAATATTTAAAAAATTAATTAACTGAACACAATTTTCTTGCCTTACTTGTTAATTCTTTTTGTTGAGTATGTACACAAAAAAATCTGCCTGTCTCCTCTCTCATTTTGTAAATAAAATAGCATATTTATAAAATCTAACAAACTGATTCTCAAAAATAAGTCATATCATTGATCACATTATTAAATACCTATTTAATTTGTTGTAACTATTATTTATGTACATATATATATATATATATATATATATATATATATATATATATATATATATATATATATATATATATATATATATATATATATATATATATATCAGTATAAATATCAAATTATCAAATTAAAGTCTAATGAGAAAATAAATCTTGTATCTTATAAAAGTGTTTATTTTAAGAATTTATGCGCTGTAAATTAAATTTTGTAATAAAAATTTGTGTATTATATTTAAAATAAATTTATATAGAAAATAATATTGTTTGATGATACTCGAAAATACTTTTGAATATGTTTTACTAAATCGCAGTTTTAAGGCCATGATTTTGGCACATGGAGTAATCTGATTTGACTTCATTTGGACACGACACCAACTAACCAAATCGTAGTCTTACTTCGAACAAGAATATGGCAATATATAATGAAATGTCTAATCACACACACACACACACACACACACACACACACACTACACACATCACACACACACACACACACACACACACACACACACACACACACACATACACACACATATATATATATATATATATATATATATATCTTTTACGTGATTTAAAATATTTAAATAACCAACATCAATTAAATGTTAAAAGTAGTAAAGTAGTTTCGATTAAAATCATTTTCAATTATTCCAGTTATCATACTATAAAGAATCATAATTTGGCAATTGGGATTCTAAATTTATATTCATTTAAACATTGGTATAACAAATAATAGATTTTTAATATTTTTAATTTATGTACCAATTAAATTTTAATATTTTTTTTTAAAGCTAAGCATTCATTTTAGGAAATGACGCATAAACTAAAGGGATATAGATTATTTTTAACACAAAAGTGAATTTTTAACTTTAGTGTTCAATTTATTTAACAATAAATACTACAATATAAAATAAATCAAATAATTTTTTCATAGATTTATTGTTTATTTTCTTAAAAATATACCGTAGGTATTTGTTTTATTTATAAAAAGAAATTCTCCTACAGCCTCTTGGCGAATCTTTTGGTTTATCAAGAATTATAAATCTACGAAATCTCATCAAATGTGGTAACCCATTGGCCCAAGTCTCTGAACTCTAGAAATGTTTGGTTTCACACTTGTTTCTATGACAACCAGACACGATGAGATATTAAAAACACTCAAATAAGGAAAATCAAAGCTATCAGCAACTATTTTAAAATAATGTACATATGAAAAAACTATTATTTTCGATTTTGTCATTTAGCTCTTGAATGTACAGACCTACAAACATTATTAAAATTCATGTAATTTTAATTTTATCCTAAGTAAAATTATCTCATTTTCCACTTTAAGAGTTTTAATTAACTATAAAATACTTTAAACTGTGTGTGTAGGCAATTTTGTGTGTTCTAAGCAATATTCCTTTTTAGTAGAACAATAAATAAATAAAAGCTAATTTTTTTAATAAACTATCACGAATATATGTTTCTATTTTGTCATAGTTTTCATTAAACTTCATACAATTTATTGATATTCAATTTAAAAAATCTTTAAACTCATAGTAATAAAAAGAAATTGCATTACAAGCCAATAATATTTAATATAAATTTATACATTATTCAGGTTGTAAGTTACGAATTCTCCACGAACTTCCCATTTTATATTATTAGTTGAGAAATCAATGCCTAACACTGCATTGCGTTTCCATAGTATGAGTAAGAGGCAAATGTTAAAATTAAGGGAAAACAGAAATTACTTAATTGAGAGTACGACTGATATATGATGTATATATATATATATATATATATATATATATATATATATATATATATATATATATATATATATATATATATATATATATATATATATATATATATATACATACATATATATATATATACATACATATATATATATACATACATATATATATATATATATATATATATATATATATATATATATATATATATATATATATATATATATACATATATATATATATATATATATACATATATATATATATATACATACATATATATATATATATATACATAAATATATATATATATATATATATATATATATATATATATATATATATATATATATATATATATATATATATATATATATATATATATCCCTATCTTATACATTTTATATAGTATAATTTTAAGTTATTGCATAAACTAATCATCCATCACCCAACACTTAATTAACTATAAAATGATAAACTGCTCAATTATGTTGAAAGCTTAGCTCCTAATAAACTAAAATCATCCTCTTTTACTTAAATTCTAAAATTTCCATCATAGATTAATATTATGAAATAACATTTAAATAAATTGATTGGCAGTTAAGCAATTATGTATTTCATAGCACACAATACTTGTTTTAATGACTCTGTACATTTTACACCATTTAACTCTTAATACACACACTGACACGCAATAAAAATACATATGTCATATGTATGTAATGCCACTGAAATTTTTTTGAGTTTATAACCGAGGAAAACAGAGCATATGCGTTGAATTTTCTATTAAGATGGTCAGCAGTCTAAGTTTATAACTTGAATGCAATAAACATATTTATTAAAATGTTTGCTATTTTTGTTATCTTTTCATCGTTTTACTTCGACAATACATCTGAGTGTATATCGAGATGAATCTGCATGCACATTCCTTTTGAATACATTTGATTATATTAACTATTTAATTTTGAAAATTTAAAAAAGTTATTTCTTTTTTGAAAATACGATCACGAAAACCCATATGTCCCTTAATAACTATACAGACAATAAAATTTCCTTATATAAATTATATAATAAAGTGAAATATGGATATTTGTAAAACTTTTAAAACTATATCTCTAAGATTTATAAATACCGTTATTAAAATAATGTATTTTACAATTTAGTCTTAAGTATTTCTTTTATTTAGACCGAAATACTTAATACTAAATATACAATTTAGTCTTAAGTATTTCGGTCTAAGTAAAAGAAATATAATTCGTTAACGTATTTCCCTAAAAAAATTTCTCTTCGTTTTAAAGTATAAAGTAAATAAACTATGAAAAAGTATCTATACTGAATAATAATTTGGCTTTCAAGTGATTTTAAAATACTCTATACTTGAAAAAGAATGCAGAAAATCATATTAAAATTCCAGTTACGGTCAATAAAGAAAGAAAGTCATCTTAAGTATTTCCGTCTAAGTTAAATTATAGTTATGCATTAAAAACAAGAATAATAATCGTGAATTTCTTTACATGAAGCATATATAGTGCTTAAAATATTGCTTACATTATCCTGGCAATATCAATAGTTGATAAGAAATGTTATCCATCATTTATGCGGAAATAAAACTCGCTGACTTGAGATTTTTTCACATATTTTCACTGGAAACTTAAGCAACTAAAAGACAAGTGAGGGCGAAAAATACAAAAACTTAAATATTTTTAATGCAGTGATAACAAAAGTCTGACACGTGAGCACCGATAATCCACAGGAATATTTACATTTGATAAGAAGAACCGTAAAACTTGCAAAAAGAACTTTAAAAAGGCTACGAAAACATGTTCTTTTTTCCTGGACATAGGAAAGGAAATAAAATGAGTCGTTGATGGAGAGCCGCGCGTTAATAAGAATTAACAGCCACGAGAGATTACCTGGAATTATGGGTGAGACTATGTCTAAAAACAGTTCTCCTACATTGACTGAGTATTTTATAAATATAAATAGAAAAGCTCACATAGAGTTTCTGAATTTCGAGGAAACTTTTACGACGAACAGAAAATAAATCACGTCTGATAGAATTTGTGGCGGAACAATTGAAAGGAAGATGACTGTTACAGGTACATGAAAAAAGAATGGAATTCAAGTGTGTTTTAGAAGAAATCCGTTTTATTCGCTAGTGTGATTAATTAAGGATGTCTTAATAAAATATCCACAAAACAAAAGAATTATACTTTGAAACAGAGGGCACTGTTTGCTCTCACATTTTTTTCTCCAGTTACCGGTACTCTTGTTCAATAAGAGTTTTTAAGATAAAAAAAGATTTTTTATTATTACGAATTTAGGATAATATATCTTGGATTTTCACATTAAATATTAAATCGATCACATATTAAATGATTTGAATTTAACTTTTTATTTAAAAAGAATAATGTCTATTGTTGTGTAGAGTTTTCTTGAAATTTCCAAATATGATTTATGTGTCTGCATGTGTGTTTTTTTCATGTGAGTGAACATATTTAATATATTATGACTTATACCGAATTATCACGATGTTATTTTATAATTCCCGAAAATTTACATTCAGCTTACTGGCAAATAAGCATAAGTGTGCTTAAAAAGGTGTTCATAAATATTCCCAAAGTAGATTATCAGTATGGATATTATGTATAATTAAATATATTTTCCGATTTCTTTTCATAAAATTTTTGATAGATATGTGATAAATATAAATCCCAAGTTTATGAATACCGTAATAATAAATTAGTTTAGAGCTTTATTTAGGTAATATTTTTCAAAAAACATCAGCTAAAAACTGGAACATACCTAAAATCTTTTTTTTTGGAATTTAAAATAAATTTTTTTATCAACAACTGGTATTCAATCGAGAGTTGGGAAACGCATACATTTTCTATTTATTTACCATAAAATATGAGAATATGCATGAGAGGGAACTAATAAATATTCAACTAAACTCACTGAAGTACGACGGATGGTCAAAATACTTCAAGGCAGATTTCACATCGTGTATTAAATTCCCACTAGTGGCTGAAATGGGGAGAAATCAAGAAGTCTAGAGCCATTTTAACGTGGATTTTTTTTTCAGATATGAAAAAGGTCACTACATAAATTTTCTAGAGTATTAAATGTTGATTAAATTAGAATATGTAATGGAATTAATCTTTATACTCCAAAATTCACAATACTAAAGAATTAAAAAATTATAACTATATCTATCTATCTATCTCTATCTATATCTATCTCTCTATCTATATCTATCTATCTATCTCTATCTATCTATCTCTATCTATATCTATCTATCTATCTATATCTATCTATCTCTATATCTCTCTATCTATCTAAATATATATATATATATATATATATATATATATATATATATATATATATATATATATATATATATATATATATATATATATATATATACAATTTATGATTAAAATTTGATTATTAATTGAATACATTCTTTATTATTTATGAGATGTTTTCTAATTCAAAGATAATTAGTCCAGATTTTCCTTATATTGTAGCTGTGGCGTTATTTCATGTCTCAGAATGATTGTCTGCAAGTCCATCTTCTGAAAGTGGCTCTTCCGGCTGCCCTCCCCATAAGTCTGGACTGTCTGCGGATGAGTAGCAAACTGACGAATGCATTGCACTATTATCTTTCATTTCTATTGCTTTTAAACACTGAGAAGCAAGATTAAGCCTAATGGCTCAGTATCCATGGATACGAAGCATATTGACGAATGCATTGCACGATTATCTTATATAGTTTTTAAATATTGGGAGGAAAGATGAAGTCTAATGGGCTTAGTGTCTGGCATTGCTATAAATATTCTAATATACGTTTAATTTTTATTTATCGCACAAAATATTAAAATGCTGCAGATTTTCAAATTTTTGATTTGCAATCATAGCTGTTCCATTAAATTATAGTGTAAGACTCAAAACAAATATCAGATTGTTAAAATTGTCTAGCAGAGATATTTACATCACTAATATTATGCATACATTTGTGTTAATCAAAACATCATTGAAGAACAAAACGTGTGTACGAATAAGTTTTGCTTTTATTTTCTTGTGTAGTAGGCGAGCACACAAGATCATTAGAAAAACCCAAAATAGGCTTTAAAATAGATACTTGTTGTAAATACAGAAAATACTAAGGGAAGTATTATTTGTTGAGAATGAAATTATCCTCACTCTGTTTTGAGCAAATAAAATTTTCCCAACTGTTAAGTTGACATATCATACAAAATGATTAGTGATTCCAATATATTTGCAAAATAATAGAATAAGAAAAACAAAACTATTTGATGACCTTCAAATATATAAATTTCCATTCCGGATCATAATAATTTATTAAATTTTATTGATTGATTTACTGTTTTTATTCAGGTATTGTTTTCATTTTAATTCTTTACTTACATTCTGTACAGATTTCAAGAAATTTCTCTATATTAATATACTAACCACTCTTTAACATAACATTTCTAGTCATTTCTGTATTTAACTTGTGTGTACGTCATTTCTGTATTTAACTTGTGTGATTTTTCAATCAATGAAATACAAACAGTAATTTTTATCAACAAATCAATTTCTTTTATTATAAAAAGTATAAAATTGATAAAATAAAATCTTTTCTTCTGTAACATGAAATTTAAAATCTGGATCTCATGGAAATCTCATTTAGAATTAAAGTTTATAAAGGAGTGTTGACTCTTTCATTGCTAAGGATTGAATTTTATACTTTCTTTAACTTTTAATATTTTTTAAATTGAAACAAAGTAAAATTAATAAAATATAAAATTTAAGTGGAATTTGAGAGTTACATCCATTTTACTACTAATTAAATTTAGTTTACTTTTCTCCCAAAAAATTAAAGCCAAATAAAAAAAACAAGAAACATGTTATTTTATTATCAAGCAATGATTTTAATTTTATAAAAATGATTGAGGATAAAGTCCTCATTCACGAAAGTAATTAGTCTCCAAATTTCTCCTCGGTAAAAGCAAAGTTTTCTATAAAAAAAGAATGGGGATATTTAAGAAACAATGCAATGAAAAATATGATTATGTGAAAGTAAATTTATATAGTATACTGTTTGTTCATTGATGCTTAAATTTTACGAGAAAAAATTTTAATTAATATGTTTAAAATAAATTTTGACACTATAATAAAAATAATTCTTGAGAAAAGTTAATTGATAATTTAGAATTTTTGGTAGAAACACATTGTGAGAAATAATTGGCTTCACAATCGTATTTCATCATTCAAATACAATTGGTCTGCATCACTATTTTCTATTAGACAGACGAAATATCGAGAAAAATATCACCCGTAGGAAGTACTATAGATTTACTTTAGAATATAAAAATCTAAACAAAGAATTTAAATTCAAATTATTGAGTTGATGGTGCACAAAAGTCGAGAAAGCTTCTCTTTTAGAAAGTTCAAAATTCTTTCTTTCTTTTTCTTTTTATAGCATCTCTACTTCACCATCCCCTTCCTGCCGCATCCTTCTCATTCTTGCCTTCGTCGATCCCTTTCCCGATTATCTTTCCAACATTTTTGCCAGAGCCACGCCCAGGGAAAAAAGCAAATGGCTGAGTTAAGTGTCTGAGTAATGACGTCATGAAGTGCCGCAATTGCGCATTCCTATCCATGGGATATGTCTACCAATCGTTAAATCCTTCTCCTCCAACTGGCTACACTTATTAGAGGAGGGCGATATAGACCCCATTATAAGTGAAAGCCAACGCCACAAGGAAGTGAAGAAGATAGATTACCATTCATGACTAAAGAACTTTTTGAGATTAAAACATAAGTAAGAAGAGGCATTCTTATGCATAAAAGTGCCTGATACCAACTGAAGTAGAAACTTATGCACTATTTTTTTCTAAAAGTCATTCAAGAGGTCAATGAACTATAAAAGAAACGTAAATAAATTATAATGTACCTTAATGAAGAGAATGTTGAAAGTATTTAATTATATTCTATTATTTTCTTAAGTTATCCTATTTACACATTGTTATGGTTACAATTTTTTTCAATATAGCAGTAATTCATATTTGTAAGTATACTTCCTGTGGTTGTATATAAATTGTCTATATCAAGATTAAGTGGAACTATAAAATTTTCACAGCTCATGCAGTCTTGTGTACAGCATACGTTGTTTTGAAATTAAGAAGAACAAGTTATTCAAGTACTTCAATTATAATAAGCAAGCTGATCGAGGAAAAACAAACAGAGTACAGAGCTGCATAAACATATAAAGTTTGATAAATCAATCATACCGAGAAAAAAATATACCATAGAAATGCTAGATACATAAAATTTCCAGTATTATGAAACCAAAGTTTTATTTATATGTATAAAAACCTATTACGTACATTTTTTTCTATTAAAACAAAAAAAGTTGATACATTATATTGTAAAATATAGTACAGTTTTAGAACAGAAAGATAAATTTTTATTAAATATATGATAATTTATATTTTTATTTTAATATTTATAAATATATGGTCAAAGTTGTAGAATAAATAAAACAAGCGAATGAATTACAAATTTCTTGATCTATAATTGGACATAAAGTTCCGGTATTTGGCGTAAGGATTACTTATCACAATTAACTTATCATTAATTCTAGGAGAAAATGATTGCTTACAGTTCGTAAATTTATTTGTTTTATCCAATGAATATAGAAATTAATATATTCAAACAGAGAAATTTTACATCCATATTTATAGTGATCTTCAATTTTTCATATTTCGTAGCATTTAAATGAATGTAATCTTACTTCAACAAAGGTATTGATTTCACTTGAAGAGAAAACAGATGTCAATTAAATAAAACATAAAATTATGTAAATGAAACAAAAATCAATGATTTGAATGAAATATAAGGATTGCATGATAAACATTAAAATTGGATCTCCTTATTACAATTAATTTTATAAACATACTGAATTAATAAGTAAAAAGAACAATAAAAGTTTAAGTTTTCAAAAACATATTTTTATAGCTTACTTATTGAAGGTACTTATTATTAAATTTTTATGGTGTTTTTAAAAAAAATAACATGCAAAATAATTTAAACCTATACATCAACAACAGACATAAAAAAAAACAATGTAAATAATATAATATTTATGTAAATAAATTGTTAATAAATTTCCAATGAAAACGAAAGAAATTATTTCCTCCACAATAATTCCAACGCTTGTTTTTAATTTTCAAATTTGAAATTTTCTTTGCATTCAGTTTATTTGGTTAAGCATATATTGCTGGGAAACTGTTAATCCCCAATTAAATGTATCCAAATTTATTATACATACGCCCAGCTGTTATTTCTGTAAATAAGATTACTATGCAGCAATAAGGCTTATCAATAGAACAAGTCGATTAACAACACCTGAATAAATAATCCTAAAAAACTTATGAAAAGGATGCGGAAGCAATTGTTTTTCAATGTAATGTTGTTATGATCTTGCATGTTCTATAGCAGAAGCGTTTCGCTCCTAACTGTAAACACTAGCCAAAACATGTAAAGAAAGGAAACTTTTACCAAGCAGCTTTGTACACAGAAGGGGAAAGAATCACTGTTAACCTACATATACACTGGATACAAGCCACACAGATGATGAGAAGTAAACAATGAAGTGTTTAGCTGCTATAAAGGAACAGATGAAGTGAAGCTGATAGTTAAATAATTAAAAAATTCTCGGTTGTTATTAAAAGCCATAGATAATACCGAATAGACAATGAAGTTATTATTTCTCATTTGTTATTAAGAATTATAAATGTAATGAAGTTATCAAACATCCTCAAGAATGAAGTTTGTAAAATCCTTGGTACTGTTTTTATATAATGCGATCTAGATAAAAAAATTTTTAATATTTTATTTATTCTTTATATCAGTTTTATGAAAATATATTTTAAGTAATTTTAAATTTAGATGTGCACCATTACGATATTTTTTCTACATTTAACAAGCATAAAATATATCATAATAATTTTCACAGTATCAGCTTATTTTAAATGACTAGGTAAAATCGAATATTAAAATTATTCAAATCAACAACGATTTACATTTACTGAAAATAAACAAGATGCGATTTATTTCTTTGATTATGAAAATTTTACACTTGTCTTGGAAAAGTTTAGAATTTCTGGAAGATGAGTCAAGAATATTCAAGAGAATTTTTTGCTGCATCATTATTGCTTCATATAGGAAGTGATGACATTAGCTACGTCTAAGTAAATATCACCCTACAGGCATTTGTTTTTAATAGAGTTACATGACAATAACGATCACAGAATTTGTCAAGTCATAATAATTAAAAAGAATGAATCACACATTTCCTTATAATATAAGAAGTAATTTACATATATTATTCGGAAACAAATATATTTATATAACATGTTACTATAAATAGTATATT
Source organism: Latrodectus hesperus (assembly GCA_037975125.1). Lineage (NCBI taxonomy): Eukaryota > Metazoa > Arthropoda > Arachnida > Araneae > Theridiidae > Latrodectus > Latrodectus hesperus. The sequence continues at coordinate 108,591,088 of CM075854.1, read as the reverse complement.
TTTAATATATTATAATATTTTAATATAAATTTTTAAAACTTCAGTAAATAGGTAAATATAACTATATTCGATGACACAACTAATTAATTACTTGATAAACGATAAAAAAATGCATCAAAATCAACCCTTTTCAAATTATAACTAAAGTAAAAGATTAGTTTTATATTGGGATAGTAAATTGCCTTTTATTGCCATGATACAAAGTTATTTACATTAGTCTAGTTACTTTGTAAAAAGTAATTAGCATTCGTATAACACAAAGTAATTTGAGGTTTAGTAAATTTAAACTGGGACACAGATGTTCAAAAAGCTAAAATACACAGAAGAAAATTTACTGATGATCCTAATTATATGATTAGAGTTTATATCTTTAAATAAATTTCGTGACAAGGAGAGAGAAAAGGACTATCAAACAGTACTGAAATAATATTTTCTTTTCCTTTGTATATCAGACAGCGAGGAGTGTGTTTGAATATCAAAGGTACATTAATTATTTGTCGACATCATAACACTATAACTTATTAACCTGGCACTTTGTTTGTCCGTTATATGCATTTGGGCACGCAAAGAAATCATTTTCGTGTGGTTTCCTGTATATCTAGTGAGTTGCTTTAGTGGTAACAAAAAAAGTAAGAAACAATAGAAGAACGATATTTGTACAACGCAAAATTTCTATTTGTTATTGGGTCTTAAAGTTTCCAAAAGGAAAAGGAAGATACTAAACTTACTAAGTAACTCTTAGCAGATGATAGGATAATGAGTAAATAAGTACTTTTTCCACATTTATAACATTTTTGCAACAATAAAGGCGCTAAAGAAATGTTTCTTAGTATCAATGTTTCCCATTTGATTTCGTAAAATTTTATAGATTCGAAAACATTTTATGTATATATTTAAATATAATATAATATAATATATATATATATATATATGTATATATATATATATATATATATATATATATATATATATATATATATATATATATATATATATATATATATATATATATATATATAAAGCCTTGTGAAATATAAATATAATAAGAGTAATTAGTTTGTTGGTAAGAGCAAGTAATATACATCAGATGGATACTGATACTATATTTTTATTAATCACTATCGGATGGATACTACATTTTTATTAATACACGTAATTGTAAAATGAATAATTTTATATAAGATAATGAAATACACACACACACAAGTCTCTCGGTTTTCTTAATATTTAAGCTCAGTCTTCTATTTTAAAAGCTTTATAAGATTATTTACCGCTTATTTTTCTATGAAGAAGATAGTAAACTGTATGCAGCAAAATGAATAATGAATAAATAAAAACTCGACATCATAAATAAGTTGGAGTATTCACGCCAACACGCGAATTCAGGCTTCTGTAGATTAAACGCTGACATTTCTTGGAAACATTGGTAACTGATATAATAGAAAAAAATGGTAAACAAAGCACACCAAGATTTGCAATGATAAAAAAAGTGTTTTCAGTAATAGCAAGGAAAATTTACCAATTAATAAATACAAATCTGCTATGATAATCTATGAAAGCGTTCCTAATGTTTGCTATGTTAGTGAGTGAAGAACATTTATCATTAATACGCTTCTCATTAATCAGATGATACCGTTCCTCCTAATCAAAACGCACAGTAAAGGATAATGATTTGTCCTACGTTTGCCTATAAGATGCCATCATTTCGCTATTAATGAAATTTATAGATGCTTTGCTTTTTGTATGACATGCACTCAAGAAAAAAAGAAAATATTTCTCCTTTATCCTAAGAAACAACAGAGTATATTAAATACAGAAACAATAATATACAATTTATTTTTTAAATAATCATGTATTTAACATCAATCTGTGACAATTCAATGTATCTTTTGAAATATAAGTGAATTTGTGAAAGATTGTTTTATTTATATTTAAATTCTTATAATTTTCATTTTGTATATTTTAAAAAGTATTGCTTATGCATTTTAATGATAAAGAGGAATATTCAAGAATAATAAGAATTCCTTTTACAAGAATTGAATATATTATTAGAATTGGGAAAAGAAACGAATTTTATAAATAATATTCACTGAGCAAAGCGTTTTCGTATTGTATTTACCGATACATCAAAATAAGTGAATTTCTTTCATCAATATCAGATTTTATTTCCATAAGAGCTGGGGATGAATTTTTAGGGGCAATATTATTAGTAAAATAATTGTGTGATGGTCGCTCGCAGGAAAAATTAAAAATGTCAGTAGTAAAATAGATAAATAATAATCTAACTGTGATTGTGTCTAGAACTGATTCAAAGATTCGATGTAAACGTGTTTTCACAAATATTTTCTTCTGGGTGAATTTACACAAATTTGTTTGCGTCAAAGTCCGTGTTATTAAGTCAAATTAAATTATTTGTCTTTAAGATATTTTATCATAGGATTCCTATCTAAGTTCTACAACAAGCGGCAGAAACAAACATGAATTAGTTCTTTCTTACATTTGATGATCTTAGTTGAAATCAATAAATACATTTTTTTTTAATTTTCTACAATAGAAAGAACTGAAGTACTTTGGATGTTTGCAACTAAAAAATGATTTGATATTTTCATTAAAATGTGTGAAGAAATTGAACACAATTATAAGCATTTTCTTATGGTCGTAATCTTATATTTTTCGTATGACATATGATATTTTAATTTTACTTTTTCGCAAGCAAACTACTGTCTTTCTTATTCTATTAATTTGAAGCTGTATTCGAAACCCCTATTCCTTTGTCAATGAAGATAAAAACTGATTACGCAATAAAAATAATTAGCCTGTGAAAAAATTTAGAAAACTACTAGTAACAAATATTATTATTGATTTATTAGAACAATAATATATTTATATAATCTTTTGCTCATATCCAAAGCTATTAAATTATTTGTTTATTCTTATTTTAAAATTTTCTGTCTAAGAGAATAAAACCTGCAATTTTTTTTATTATTTTAAACTAATTTACATCAAACTCAAATTTTGAATTTAGAAAAATGTGAAAATTGAGATTCGAAAGTCCAATTAAAAATAAGCTATTAAACTTTCGCACTGAAAAATTTTATTCTGCTATGCTATTACTGCTTTTGTAGAATTTATATTCCTTTTGAAACGAGTTATTAACCATTTGTAGCGCAAACATTTACTACAAATGCAAAGTTATTTGTAAAAACGATTCAAAATGTATACTTAACGTATTTGCTTGTTACATTTGTACAGCTATCATCAATAAATTGAACACACCATGAAATTTGCAAAATAACACTATTTTCGAAATTATTTTTGAATTAATGAAAGAGATTTTTTTCTGACCGAAGCTTACTTTGCTTAATACAATATATGAATTGTTGTAATCGAATCATCGGAGTAAACAATCATGTAAAGACAATTAAAAAAATATCTTGATTAAGAGTAAAGGCAAAATAAAAAAGAAAATATTTTTTCTATCTATTCTATAGATTTTATTTACAGTTAATAATCATTGAGCTTCATAGTTATTCAAATAAATTAGATAATTTGAGGCACTTAAAGGCGTTAATTACGAAAAAGATATAATTTTATGGATCTGTTTTTTTTCTGTCCTGGAAAACCTAATTCATCAATATCATGAAAAATCAGCAAAAAGTGTGTTATGAATATTTATAAGTCATTCTTTTCTCAAAGAATTTTATAAATAATGGTAGAGAATGACATCTCCCCCCCCAACACATCACCTTTCCTAATTCTTTTTAAGTTTTTTTTTTTCTTTCAAAATCACATTCCGCATATGTAACATAATTTATTACTTTAAGAAGTATATACATTTTGCTCAAAGTACATGTTTCTTTATCATTTCTTCTTGACGAAATTATTTTCAATTACTACTAATGATGAGCTTTAACAATTAAAAAATGACTATTTAATAAATTTAACAGTTATGAAAAGTGTAACATTCAATAAAGTTAATCACGCAGTTGATTACGAATTGATGATATGTTTACAATTTTTTATTTTACTCTATTTCAATGTAATTCGCCATTATGGGGAAAATGTTTGCATAAAAAAGTATTTGTTTACCTTTATACAAAAATATTTCTAGTTCGTAAACACTTTTATGTAAAAACGGTAAAAGAAATTCATTATTTAAAAGCATAACCTCTCGATTTATAGCAAAGCTTTAGCTAATAAAACTATTAATGAAAAGATTTCATCATCCCTTTGAATTTTTTTTTCGCTATTTCCGTGGTATTAAATATGTTACAATTATCTGAAGAATTTACGCTCAAAAATATGTGCTCCATTCCCCAGCGTAAAGAAATTTTTTTCTTATTCTTTTATCTATAAGAGATACTTATTATTCAAGTACATAATACGATTTTCTGTTGCATAAATAATAGATATTTATGAAGTTGATAATGAAGATAAAGAGCTCATGATATGTTATAAATTTTTATTTTAATTATTTATTTCGCTTTTTGTAATTTATGATTACCTAAAGAATTTACGCTTTACTCAAAAGTATGTTTGTTTCACCTTTGATGGAAATAGTGGATTTCACGTTCTCAAGAAAAGTGGAAAATTTAGGTTTGTAGAAATTTAAAAACAAATACCTTCTTAATGTCGTATTAGGTGTTATTTAATGAAGACTTTAAAAATTAAACACATATCCAATTATTTCCTTATTTAAAATATGTTTCGAAATGAAAAATTTATGAAAAAATTAATTTTCTTCGTAATTTTTATTTTATATTGATATTAAAATTTATATAAATATTAAAATTCATATAAATTATTGCTAAGGTTCAACATTTCTGGAAATTTATTAAAATAAAATTAAACAAAGTAATTTAAAAGAAAAAGAAAATTGTAGTTGTTAACATTGCAAGGATATAATTTTTTTTTTTCGTTTAGTATATTTTCCACACTGCAACCATGTTATGAAAAATATGTACAAATAAGTATCATTTATAAAATAAAATTAAATGTTATAAAAAATGTTATTCGTCGAATATTGCATTAAAATGTAAATTATAATAAGTAATGGCATATTTAAAAAGGCTTTTATTGATAAAAATGCAATTCTAAAATAATAATGATTTAAGGTCTAAATTTTATAAAAGGACAAAAACTAAGAAATAAATTTGTTTTATACATTGTTTTTTGGAAAAACAACTCAATCACTTATTTTTCATACTACAGTATAAAATATTCACAAATATTATTATTAAATTAAAACTTTTTTAAAAAAATATCGCATGCTTAGGAACTATAATAGGTATTGCCTTCGACTAAAACAAATGTTTATACCATGATTTTTTATAATATAATTAAAACATATTGCAATGCTTCTATTTAGATAAAGCTATATATAGCTTAAAATTATTAAAATAATATATACGTAACAGACACATATATGTGGTAACTTTTTGATACACGTCCACAGATACAGCAAATATAAATGCACAAATTTAATGTAAATGCATTTATATTTAGAAACAAAAATAATTTTATAAGTTAAAAACTAAAATAAAAGGATTGAAAATATGTAACGATACCAAATTCATTTCAATCACATTTTTAAGCAAAAATTTAAGAAATTTCTTTTTGAAAATTTGAAAACATCAAAACTTTGTGTTTTTATTTGAGTATAACTCTTCGTGACATAACTTTAACTCTTTTAAGTACTTTAAACGAAATAATGGACAATTAGATGCATGCATAATAATGTAGATGTATTATAGAGTTTCTCAGTCATGTCAGTTTTATTTTTAAAAGTGACTTTGTTAAGAACTAATGATTTAAGGCATATATGTACACATTTTATGTCTATGTGGAAGTGATTTTTATGAAATGAACTTCTTGTGTATTCATGAAAATCAAAATTCCTAGTATTGGAAGAAATTAAAAATATATTTTTACGTGGAAACTTATTCTAAGTTCTGCAGAATTACACAAATTTTATCATTATTTATTGAGAATTTATTTATACCATTTAAAATTTAAAATATATTCGCTTTTCAAAGAATAAAAATAATACGAGAATGATAACAATGTGCATATGAATCAATTACATGTTCATACATAATCTGTTTTGAAACTGAAAATAATAGTTGGCAAAAATGGTTTGTATGTTATTTAAGGATACAAAGTACTTTATATAATTAGATAATATTTAAGGATTTTTATAATATATTTCGAAGTTAAACAAAAATATTTATTGATATTGTAACATCATCTTTATGATGAAGTCGAAATTAAAAGGAACTTCAGCGGAAAAATTATTTTGAATGTCAGTCAAAATTTGATATTAATCATTTTGCTTTTCGAAAAAAACTTTGATTATTACATACTATCAAATAAATTGACATAATGTAATATATATATATATATATATATATATATATATATATATATATATATATATATATATATATATATATATATATATATATATATATACCTTTTATTACAGTATAGAAAAATTTTCAAGAAATCTCAGCTATATATGTAGCAGAAAAATACCTCGTAATTTCTATCAATGAAAAAGCTGTTCCTAACAGATTCATAATGAATAATATTGCTCCTAACAAGTAAAATAAAACAAATATAACTAAATGCAAATCTTGATTTTAACATCCCTATTTGAGAAGGTGTGTTAATCATATAATATTCAACAAAATCAAATTTTCGAAGATTTATTTAGTGTTATATAATAATAAAATAAATAATAGCAGGTAAATAAAATAAAATAACATTTCAATATTATCTACTGTCTCTACTAGCAGTATTGTTAAAGGTATTAAGAAATGTTATAAAACTTTTCTATTTTATACAAAAACAAATTGATAATTATATAAGGTATAAAAACAGAAACATTAAAATTCATGTTTTAAACACTGAGTATTACATTCGTGAAAAGAAATATGTAAACAATAATGAAATAAATAAAAGTTTAGTTTTCATTACATTTGCAGTTATGTGATGCAAATACTTAGTTATGTTTCCCATAAAAAGATTTCTATGAGAAAGATTTATACATTATATATAAATGAAATTTAAATTCTATAATCTATATCATATTTTATGTTCCATAATTCAAAAAAGTAAGATTCAAATTGACTAGTTATGATTCGTAAAATAATTAAAATCTAAATACGGCAGATTTAAATTACGTAATTAGAGGCGACTATGTACTAAGATTTGAAAATTAAGTGAGATAAAATAAATTTCCAGAATAACTTAAGATTGTGTTTCCTATATTCTGTTACCCAGTATGAAGCTCTAATATAGGATGTTCTTTTAAAATTACAACTCATAATAAGACTATGAATGGCATAATAAATTAAACTGATATAAATTAGTGATCACCAGGAAATAGATTTCAGTACCAGAAAATGATTTATTGTATTCACTAGCATGTGAAAAATTCACTAAAATAAGTCTTCATTTTTTAAATAAACAATTTTATCATTGCAAATATTAAGATAATGGAGTTTATGAAATTCATCACACCATCATTAAAAACAAGCAAGAGAATAATGAATAATGAGATGAAATTTCATCAGCATATCCCTCTATATTTATGAAATTAGAAATATGAAATGTTTAGCTGATTTTACGGAATAAATTCAATGTAAAAAGAATAAGATTACTATATTTGAACTTAAACTAGCAATTACTGAGTGACATTTAAATTTGATATAAAATATTACTCATTATTGAAAATGTTACATAGAGTTTTGAAGATATATTTAAAGTTTGTGTTTTTCACAAAAACTATATACTTCATAAATTCTATATGTCGGTAAGACACTGAATTGATTTGATGCAACTGACCAGATAAATCCTCAAAAAATCTTATCAAATTAAGTCCTCTAATATTTCTAAAAAAAAAAAAGCTGAAACAAAGGAAGATGATGCAATATGTCATTAAAATATGAATTATAGAGGATCCGAAGAAATCTAATGAACTCTTTCCCGCGAAATGCTTCTGAGAGCAATTAGAGCATCTTTTTTTTTTAAGATTCGAGTAGACCACCACAAGAAGCCGGAAGTGCTCCTATCAGATGGACGACGAGCAAAAAACAAGATTCATGCGCTCTATCGCCGGCATCGCAGCGAATATTATTTAGAGGAATAAAAGATACTCACCTATAGTTGGCAACTCTTTCACAACGATGTGCCGAAAACTCTATAGAAAAAGAGCATATGGATTTCTAATTAACGGACAACAATTCGAGCCGTTAATTGAAAAGGGTGGGAAATACTTCCAACTTCAATGAATTATCTATGTGGCTATAGGCCTTGTAACTCACGTTCGTAGAGCGAGTCGTCACTTCCGGTAAGAGGATGACGTCAAGTGATGCATACTTCCTCGCCTTCGTCATTAACAGACAGCAGAATGCTCGTCTTCCTTCCAACCTGTTCAGGTGAAAGCTCGCGATCAAAAAGTGAAGGTACCGGCAAACATTACGAGACAGCCGGGAGGCGCCCAAGAAGATCATTTTATGACATTTACACACGGATTAATTAACGACAGCTCTGCGCCAATTCTTTGAGCGGCAGACATTAATCTCGTTCAGTTAATACGGAAAAGTTTAAAATCTTGATCATTAAATTATAACAATATTTTAGTTTGAAAATATTAAAGCTTTTTTATATCAATAATAAATAATTATACAGTGAATAAAGAAATCATTAATATGTTCACTCAGAGTATAGTCAAAATATTCATTAAAATAAATAAAGTTGAAGTGGAAAAAAATCCTGGATCTTTCAAGTTCAAATCTAAAAGAATATTAAACAAAGGAATTTTTCAAATTCCTTAAGTGAAATAATACAAAAAAATATTTACGATGACAATGATGTACTAAGGATTATAAGTTCTTGTTTAAAGAATTTAAATTTTATCAAATGAAAAATAAGCATTGGAATACATTTTTCAAAATACTAATTAAATTTATAAGATATAAGTATAATATTATATGATATATATATATATATATATATATATATATATATGTGTGTGTGTGTGTGTGTGTGTGTGTGTGTGTGTGTGTGTGTGTGTGTGTGTGTGTGTGTAGTGTGTGTGTATATATATGGTGTGTGTGTAAAAAAATGTTTGAAAACTTTTTTTTATTTGATTTAGTGGAAAATATGAAAATTTTGCGGCAATAATAAATAAAAATAATTTTTATTAATGCAAGTATAACCGAAAGCGTCCAAAAGAAAACTCCTATGTTTTTTATTTTTTTAGAAAAACGGCATTCCCGATTATTAAAAAAATTCCCACATACAGGAAATTCCTAGAAGATTATGGCATATATAACAAATCATGGAAAGTACAAAAAAATATATTTCTGTAATTGCGAACAGGACAATTAATTTCAAAGTAAAATTTTTTGTGTGCCTAATATGCTTTGCAAAAATGTTACATTTTATACTTAAACGAAAAATTCGTACATATTTCTAATATATATATATATATATATATATATATATATATATATATATATATATATATATATATATATATATATATATATATATATATATATAAGTTTTGGTGATTTAGCTCTCAAAGTCCACTTTTTCCAAAAATTGGGAATTTTTAAATTTGAATGTTTTATTTCCAATTCCAATTAAATATTATGAGCAGAAGTGTGTACTAAAAAATTAAATATACGAATGAATAAAAAAAGAATAAAATATCACTTGTGTCGTACACTAAGCCAAAAAGTATTTTTATGTATTAAAAAAAACTTGTTTTTAGAAAACTTAAAAAAACAAATTCTTACAAATAAAAAATTACTTAATAAACAGAATAACATTATTTGATATGCATGAGATAATGTTCAAAGATATAAATCGGTATCAATTATGCATACTGATGAAACTCTATGTGGTGAATAAACCATATATGTAAATGCAATTATCAAAATTTATAACTCATACAGATAAATTAATATTCATCATTAAATTATTTTAATTGATATTACAAATGTGAAAAACCCATACATGCACATAAATGACTTTAAAATCCAAAACAACTAATAATTTTCATTATATGACACAGATAACCGTTTAAGTAAAAGTTACTAAAAACGGACTTTTTTCACCTTTTAATAAAATTTTAAATAAATATTGTTTTATTGAAATATTATGAAATCATATATGTTAAAGTAATTGTGCGTCATTTTAGATACGGAAAAAAATAATCTGAATAAACTATCCATTTATGATCTTTTGGAGAGTAATAAAATGCCTACATAATTCAAAGAGAAACTGCTTGAGATTATATAATGTGAATAAACATAGAATAAAGTAATTCAGACTAAAATAAGTCTTTTTTTCTGTCACATTTCCTTACATTCTCTTTTAAAACTTTACACCTAAATAAAATAACCTTATAAATTGTAAATACTCGACTGAAATAATCAACATAATATATTTCTCAAACTGGTCATATTTTGCACATATCATAGATATATAATTATGTAATGATATATGTGATTCACAGATGGAATATTAATTTAAAAATTATTCGCAGAATTATATTGCTTGATGTTATATTACAAAAATGATCCAACTGAAGTAAGTTTCACAGCAAAATTAAATGTAGAAATGTAAGACATGAATAATATGAGAAAATTCACTATTTCATATTTTTTATTAATTGTATCCTTATGATTTTTTAATTATTATTTATTTCCGAATTTTATATTATTAATGAAGCACAATATGTTGCATGTAATATAATATTTAATTTTATTAAAAATCTGTAAATGAAGAATCATGTAAATAAATAAACTGGCAATTGTTGAAATGTTTGATTATTATTAAAGATAAAATAAAGTTTTAATAAACACAATAGAAACTTAAATAAACTAACTATTACAAAATTTTAAGTTAGTGTTTCTCAATTTTTCTACATTTCATTTAATGACTCATGGAAAAAGACTATTAATGTGTAGTGTATTAATGAATAAAATTCTGTTTTTTATATTTATTTTTGTGTTTATGGAAATGTTTCAAGTATAGATACACTTTTTTACAAAACCTATTTACGCACTAAAATTGTTTTTTTTTTTAATCTCACAAATTCCATTCAAAAAATGTTTTCTTAATTTCGAACAAATTATTTTTAATCATTGAATTAAAAATAGATATCTACGATAAACAATAATAAAATGGTTTACACATTCAAGTTAATTAGAGCTTAAGAATATAAATTATGAAAAATAGTGAAAAGAAACTGAAAAATTAAAAGGAAAGCATTACTTTTCAACAGGGTTTAAAGGGGGAAAGAAAAAAGTAAGCGAATAAATACATACATTTTAGATAAAAAAAAATTGAATTTAATATTCTAGATACAAATCTTAATCTGAAGAGTCTCCATGAACTTATTATTAATCTTTCCTGACCCAATGTTTTCATATCAACATTTAACATTATGTAACTGCCCTTGATAAATATTTTGTATGACTTTTTCATATTCTAGATGCTTTATTAGCCGACGATGTTTTTTTTTTAAGAAATAAATATCAAAAATACTTGTTTAATACTTTTACTTGAAATAAATATCAAAAGGTAGACCCTGGACAATCATAAAAAAATTCGGAGAAAATAAAACTAGTTATATTCGTGTATTTTTCTGATGCCATTTCATTTATTGATTACATAATTTTAAGTTCATTACTCATACACTACGACTATAACTGGACACTCTAAAAAGAATCTTTTTTTCGGTATTTTAGCACTTATAGAGCTTTTCTAACTGCGTGGAACATCCGGTTGTTTTCCCAAGAAATATGCCTTACAGATTTTTGCAGCTGTAACAAACATTTCGCCTGTCACATTGAACTCGCATATTTCCGTGGAAAGAGGCCGTTGCGATTACAAATGTCTATTATAAGACTTGGCAAGAAATCAAATATCGATTAGAAATCAATTCCCTGAAAGGTACGGCAAAGTCACTAAAGGTGGAAGTTTCTCTACGGTCTATCGCTTTCGCCAGAAATGATTCGATTTTGGATCACCTTTCCGAATTTCTGTATAAAAGAACTATATTGTTAGATACTTATATACAATCAATATCATTGAATTGTGTAATAAGGGTTATTATTTATTTATGAAAAGAGAAAGAAAGATTTAGATCAAAATATTTTCTATGTTGTTTGATGAATATTAAATGAACCAAAATATCACGAATCAAATTCATAAAATATAACTGCAGAGCTTTTAATCGCTGAAATTAACTACCTTTTAAACATTTTTTAAAAATTTAAACTGAATATTAAAAAAATTACTTTAAATAATGAAACTTAAATATAAGTATACAAAAAAATGTGTATTCCTCAAATGCGAAAATATCCTTACGCATTACACCAAAATGTTTCTTAACATAAGAAATAAATTGAATCAAAAACTGAGTTGAGTTCTTAAATAAATAACTAATGATTCATAATACAAAAGGATATTTTATAATTCAGAAGTGATTATTGGCAATTATAATTAAGAGAATCAGAAAAAGAAATTCTAAACTCCTGTTTTGTTCAATTTTAAAACACATGCAATGAGTATTTTAAGTTACTTACAATACTGGAGCAAGATTGAATATTTTCAAGCTATTATATAGAATACATTTTAACTTTTAAAATAAATTTAAGAAAATTTAAAAAATGTTAAAAATTTAAAAATGTATTAAAATAAAAAATTTTTTTGCACTTATTACATAATATTTACAGAAATGTATTTAAATAGAATCTTTCTTTTGAATACAGTAAATATTTATAATATGTAAAGTTATATCTCTTCTATAAATGCCATTTTTTTGATAATTATATTATCGCATTGATCTGCCTCTACAGAATATGACATCCAAATCAATTATTATCGTTTCTATCCGAGAATTTTACCAATTCCATTCAGAAATACAAAAGAATTTCCGAGCGGATAAATTCAAATAAAAACCGCCTTGTTTGAGGATGAACATGACACTTATTATTTTTCAAAGTACAATTCGTACATTTCTTTCTCTTTATATTGTAAAAATGATTTTTCACACAAAAATAACTCAAAACTAACGAGCAGTAGTGCATAAGTGTGCAGTACCTGTTATGTAAATGGAGCTCGATTCCTGGAAAACAAGTGTATATGCCAGGGATTTCGAGGTCATTGTTCGAATGATAAAAAATGAATGAAAAAAAAATAGCCAAAAAAGCTTTAGAAAAGTGGGCAAGGGAAGAAAATTCCCTCGAAAAAATGCTTAGGAAGACAGGAAACAGCTCTTGAAAGCTGAATGTCCAAGACAATAGTACTGGTCTCATAGATTTTGCTGAAAAAATATCGGATGGGAAGCTAATAGGAGATAAAAGATGAACGGAAGGGCGTGTCCAATGCAGTCATGTGACGCAGGGGTCATAAACGGAATTTTCAAAATGTGAGCTGCACGCAAAGCCCATTTCTGGGGACAGGAGAAAAGTGACCTGAGATAGAGAGAGAGAGTACATTTAAGTCTAGGGAGCGCGCAGTATCCAGGGGGTGGGGCAGCTGTAAGAACTAGTATTGGTATTGTGACGACTGTATAAAACAGAATGGATCACGCGTCCCATGTATGAATCAATTCTTTTTCATTACGACTGAATGTCCATCTGGGTCATTTCGAATGAGAGGAATGCCTCTCCAAAAGGGCCGAATATCCACGCTTGTCGAAGTTGGACTGAGTCCTGATGAGATTTAGGTGATTGGATTTTAAAGTAAAGATATGCATTTAAAATTAAAACACAACATGCTAGTCTCAAAAAAAGCTGTAAGACATATCCAGTTTCTGGATGTGGCATATAAATTTCTAAACCTTATTCCGATATTTACATAGTTGGGTAATAGTTTGTAGTAATAAATTAAATAATAAATAAGATAATAAGAGTTCAGATATAATGTACTATATTCATATTTAATTCTTGCATTCGTTGAATACTGTTAACTTGCATTGATGCAAATTTAGACAAATAATTTTAAGCCTTTTTGGTTTTCATTTTGTTTCCCAAGATTAAAAGTTTTCATAGGCAAAATTTAAAATTCCTGAAAAGAAAAACCTTATAAATTCAATAACCCCAGGTGATTGGAATGAATGAAATATTACTAGAAGTTTTTTCTAGGGCTTCTATAAGCTTCATCGAATAATTGCATATATTAAGGAATGTTATTTTTATACAGCTAAAAGTTTTTCTATAACACCAGGAAAAATTTTGGAAACATTTAAGGAACCAGTTGTTGAAGTTTCGGGTTTAAAATGAATTTTTTGTTGAAGGAATAATGTATTTTATCCTTTATCGAATTCTTTGTAGAATTTTTATAAGCGCACAGATTTACGAGATTTTAAGAAGAGAGTTATGCAATTATATTAAAGATAGCATGCATGTATTAAGTTTTATTCTTATTCCCTTATTATAAGCAATGAGAAATTCAGCTGTACAAAAACATTCTTTTTTTTTTCAAATATTTACATACTAGATACTTGAACATTTGTGAGCCAACAGAATACAATAATTCCGACTCAAATTATGCTTTAGATAATCATGAATGAAGAGGATTAAAGGATTGTAAAGGATTAAAAATAAGCTACGTTTATAAAACATCAAATGACAAACAAAAGCTAACAAAATAATCTTACCTATGTTTAACTTCAAATGCTGAAAAAGAGCTCTCTCTAACTTGATTATTTTAATTATATCTTTAACATAAATCCCTACAGAATAAATTTTACATCATTTTCATTAAAATACTTTTAAATACAAGGATACTTCTCTTGCCTTACATTTGAATCAGTAAAGACAATAATCAGAAGTTAAGGTAGTAAATCAAAATTTCCAGCAACAACAACAATTTCCTAACAACAATGCTAATTTTGAAACAAATTTGAAACTATTTTACTTTATATCAAGGGAAAAACAATTAATCAATATAAGAATTTTGCTTTTTCTATATATTAACTGAAGAAAATCAACTTCAGCTCTCATTTAAAAAAAAATACAGGTATCTACTGAAATATGATGTATACATTTTGAGAAATATTTTTTACTTTTTTGCTGTGATATATATTTTTATAAATTTGAGAAAACCCAGTTTATAATATCATTTCACAATAAACATTTTATGAGCAGCCTGAAAATTCTTATTTTATAAACATTAATTTTTGACATAATGTCATTTTTCAAAGCCACTGTGTGATATACACTTGCACAATTACAGTTTGCCGTTATGTTCATTATTAGAGCTCAGGATTTCTTTAAATTAAATAAAAAAAAACTAGCTTTTCTTTTTTTTAATTATTTAAAAGTACGAAATGTTAAATTTACACCAAAATAGCTCAGTGATATGATTTCGATCATATTTGGGAGATTTTTTCCATATAGTCAGAAATCTTATAATGCTTATGAAAATATATTTATACGAAAAATTTTATAATAATTGAAATTAACAAATTCAAATATTTTTTTATGTTATGAAACTTTTCATCAACTAATATCTTCTTTTTTAAGTTAGGTCTAAAATGGAATATTTCTATGTATTTAATGTAACATAATATATATATATATATATATATATATATATATATATATATATATATATATATATATATATATATATATATATGATATCAAAGCTCTCAAATAATAAGATCTCATATACTAAACTACATAATTAAACACATTTAGGAATATTTTCATAAATATGATTCTAAAATATTATTTTTATTTATTTCACTTATAATATATAACGATATATACTTATTATATATGTTGATATATATAACCATATACTGTTTATGAAATTAATTATCAATTTCCCTCGTAATTAGTCATTAATATGACAAATATTTTTGGGAAAAGAATTGTATTTAAAGAAACATATAAAACAAAGAAACCTTCTCACTCACTTCCAATAAAACATTTCCCTCCATTTAAAAAATCTACGAATAAATATTATACAGAATTTATGATTTTATTAAATAATATAATTTCATAAGCCTTTGGGCCTTTCACAGAATAGTACTTTGGTTATTCAATATATTGCACAACCTGTAAATACGTCTCTTAGTCTAAATAGTAAGTGTCTTGAGTCTTTTCTTACTATCCCGCCTTACTTTGAATAATAAATGCCGAAGCATGCTGAGTGAAAAAGGAGTGCAACAAAATTATCAGTGAAAACTAAACTCGCCATGTGCAGATACAGTTGAAAACGCATGAATATACATGATATCATTTCACACCGTTGGAGTCCCAGCTAGGTAGCAAATCCCAGTAGGAATGAAGAGGGGATTTTACGAGTTTTCTGTTTCTCATTAATTTCCGAAATTATTAACAGAAGCAAAAGGTGAAGGGAAAAGTGAACATTTATCTAAAGGGTAGGCAAATTCAACTGTAATGGAAAATGAATATACTCAATATTACAGGTCAACTTGTCATTCAAATACAAATTTTCAAAAGTGATGTCTTAAAAATGATACAAATACCTTATGAACAAATTTGCTTAATTTTTTAAGTTATTCAAAAGAAAAATTTTTATTGTTACCTATATCACTCAGAAAAAATGCAAGCTTTGGGCAAAATCTTTAATCATTCTAGTGATTCTTAATTATTGTGCAAATAAGGAATATTGCTTAACTTGTTACTGTTATAGTAAATGTTGTTGAATTCTTAAGCTTTGAATTCTTGAAATAAAATACATTCAGCTAAAACCTATTTAAAAATAGTCAATATGAACTAACAAAATTAGTTTTCAAAACACTGGTTACTTTTGTTTCATTTTAAATGTATTATATATGTAGAGTATTATATACATTAAAATGTTCAAAAAAATTTAATTTTCTGATTGTTTTTCATTTATTATTTAAGATTTTAAAATAAATTTCATTTTAAAATGCATTAATTAAAATACTGTTTCCCTTATAGATAACAGGAAAACTTTTAAGAAACCAGATACACGATTCGTAGAGAAGAAACAAATTTCATTAAGAGGAAAAGAACAATCAGTCTAGTATTGAGTGTACTAAAGTTGAATAAAATGTGAATTCTTGACCAGCCATGTCAGCTTTATTCATTCAAATGTCTCGTTAAAAAAAAAGATTAAGTTTTCTAACTCAAAAAATTCCATTCATAGGTGCACGAAGTAATATTTTTTTTACAAAACCCTATTGCTATAACAAAGAGCCCTGTCTCTAAATTTATAATTTTGATCAGACCAATGAAAATATCGACATAATAAAGTATTTTCAACTGAAATTTTTCTTGTAAATCGAAATAACTTAAATCAATTGATTCTACTTTCCAATTTCATTTTGCTTGATAAAAGTAAATTACAAACAATGTACTTCATAAAATATACACCCAGAATAAAAATTTAATTATTTATTTTACAAATTATATATAACTGTAGAAAAAATATCATCATATAGTTTGCATAATTGAAGTATTTAATTATCTGAAAGATGATTTAAAATGTATTCGTCAGTTCAGAATTACAAATTAAATTGAAAAATTGAAATAATTTATAGCCATTATGAACAATAATTCTTCCCAATGTTGAAGTTCAGATTTATGTCATTCATATGTTTACAGTTAAAGTGATTTTGTGAGGGCTAAAGTTTTCTACCTCTTATATTAAATAGATATGAGCTTAAAATTTTTTGATTTAATAGTACAAACTTCTGAAATTTTAATATCTTATCTAAGTTAAGAGCAAAGATAAAACTTTGGAGTTCGGAGATATAAAACAACAGTGGATAGACTTTCGATGTAAACTCTGAAATCTTAAATAAATTGCTATTCTTGGCTTCAGATAAGCATCAGTGAGAATTCTTTAAATAATTGCTATTCCTGGATTTAAATAAGCAGGCATGGTTCCAGCTTGGGCACGTGTAATAACATTCACAATCGAGAAATGACCTTTCGAAAAGTCACTTTACGCCTGACCACGAAATCACTTACCATACTTTTTACAATCTGTAAATAGTGAGTGATTTTCCACTATTAGAATTTTTGTGCAACTGCTAAACAACAGTACTTTCTTCGCAGCTCATTGAGCAGGTATGTATGTCATCGTGAGGCTGGTGAGTCATCGTCAGTGTATTTGGAATATTTGAACTCACGTAAAGCCAGGTTCTGCTTCAAAAGTCATGACAATGTATTGATTTAATCTTCTGTAAATTTTAAATCTTTTCCAAAAGCAGCTATTTTATGGGAACAAAACAAAACGCTAACGCAGATTGAGATTAAGAAGGTTTTAAAACGAGAGCTGCTGTAATGGTATCTGAAGAAGAGGAATTTGTATTAAGTGCTAAAAAAGTTTAATTTTACCTGAAGAAAGAAGCTTTAGGAATTTACAACTTTTTTGACTTTTTTAAAAATTTTATTGCATTATTATCTACATGATTACAATTCTCTACATTAGTTCCCCAGTTCAGGCTATTAAATATTGTAAGAGTATAATATTTGATTTCGAAAATTTCATCAAGACGTTAATAAATAGTTATTCATAATAATTATTTTTCAATCATGAAATAAAATGTATATAAAATTCTCTCTTCTTTTTCGTAGATCTGTGTGTGTATGAATATATGTATTAAATTATTAGATAAGAGGATTAATGAACTACAGTATCTTCTCGCGTAAAAGAATTTCAATCTTTCGGTTAAGACTGATATTGATCAAAAGAGCTGTAAATTACAAATATGGTGGGCAAATGCTGCGATTATTAGTTAAATAAAATTCACTTATTATGAAACATCAAAATAGAGTTATTTCTTTACGACGATTAAAATGTAATCATTTTAATTTTTCTTGAAAAAATGTACGAAAAATTAAAAAACATGTTATCTCAAAAATATATTGTTCTTATTTTAAGGATAAATTTTGCCGGAAAGACTTTCAAAAGCAATATTCTCATTAACATATTACGAATGTTTTCCCTCTAAATCATCTGCTATCATAAGTTTGGTTGAAGAATCAGTATAATTCACATCCATACAAAAGTTCAATTAAAATTTGTTGACAAAAACTATCTAAATTATTTTTTTAAGATTTATAAGGCTTTAATTTCCAGGCTTATTGTAATAATATAGTCACAAAAAATTATTTTCAATACACATTCTTGGATTTTATGATATGTTGACTTTTGAATCTGATTCCAAAATTTAACAGGTAAAAAAAAATTGTTTTACCCAAATTTCAGCTCTGCGTCCACAATCTCTTGAAATCAGTAATATCAGCCATTGGTTATAAAATGTAAAGTGATCTTTAGCCAGTACAGAAAGGGTTTTTCAAGTCAACATGAAAAGGATTTTTTAGTAGTGTTGACGAAGATTTCTGTATTCTTAAGCCGTCTAACCTTAAAAGTTAGCAAATATTGTAATTATTTATTTTCAATACTTGTCAATTTGTCTAAGGTCAGTTTCAATACAGGAAAGTTCTTTTGTTTCTTATTGTATCTATATATACACCCATACACACAATTATATATATATATATATATATATATATATATAACTTATGTTTGCATATGAGTGCTTGCAGTATTAATTAAAGGACATTTTAGAGTACTTTTATATGTTATTTGTACTCAAATGAAAACTGCAAACTGAAGCAAGATATTGAAAATACAGAATAATAATTTTCATTATTTGCAAATAATTTCTTTATTTGCAAATAATGAAATACTTATCAAATTTAATTCGAGATATGTATGAGTTTAGTCAGAAAACATTTATATTTAAACAGCTTTTTTCTAGATTTAATTTTCTTTTAACTAATTTTTTTCTATATTCAAATATGTGTTCTTAGTGCAAATATAAATATTTAAAAAAAACTATAAAAAGTATACAGTGTTATAATTGTCTTGGCATTTGTGTGTTTTGAGAAACAACCCTTAAAAAAATTAATTTTAACTATACACAAAACTATTACGTAAATACACTATAAATTTAAATTGATAGATTGTATAATCTGAACACGAAAAATAGAAACAAACCTTTCATACCCTTCATTATGTAATTTGCTTTAAAAAATGAACAAATAAAAATAGAGAAATTAAATAGTATTTTCAAAATTATTAACGTGAACATGACTTTTTTGTTAAACTGCAGGTAAAAAAAGTCATTATTTTGAGACAGAACTGTCCTTGAAATTGAAAAAGCAATTGACTCACTTCTTTCTCTCGAATAAAACATGCGACGTTATTTTCTTTCTTGAGTTTAAAACTCATGATGCGTGAACTCTTGAGGCAGTTTAAACTTGTCCGCAAAGAAAGTAACGAATGCTGGGCTGATAGCACTCATAATAATAATAATTAGCTTTTATCTTCAAAACAAATCATAACTTTTAAAATACTTATGATAAATTTGTATCCAATACAAACTGAAAAAAAACAGCAACAGTAAAGCAGGAAATAAATTTTGTTTTATTAAGTTTACTAAATTTTGTAATTCTTTCTCTTCAGAAAATTTTATTTATTTTTAAAATTTCTGCAATCGAAAAGGATAAATTATATTTAATTACCTTTAAACTTCACAAATGCATTTTCATGCAAGCGTAACGGCAATACGTTATTTAGAAAAATGCTTTGGTATGATGAAAAATAAGAAAAGTCTCAAGTGATATTGAAGTTTATTATAGATAAATATATGTTTGGTTGAAATAAAAAAAACTTAAAATTATCATTTTGACTTCCTAAGTACGAATATGAAGAATACCTTTACTGTAGGAGAATAAGTTTTCTCTAATAAAGTTATGAAGTTTATATAAGAGCAAATAATATTGTAAATTTTCCTAATTTACTAAAAATAAAAAAAAAACAAATTTTCATTCAGTATAGTATAATATCACTAAAGGAAAGTTAAAATGTAAATTTAAAGAAATTTCAAAATTTTCCCACGAATATAAATATTTTTTAAAATAAATTTATACATATTTGTTAATAGCAATATTATTGCATTATTCTTTTTATAAATAATGTTTAATATTAAAATAGCAACACCACAAAAGGAAAGTCTTAAGATCATGAAATTCCTGGAGCTGTAGGTGTAGTTACGAAATGCTAATGATTCTGTTTGGAAGCAACTCATGGTAAATTTTCAAATGATGTAAAAGCTAACTACTACAAAAAATGTACAAATTATATTAAATCTTGTGATTTGAGTGCCTAATTCTCGTGCTGAATAATGCGCCTGTTGCCATCATCTATCTCCAACAGAGAGGGCTAGAAAACTTAAATATAAGCATGTCGTTTGTTATTTGGATCCACATTTATTTTGGTAGACCTCTAAGAAATTAGTACAAGATATAGCACCATTCATTGTTCAGTAATCTGGCGACTGATCGATAACTAACTCAGAAGGAAATGACAAGACGCGAACTTAGCCTAGTCGAACCATTGGATTAGGAAGGACTCCTAGAGAAAACAATAGTACGAGTGAAATTCGATGCTACATATTAACCTCAAAAGATTTAGCAGCGTCTTATCAGACGAGAACTGTGCACTATTATACTAGTCAGATGTATCAAGACAACCGTTTCATTGTCCCTAAGCTAACACCTAGAAATTTTAGCCCAGAGTACACCTAAATGGCAATACATAATTTATTAAAAAACTATTTTTTTTCATGATGAGTCTTGTTTATGTTTAAACTGAAAGCTGCACTGCTGATCGAAAAAGATCTGGAAATCTCTTGAAACTCTCATAAAATACATAATTTATGAGAGAATGCCTTATTTTTTCATAAGAGAATGCCATCTCTTTAATTCATTTCTGATACATAGCTCAATATTGTGATAATATTATAGAACAGTCCATTTCACTACCATTTTTTTCGGTATTGCAAGAACAGTTTTTCATCACAACAACTCTAATGTACATGCTGTGAATGATTTACACTGTGAATTGTTGACGTAGATTCAGTATTCAACAATAACCTGAAACATACACTGAGTTGTCTCTTAGTGAGAAAATATGAGGTATCTACGGTCAATAATTGCAAAAGGAGATTTTAGTTATTATTCTTGATTTATGTGGTCAAATGACAGCAGCGTGGGAATGGATAATTCAGATAACGAATAATATTCTGATTGAAACTTGCTTGCGCATATCTGCATATATTTCAGCTCAGGGAATTCATATTCCATACTAAATAAATTAAATTCATTTTATTATTTTTTAATTATTATCTTGATATTTTCATATGAGCAATTTGCCTACCAATTCTCAAAAATTCATATTTATAGAATCTTTTATTCTTAGATTCATTCAATCTTTAGATTACTAAGAATTTCAAAAAATTCTCTTTTTATTCGGTTGATTTCAATGCACAATATTTTTAAACAGAAAGTATATGGTAAAATTAGTAGAGTCAGTTTTTTCTCCCACTGTATTTTAAAATATATTTTAATAAAAATGAACATTTACCAATAAATTTACGCGTTTGATAATAATATAGCTATGGCAATTTAAATAATTGATTTATTTTGCTTCGATTTCTTCAATTTTAATATAATATTTTCAAGGAAATTAAGAAACAATAAAAATATGTAATACACATAAAAGTAATTTTTTATATCAAAATTTCCGTGATATAATTTTAAATACTTTGTTACCCTACTTCTGCAATTTTTCCGATTGCTCACAAATATTTGCAATCACATTTCTATAAACACACCCCCAAAATTATCAATTCTAAAAACCCAAATAAAGTTTCTTAAAGAAAATTCTTAGGTGAATTAAAAAGCAAAAAATTAATAACAACAAAAAACAAATAAATAAATAAAATTATGAATAATATTCTCAACTTATAGATAATTACTGATAATGTTAAACCAATTTTTTGTTATGTCATTCATAATTACATATAGTAATGTAAATAAAAATTATAATTACCCAAACAAACCCCACATTTTTGCTTATAACTTCAATAATAATCTATTTTATTTATTGATTTTGTAAACTCATGAGGCATGAAGTTTTATTTGTCATTGTTTTGCGTCTTTATTTAAATGATTATTTTTGATGCAAATAAACATTATCATTATCAATAAAATCTTATTTTTTATTTAAAAACTATGATTGTAATTATTTTTAGTGGTTTAATAATTATTGCGGTTCATGAGACGTGAAGTTTCAGTTCTCAGTAGAATGGGCACGTCATCATTAAGTCACAGAAAATAATCAGTTGACAAAATTCGTCACAGTTAAAAAAATCTAGAAAAGAAACTGAAAAAACTGGGGGAACTATTTCTACTTGTTATCTTGTCAGCTATACTGACAGGTAACACCACACAGGCGGCAACATTTTGAATTTTAACTGACTAGAAGCAGAAAACAGAAACGGATGGAACTATCGTTAATGAGGCAAACGAAAAAAATATTATACATGATAAAAAAAAAAGCTTGCACAGACAATTTCCTGTTCTGTGAAGAGTTTACAAAGTCACTGAAACATCAAGTTTACCGGGGGAAAATAATAATAAAACTCTTCCTAAATAGCAGAGGACATTCTTTATTCGATGGTAGTTTCATACGTGTTGCTTGTAGGTCACCTTTACGCGCACTCAACTGTGTAATACGTCATGAGAGAGCGTACACAGGCAGAGACTGACATTGTCTTTCGGTATCCATGGTTTCTGCCCACTAGAAGTAGAGGTATTTTAAAACGTCGCAGAAAACACATTATTGCACGCATTCCACTAAAAGACATTCTGAAAAAAGTTGGAAATAATTTTTTACCGAAATTCCAGTGACCATTTGAAGAATTACCGAGTGAAATAATAGCTGTCAGCAGACAGTATAAATCAGGAGTCGATACTTTTAGAATCCCTATTAAATATACAGTTGTATTATTTCATTAAAATGATTAAATAAGCACAACTCTTCTCTTAGCTTAGATTCTAATGTCATTTAAATGAATTAAATAAGAATAGACGAGTACAATGGGCGTCAAAACTAAATATTTTTATTTATTAAGACATTATATTAATAAGCCGGATAAAAATATGTCAGAAATAAAAACTGCTCATTAAAGCAATGAAATTGATAAGAAAAGAGTTATATCAGCAACTTCACTCTTAAATCCCTAAATATGGATGAGTGAAGTATATTCTGAAAAGGTTGTGGAAGGACATTTTATGACAATACTGGAATAAAAAATGTTAGAATGGGAAGTACAAATCCCGATACGCACAAAAATATTTTTAGCGTATTTCATAATGCATTAAAACAATCTAGAAATGGGTAAAAAAACATTGATCAATTTTCCTTGTTAATAGATTAATTTTATAACTATTAAAATATGTTATTAGGACAGCACAACAAGCTACTGGCAACAATTAAGCAAAGCGTCAGAACAGGAGACAATTTTACATGAATTTATTGCCTACCGAAAAGGTTAATTGTGTTTTATAAGGTATTGACAGTTCAAATAGGTAAGGAAAAAATTAATGAATTCTTTTAACACATTAATACTTTTATGCATTAGAAACACATGAAAGCTGCCCAACGAGACATTGACAATGATTGGGGAAAATAATACAAAAGCATTTCATGCAGTGTTTACATAAGATCAGAAAAATGTAAATCAGATTTTGATGCAAAACCTACTAAATGGGAAAATGTAAGAGTATATATATATATATATATATATATATATATATATATGTGTGTGTGTGTGTGTGTGTGTGTGTGTGTGTGTGTGTGTGTGTGTGTGTGTGTGTGTGTGTGTGTGTGTGTGTGTGTGTGTGTGTCTGTGTGGTAGGTATAATTTAAATATTACAAGGCTCTAAAATTATTTATTTGATTTTTTTTTGTATAAATTGTTCATATACGCATCATATAGTGTTTTGCAAAAGAAAGATGTCAAAGTTAATTACCAAGAAACAATTCAAAATAAATTACCAAGAAACAATTAAGAAAAATGCTTAAATAATCAATAAGTTTGCACAAAGTAAAAATTTTATGAAATCCTAAAACTAATATTTATTACCAATATATATTACCAGAATTATTGATAATATATTACCAAAATTATTGATAATGTAGAAGAAAACTAAAATTAATTTGGACAAATTGTAGAAGTTCTTCCAGAAGGCTGATAACTAAAACACATTGCTTAAACAAGAGGTCGAGAAGGAAACGCTTAGAGTAAATAATCCATACATATTAAGCTATTATCATAACTTTAATATCAACTACATAACTCTGAATTTATTTTTCCTCCAAAAAGACAAGAGTTTCAAGGATAAACTGCGAGATAAGGTGTATTATAAGAGCATAATTTCGAGTAAGAGTTGAGCATATAAATACGCGTTTAAAACGTATAAATGTGCGAGTATTAAAATAATAAGGCAACCAACATATTTCCTCCAAATATTTGCACTAATTGATGAGGCTGCTTATTGTCTTTAATGAATTTTTCTGTTAAATTTTATGATTGTCTTTATTTTGAATAAAATATTTTGCTTTAATTTTTTTGTAAAATCCAGAGAAATCAAACTTAATATTTATTTGCGCTATAAGTGTTGAATAATCATTAATTTTTAATAATTATTCATCGAAGCTTAAGAATAATTCTTCCTTAAAGAAAACTCAACAATTATTCATTAAAGAATAATATAGTCAGTCCTGAATACAGTCCGTTATGTAAAGAAAAACGGCAACTACAGTAAATGTACCACAACATAATAAAACACTTAAGTGTTTTATTTGACTTACACACAAATAATTCATGTTTTTCTGCTTTTTAATAACACTTTTACATAAATTAAAGTATGGGCTTAGGCTTAGGGCAGCCTTATGGTAAGACTACGCTTTTGGAGTATAGACCTCAGATTTGATCACATCAGTTATTGACCAAAGGGTGTTTTCTCGGAGCCAAAATGTGGTGAATGTTTAAACGCCATAAAATGACTTTTAGGTTTTTGGCATATTAGGTATGCACCAATCATACGTCAACTAATTGTTGTTTGTAATTAAATTTTAACAAAAGTAAAATCTATATCATTGTATTTAATAATTGGCAGCCTCATCTCTACATAGTAAATTAACTTAATATCTAGAAATGGAGTTTCGTATAAAACATATTACATTTATTTTTTAAATAAGAAAAATCTCACACAGAGATTTTTTGTTTACATTTGCTGAACTGAAGCAGTAGAGAAAAACCTAAATCAAAAAAGGAAATAGATTTTTTGTGAAAAAGTTTTGTTTCTTAATTTCAATAATAGGGAATTAAAATATTACTGGGTTCACTCTTTTACATAAAGCAGAATAAATAAGTTATGTTCAGAAAATCTTTTAATATTAAATATAAACAGCAAACTGTGACTTGAGTTCGAAGAAAAGAATATGTAGAAGCTCTTTAATTATCAGAAAACAGTTACATACCCAGTTCTTGTAATGTTTAATAAACATGAAATAGCATATTTTTCTATGAATATTAAAAATAATATGTTTAAACTAAAAGTAAATAAACTAAAATGATAGCTAAAATGAATTACATAAAGAGACACTATCTATTAAAAATAATATTTTTCTTAACGCAAAAGCAAAAATATGCAAATATTTAAAACAATTTTTAAGAAAACTTTGTTCAATGGGTAAATTTTGACGTGAAAAAGTGCACAATGTTTTGTGCAAAAATCACAGATAATTTATTTTTAAGTTTTTTTTTGAAAATGTCAATTCTCTCATCCTTATCTTCCAATTTCCAATATTCTATATCTTGATGGTTTTCCATAATATATTTATGAAAACTAAACGTAGCATAGCGAATTAATGGCTATCTTTTTTAACTATTCCCCGATATGGGAATGACTCATGGAATCTTTTTGAATTATTCAACGAGTGAATATCTTTGTGAATAAATCAGTCTGTGAGCAATTTAATGAGCTTAATTTGTTTTTGAAAACTTTAGTAGGCTCAATTTGCTTGCGAATAAATCAAATCACATGCGCTATGATTCGCTCATGCTCTAAACAAGTAATGATGATCTCTTTTATATTTATAAATCAATAAGCTTTCTATTTTTTGCTTTATTTTTAAATATATATATATATATATATATATATATATATATATATATATATATATATATATATATATATATATATATATATATATATATATATAAATAGCGATTTAAAATACTTATTAGATATTGAAAGTTAATTTAAATTTATGAAGCTTTATCACTGTGAAGTTTGATATCGAATCTCTCAGTCACAATTAAGATTTTGGCTCATAATACAATTACCTAATAGCTAACTAAGTGAATACAAACAAATGCTTCAATACAAAATTGGTTTTTTTATTTTTACTTTTTTTTTGTTGTAAATCCATAGACAAAAGCTTTTCCCTGCAGCAATAAAAACTGGTTCATGTCTTTAACACCGGAATCTATAGATAAAAAAAAATCGAAAACTTAAACGGTAGTTGAGTCCTTAAAACTCTTCAACATTGTATAACTTTAATTGGAAAATGCACTGTTAGGATTGTTTGCTGATCTGAAAACTTTTTCAGCGCTTATTTATGCAATTGAATTCTCTCTAGACGATTGATCATAGCAGACTTTTCAAAAGATCTTTGACCATCATTACAAAAATGATCTTTTTCCTATTCTAAAACCACATTAAGCGATAGGTATGTTTCAACGCCAATGTATTGCGGATCACTTAAGTTACTGTTGAAAAGCTGTGCGAAAACCATAACCTTTCACTAGCCTTGGATAATAGACTCTTTGTTCCGAAAATATATAATAGCAATTCTGTAAATGTAAATAAGAGGATGCATTGCAGCGCGAAGAATTCAAAAAACGTTGAAAAAATGTTATCAAGTAAATCTCTAATTATTTTCAAAGGAAATTAAGCTGATTATAACCGAGTCTTACAAAGTTAATTAGAGTGGAAACAATGTTAATAACTATCAAAATATATGAACATAGATAAGAATATAATAAATTTATGACAATCTATAAAATTAAGCATTGTTTAGTCAAGCTTACTTAGCTTGATTTTGAGATAATTAAATGTTGCCATAAAAACTCGAAATGAGCTATAAAATGAATCTTATTCTGTATGTTAAATCATTTTTTGCCTATTACATATTTAAAGTGTGTAGTTAAATATTGAATGATTTTGCAGCTTTTGGTGATCTTAGAATTATATATCAAACAAAGCAATATGGACTTGCATGCTTGCATTATTTATTTAACAAGAGAAAGTTTAGATTTATTTATACATAAAATAATTTTAAGATACAGACATGGAGGGAAATCCAAAAAGTAAGCATTTTGTTGAGTAAGATCTTAAGTGACATTATATGATAAGTAGAAGATGTATGTAACAAGTAATAAGAACTTTAGAGAGGAAAATAACTTAGGATATATGATTTTTTTAATGGCGCACGAAATAAATATGGAGTAAACAAAAGCATTGAATATCAGGACGATATGCTTAATGGATCATTTTATTTAATAGGAAGAAAATGTTACTCATCAATATAGTTGATAAATCATTTTTCGTCCTACAAAATGGACTGTAGAGAATACATTAAAATTATGTTCCATAAAAAGATGACTTTTACTTTCTCAAATGAAACAGTATTAAAATAGCACCAAAATATTGAAAAAAAAATAGTCTTAAGCGTTTCCGTATCAAATAAATTATTTTTATAACTTTTAATACTCAGATATATATAAATTTTATTATATCTATTATTTGTCATTAAATATTTTGGATAGAAAGCACATGCAGAAATTAAATTAGCAGAATTTAAGAAATTAAATTATTGATAAAATTGAATGGAAATTTTTTCCCTAAAGAATATGAATAATCATTTAAAGGAAACCTTTAAAAAATGAAAAAGAGACTTTTTTTTCATATGCCTTCATGAATTTTTAAAACTAATTTCAAATTTCTATCGAATGTATATATATATATATATATATATATATATATATATATATATATATATATATATATATATATATATATATATATATATATAGAATTTCTGTTGATTAGATGAAAAATCCTTCATAATGTAAAAGTGAAATACAAAAATATATAAATGATACGTTTTTAGAAGTAAACGTTGAAAATTTTATCATGCTATATAATTCCCATTTTAAATTGCATTGTATTATTATATTTCCTATCGCCTATTTTTGCCAACATACGAGTAAATGCTTTCGAATATCTCATAATTTTGTCGCGATCAATTAGCGAGGTCCATATCTAAACTACTTTCTCGAGCTTCAAATTTCCAGGTCACACCAGCGGCTGAATATTCAGTTGTACCAATATTTTTAACACGAATAGGTCCTAGCAGCATACAATTCTTTTCAATTGAGTCAGGCATGGAATCTACTCCCTTTCAGGAAGCCGATGACGTTTTATGCAGACTATTGCTGGCTACATTTTTTAAAGTAATTGTATATATACATATATATATATATATATATATATATATATATATATATATATATATATATATATATATATATATATATATATATATATGTATATATATATATATATATATATATTTGAAACATACTAAGATGAAGAGCTGAAATATAATCTACTATGTGAATTTCATTTTAACAAGTCTTGGGTAACATGAGTACTTTTTTCTGAATTCACAAAACTAGAAAATTTAATAATTAATCTAAAATTAAAATATATATATTTTTTATTATTATAAATCAAGATTTCTAATTACTATTAATGGATAGTAAAAAATGCATTATTTTAATGATAACAATTCTAAGTTTTATTGCTTATCAATTTTATTTGACTTTTAATACTACATACTGCTAATTATTTTATTTACCTTATTTTCCCTTTTATTTATTTCACTGCGAACAAGGGTAATTAATAAAACTTTAATAATTTAGGTTACTTTACTTTTACAAAAAATTTGAGTAACTGTATATTCGCGCATAAGTTTCTATAAATCTTATTTTAATCGAAACCATAACTTTTTACATCTTCAACACTATCATATTTATAAAGACAAATGAAAATGTTCGAATTGTATTTACAACGGATTTTTAATATTTAGAATACTGTTTGAAATTTCTAGTTGATTCGAAACTATTATATTAAATAAACAGAAAATTATTATCCACCTTTTTCTAGAGATTTTCATACAATGTTTTGTATTTAAAAAGTTTGATTTATTTATAAAACGCTAACATTCAAGAAAATTATTGTTCAATCATTAAAGCTGCGTATACATTATTGTAACATAGGTAAAAATATTTTCTCAATTTTTAACTGAGTTGAAAATCTACAGGGTTAAAATTAAACTGGGTTATAAAATGCTAATTTTTATGATGAAAACACTGCTGCCATCTAGTGCTGCTTAGTGCAAGTTATGCGAATAAAGCATCCACATTTCAATAAAAACATTTATCTCTTTGTTTACGAAAACGTTATTAAAAATCAGGAAGATGAGTGTGACGAAGAGAATACCAGCTTCCCTTAATAACTTCAATTTTTCAGTTATAAGACTTCGAGATGCCGTGGTAACTCATCCGTGAATTATTTTTTAAACGAGCTATCTCCAATAGAGCGTATATTCTGAGTTAGTTGAAGAGAAAATTTCTAATTAAAGAGTAAACTGAGACTGTTGTAAAGGAAGGTCTAAGCCTCATATCGAAAAATATAATTTCTCAAATGTGAGAGTTTCTTTTGTATTATTCTGCCATCGAAGTTGAAGTAAATTATTATTGATCAGATACGATATTATTTCAGTTTTAAATGCTATCACATTGTTTCTTACGAAACAGAAAAAAACTAGAATATCATCATATTAATTTAGTACCCAAACTTGGATAATCACTTCATTGTTAATATGACAATTTGTCAAATTTACGCGAATTAAAAAAATTTTAATGCAGTTTAAACATTTGACCGACAATTACCACATTAACTATTGAAAAAATGCACCTTATTGTTTCATTGAGGATAGATGCGAGGAACATACTGTTGGTTCTCTAACCACTAATCTTGAAACTAAATCAGTTAATATTTTATCCGTTAGTCTTTTGAAGCTGAAGTAATTAGATTTTAAGTTAAAAATGAATTAGCTCTCCAAAAGTAAAATTTTCTAACAAAATGGCTAAACTTGACTTTTTAAAGATCTTTAGTGGTGTGTTTCTCATAAAGTTTCGCAGCTTTTTCTTCCCGTAATGTTTTATAATTTCTCGTGCGAAATTATGCTAATGGCTGAAAATAAAATCTTGCATAAAATGGCTAAAATTGATTTTTTAGAAATTTTTGGTAATGAGTTTCTTATAAAGTTTCATTACAATTTCTCGTTCAGAAATGGTTATTATAATTTCTTTTCTTTAGAAAACTCCGTGAATAATTTAAAATCTTCAGCATTAAAGGAATGACGTATCTTAAAAGGTAGCTAAGAAGTAACTACTTATTCAAATAGCGAAATATAATTTAGATTTAGTTAAAAACTCTGCAATTTATCATACACTGAAATTTTATGATTATTATTTATAAAATTTATAAAGTATTTTAAATTATTATATATATTTTGAATTCACAAAAATTTTCAAAGAGAGAGAGGGAGAGGAAGGGAGTGCATTACCCTTACAATAAATTACTTTCTCGATTTTATATTTTTCGTTTGCTCAGAATTAATTAAAAAGAGAGTTACACATGCTGTTATTTCTATTTTTAAGGCAGAAGGATTTTTACTCAAATTTCTGTTTCTTTGTATAATGAATGCTGTGAAGTAATTTCGAATCAAATGCATTTCTTACTGGGATCCAAATACCTTGTACTCCCTCTTCAAATGCTTATTCGCCCGCTTCTCGTCTACATGAAGCATGACTTTATTTTTCACAGGAAGCTATTGAACTTTTTAAGTATCTGAAGAGCAAACAGACTTTCACTGAGTCGTTGAAAAAACTTACCGAAGCATTGCACTGGAACGACAATTGGAATGAAGTTGTTAGTATGACGATTTCGTTAAGATTAACACATAGTGTTTAAGAGTGTTATGGTAACAAACGAAATTACAGACTATTTTTTGGTGTTTTTACAATGTTTGCTCACAAAAAAAGTTTTAAGGTTGAGAGTCTATTTGATTACATTCCAATTAAAAATATTTTATGATATGATTTGAAAACTATTTTTGACAAATAAAAAGTGTCTCATGCTAAAAATTGCAACTGTTGGTACAAAAATGAATTTCTACATTTTGTGTCACGGTTTGTTATCGCGTATTCTAATTTCTATCATAAAGTATAAAATCAATTGAATTCGATTGATGATTATAACAAGAATCCCTTACCAAGAATGTAGTGTTATTCTCTATTCTGCTAAAATAAAAAATATACGAAAATTTACTATATTTTCTTGCGTCTTTGGATAGCATTGAATAATTTAATCCTAAATTTATGTGAAATGTCTACAAGATTTATTCTGCAAACATTTCTAATAAACTAAGCTTCATCATAGTTATTTTAAAATGATCAAATATTAAAGAATTAAAAAGTTTCAGTAATATATGTTTTCCAAAGTTTAATATAACTTTTTCTATTTTACGACAGCGGTGCAAAATTCATTTCAATGAATTTACTGATATTCATTAAAAGAAATTCTACTTCTGAAATGATTATCCTTAATTTTTTGAGACGGCACTATCATTTTGTATTCAACTTCTAAACAAATGATAAAAATATGATAAAAATTTATATGATAAAAATAAAAAAAATTTGGATGAAATTAATTCCTAATTGAATTTTGATTGATGGATATTTTAACTACAGGAAAAGTGATATCAATAATTAATTTTATTACAAAAGTTATGTTCTTTCCTATGTTTTTGGATTTAATATAAATCCAAGTAAACCTTTTTTCAAATGTTGCATAATAATGTCTTTCAGAAACATTTTAAAATTAAATTAAAATAATCCTAATGATTTTCATGAAAAATTTTATATAACAAAAAATTCAATTCTAACACAAAGTATCAACATAATATAGCCAGTCATTAATACTCAATGTTTTTAAACTTATTTGTAAAACAATCACAGAATAAATGAAACCCAATCGATCTCAAAATACTGTTACAAAAAATACGATTGATACATTTGATTTCAATTGGTTAAATTACACGAAAATAATGAAGTAAATGAATAAAACCGTTTCAAATCGTAAAATTTAAGAAAAATAATAATTTAATACAAATCCTCTAATTTAAAAGGAAAATATTTATAATTGTAGCTAATAAATCTAAGAACGATTAAGTTTTTTATTACATGGATATAAAATCTCACTTCAAAATGAATTATAGAATCATATTTGTTTTAATTATTCGAAATCAGCAATCCAGAATTGTCAATTTAAGAACCTTACCTCGAACTTTAATTTTCGGTAGAAAATTTCACAGCTGATAAAAATCTAAACTAGACTTAGGTTCAAAATCTATTACAACTATAATGATCTGATTTATGTCGTCGTTAAGCTACTGGGGTTAAGAAAAGAGGCGATAAATTATTCGAATTCGCTCTTTTTCTTTGGAGAACCATTACTCAGAGCGACTTTCTGGGCACAAATGGAAGCAAAGCTTCCTACATTTGCATAAACCTCTCTGCGCACGCTGAGAGCCTGAAACGTTGGTAAGGTTACGTTCAAATGACTTCCAGCATAGAGTGAAAAAATTCGTCTGTTTCCCTTGCTGACGCAGGTAAAAGTTAAATAAATGGTCACGAACTCAGTGAATTAGTAATGGTATATTGAACTCTTTGACACTTAATTTATAAATGAAGTAAGAATTTAGGATATTATGAATTATTAGCTTATATATATAAAATAATTATATCGATTTTCTGAAAGAAAATAGTAATCTTTATCTTTAATTAATTTTCATACACTTGAAATTTTTTTATTGTAAATTATAAACACAGAATTTTCAATTTGAATATTACATGTATATGTCATCGTGTTAATTATATATATAGCATTTTGTTACAATTTTAATTCTAAATTTAGGTGTGAAAGAAAAAACAAAATACTATATCAAGATGCACAGTATTTTTTTTTTGTTGTTACTTGTTAACAACATAAATAACTTTGTAAGTAATATAAAATGAGCTATTTTTATCTTTAATTTCAAAGAAGTATAAAAAATGTGTTATCAATGAAATAATTACATTAAATGCTTTAGCTAAACTGTATTTGTATAAAACTTTATTATTTTAATTAAAAATAAATATTTAATTTGAAAATATCTTTTCCTGCCACTCATTGAATTTACATTTGAAACATTTTAATGAAATCAATATATCATAGCACAGAATGAATAATGTTATGAAGTGTTATTGCATTATAATAAAAATTAAGTAGTTCAAAAAAATAGTTCAGATAGTAACCATGAAAGAAATATTTAGAAATACCATCATAAAATTGCGATATTTCTTTCAACAATGAAGAGTAAAGAACTTTAAATGTTTGCAGTTGTAATCTTTAAGCAAAGTTACTATTTTTTATTTTTTTATTTTAGATCTGAAGCTTTCTTAGTGTCTTAAAAATAAGTTCAGATTAATATCAATTAAACATATCGGAAAAATGATAGTCATTTTCCAATGTTTGCACTTTAATGAATTCTACTTTTATTTTTAAAAATATTCTACACAAAAATATAACCCATTTCCCAATTATTTTTTCCATATGAAGTGCCAACTTTTGAATTTATGAATTGTTTTAAATATTATATAATTAAAAAAATTTATCACTCAAAACTAAATAATTAGTATAATTGTTTTCGAAATTTTAAAATAAATACCATTTTTCGCAAAAAATCTTAAAAACAAATTATCCACTTATTCCTCCAATAACTTATTTCTCAAGATAATTAAATTTGTCGCCCACTTTCCTTATGTTAATGAAGTCACGGAGGCGAGTGTTAAGTTAGTTATTCAAAATGGCGACATAATGGCAAAAGATTAAAACATCTGTTTGGGTGAAAATGGAAATCTGCTCTTTACCCTTTCCACTTCCGAAAACATTTATACTAAACACGAGCTGTGAGATAAAACTCTAATTAATTGTTGACAAAATGAGAGAGTGAGTGAATTTGTGGCTGCAGGGTAGGCCTTCTTCCTCCACTTAAGAGTTGAACAAAGAAAAAAGTTATTGACCTAGAGACACAATCAAGTTATTACTGTCTTTAACGAGTGTCCACTTAACGCATAAATCAGCTAACTTCATTCATAATTCAGACAGGAAGAGCCTCAGGATCTATCTTAAACATCCGCTAACTCCAACCGCAAAACTTCGAATCAGAAATCTGCGTGTAGGAAAGGAAAGTGCAACTTCAAAAGACAGTACCCTGGGGAAAGTGTTCTTCATAGGAAGTCAAAGTCATTGTCATCTTAATGGAATAGCTTCCAGCAACTGGAAAGACTTGTGGTCTTGAGATTTAATGTTTCTTAAGGAATGAATTTTGTGTGATGGTTTTTAATTCATTTTTAGGTCCAGTATGAAAAGAAAGGAATATCCATCAATAAATTCCACAAATTCTGTTTTAAGAGTTTAGCATCTTAAAATAAGTAAATAAATCAACATCTATGAATACTGTTTGCTAATTATGGAGGATTATAAATAAACTAATTTGTTAGAAGAATTTTCAAAAGGATCTGAAGGTTAATAATTACTAAAACCGCAAATGTGATCAATGATAACGAAGAACAAAAAAGTTCATTTTCTTAACTAGACATAATTAAAATGATTAATAACAGTCATTAATAAAAGCTCTTAAAATAATTGGTTTCGTAATATGTTTTAAATTACGCTAGTTTGTATGTAGCTACATTTCCAGTGTTGGTCACATAATACAAACCAATTAACTTTCACAAATTTATATGAAAATGTATGTCTCTTTCTAATAAATAAAATATTACTGTTTTCTCTTAATATAGTTATACAATTTTATGTGCCATAAATATCTAATATTATTTTTAGTTACCAAAAAGTATATCATTACCTCATTTAATAATATTTAACTTAAAGGTAAAATAATCCAATTTATATAACATGGTTGAGTTTAAAATTTTTAAGAAATTTTTTTCTGAATTTAAAAACAAAAATGGAAGTTGCAGAAAGGGATGCTCACCAACATGCATATATATACATATATATATATATATATATATATATATATATATACATATATATATATATATATATATATATATATATATATATATATATATATATATATATATATATATATATATATATATATATATATATATATATATATATATAAGGACCAATTAAATAAAATAAATTACTAAAAATACAAAGAAAAAGTGCAGAATTTTCCTATCACAGTCTAAATTGTTCAAAATTATCAGTATGGTTTTTTTTGCTACTGTTTTCAGATCATAACAGATTATTTAAACATCAAATATAGTTAATTATCATTTCATCATTAAAGTAACTAAATATAGATTTTCATATTTTTGAAATTTGTTTCCAATATCTGTTATGTTAGCATTTCTTAAAATATATCTATATGTGCTCGAGTATTTTTTCAGGAGAAATTTAGTAAAAATAAATTTTTTAGTGAAAACCAATGAATTAGAATGGAATATTTCTCAATCAGTCTTGAGATATAATACTTTTAAAATATAATTACGATTTCGAAAGGCAAACTTTTTCAGGACATGTTCTATAAGGAATAGAGCATATTGAATTTTGAATGAGTTTCAGTTAATAATCAATTGCTGAAACTGAGGCAAAATACTAAAAAAATTGGATTAAACAATCAAAGTCACATACATAAATTTCAGATTATAAATGAGAAATATTCTACATTTTCTGAATGACGACCGATGACTGAGTGGTTAGCGTTCCTGACTCTTTGCCTGTTGGTCCCAGGTTCGAATCCCGGTTCGGATGTTCCTTTCTCTCTGTTTTTCTCTGTCCTTTCTTCTGAGATGATGTATGAATGTGGCCAACCCTATAAAGGGGTTTGTGGGAGTATGGCATGAGTAATGTTACTCGCCTCCACGACTTGGTTCACAGTTGCCAACTGGATAACAATAAATGTGTAGCCTTGTTGTGGTGAAGAGTTAGTCACATTATCACCGTTATTAAAACAATATTTTTTGAGGGAGTTGAAAAGGAAAATACACACGCATACATCAATATAATTGCGTCTGCAAAACTTTTTCCTTTAAAGTAAAATTGATTTTTTTTTTCAATTTTGACTTGTGAAACATGAATTTTTGATTAAATTATATATTTCATAAATAAATAAATAATGCTATGATTTTTGCTTTCACAAATTAGTTTACATTTTTCATTAATGAAGATAAAGCTCACGAGATAAAATTGATAAAACGAGTACTACTACTGCTCTGTGGAATCTGCTTAAATATCTGCATTAAAATAATCTTCAGAAAAATGACCACATGATAGAATTTGAGAAAGGGAGAGAGAGAACTCTTAATATTGACTACTATTTTTTTAAAAAATATTATTATCACACTTTTAGAGTGCAAAACTAAGGAACTATGATAAAAAAATTTCATTTCTACTTAACCAATAAAGCTGCTTTTACATTTATTTTAATCTGAAAAATTTTAAACTGTGATATTTTTTTAAAAAAATTCTAATTCGTTACATCTTGTCATAATGGTATAATTAAGTATTGGAAATTCCTTGAAAAATTTCCAACATTTATTCATACCATTATGCCAAAATGATAAGCTAGAACAGCCTTCACACAGTTAAAATGTTCATTTCGTTGGGCTTGAATGTTGGAAGCTTCTAATCAATCGTTTTAACTTTTTGCTGATTATTGCATACAATTTTGTAATTATCTTCCTTAACCCACTTTTTGCACTTCACGGGGAAAAAATTCTGACTTTTTTTAAATTCATCTTTATAGTTAAAAGCATAGAATGACGTCGCTATTTTACTCGGCTTTCTGCTGATCCACAACTTTAAACACATAATAAAATGAACGTAAATTGAATGTGAATAAAAATATTAAAAAGTAAAAATTCAATTGCATTACTTGATTATGCATTTATTTTAAATAATAGCGAATGAAAAAGACTTGCGTGGTAATTGTTACAACATTCATAATCACAGATTTAAACATAAAAAAAGTCAGATGAATTAAAAACACTAAAGTAAGTAAAATAAAAATTTTTTATTTGAAAAACAAATCTTAAATTATTTTTGTTCTATGGTAAAGCTAAGCTGTAATGGATTAATTTCACAACTGATCTGGATTAAGTCCAAAAAACTAGCTTATGATTGGTAAAACTAATACACGTGATCATCTAGAAATAAATGCACTATGAATACACCATGTTTTATTGATATCTAATACCTCAGTATTTAATAATAGACTCAAATAAAGTTGTTAGTGTGTGAGAAATTTTCCATTTAAAATCCACGTGATTTAAGACATACAAGAGAATGCTTGTAGTGGTTATTTTGTTTTAATGATAAAATATTACCTTTAATAGAGTGAAATGAATAGGATCTAACTTTAAATATGTATAATGTTATTTTGCTTTTTTTTTAATCAATGGGCTATTTTTTTGATTCTGAAAACAAACATGGTAATTTCAATTCGTTTTCAATTTATGACTTGTTCAGATGCGCGTATTGTCATAAACTTCGACTACTTTGGTCATTTGAAATGAATGATTCCAGGAAGATCCTTATTGTTCGAAGAGAACATAGAATGGGTAATTGGATGAACTTTGATCACGCAACTTTTACGTCCATTGCGTTTTGGGAATGTATTGTACGATGCTTCAATTTCTATGAATTAAGTCGAAGATCATAAAAAATTATGATTGTGGTCAGTCATAAGATGTGATGATTTTTCGACATAAACTACTCTATCAGACAATTAAATGTTTGTACGAATCAGAAACCTCTGAAACCTGAAAATTCAATAAATATATCTGGAGTTCTACAAAAAAATAATAAAAGTACATTTCAAGTAGAGTTTAAAGTGATTTTAGTGAGCTGTTTCCACAACATTGATTGTATTATACATTTAACTTATACT
The DNA here is from genome assembly GCA_037975125.1 of Latrodectus hesperus. Classification (NCBI taxonomy): domain Eukaryota; kingdom Metazoa; phylum Arthropoda; class Arachnida; order Araneae; family Theridiidae; genus Latrodectus; species Latrodectus hesperus. The sequence goes on along the minus strand of CM075854.1, from coordinate 108,551,968 downwards.
CTCAGGAAAAAAAATTACGGGAAATAACATAAATTTTTGCAATTCTCAGAAATTACTTTGATTTCAATAACTATTGACTCCCAATTCTGTAACTAGAAATTGTAATTTAATAGTAATTTTGAATGATAATTATAGTAATTTTTTGAAATAATTGTATTTAAATCTGTTAAAAATTTTCTCATTTTTGTAGAAAAATGAGTATGTCTCAATAAAGTACTTTTTAATTAAAGTTTATAATTTTTCATTTTTATTGATATACATGAAGTATTGACAAAAACAAACGATTATTGATATTTAGGATTAATCAAATAAATTAGGCTGAAAAGTGTTTTTCTTCGAAATGTTATTTTTAGACAGCAGTCATAACTTAAAACTTAGGATGGCTACCTAAAAATAGACTGAATTGAAAAATATTGTTGGAATTTATTTTCGCAAATTTTCTAACCAAATTTCTGAAATAAAATTTATATCCACAATTTAATTCAATTTTACTTAAATTTCACAGTTTCATTTAAATTTAAGTAAATAAATAGCTTTAAAATATTTCAATAAATAATATTAGTCTTGTGTCAGGAAAAATCAAAATTTAATTATAATAACTAAACAAACACAATTTAGAAGCATTTAAAATTTTGAAACTTTTTAAGTAACAATGTATGTCTTGGGAAACAAATTTTGTCTAGTTGGTTATATCTTAATGTATAATACACATATTTCAATTTTAATTAATATTTAATCTTATAATAATTTATCACATCACGATTTTAAAGAATAGTGTAATTACTTTCGTATAAAAACTAATCTAACAAGAACATCACAGTTGTAAAATGCGAATCAAAGGTTACTTGAATACTGAAAACAAAATTTTGAGACATAAAATGTAAGTTTAACTGATTTGTCTTGTGTGTCACTCTACACGGTCACATTGGACATTCTAGGACTGAATTCAACAGGATCTGAAATTTAATTTGAATGTTGAAGCAATGTAAATATCCATGCCAGAGATGGGGATCTAATTGAAAATCATTTCAAAGAAATTATAAATATTTTTGTTTAATTGATAAATATGAGATATTTAATAGTAAAATTAAGTAATTTTTTAATTATAAAATTTGCTGATCATTTAAATATATTAAAATAGGAATTATTATAATATTTTATAGAGAAAAGCAGTCGTTAAAATATTAATAAAATATTGTTTGAATAAGAATTGGATTTTAAATTTAAAAAATCAGAGAGTGAGAGAGAGAGATAAACATTTAAATAACATAAAATGCTTTAAGTATTATTTGTTCATCACAAGATTTAGCCCAGATGGCAGTCAAATGGTTATGGTTCATGCCTTCAGTTCAATAGTTCATGGGTTTAAATCCCACCTTGAACATGGATATTCGTAGTGGTTTAGAATCCACTTTAAACCGTAAGTCCCAGTCTTATTAACCCTTGAGGGAAAAAAGACCATTGAAAGACAAATGAACCAAATCATTACAATATTTAAACAAGTTTTCTTCCATAGAATTTATCACTTTTACACCCGATATGATTAGCACTTGTTTCTTCCATCAATTAGTTTTATGATAATTAGTTCTTTCCTTATTCATAATAAGATTAAAAAAGCGCGATTAATATCTATTTTTTATGAGAATAAATACTTCCTTTCTGCTACTTTTTAAGAGTGATATTACTGGTCATTAAAAACAACGGATTTCTATAATACATTAACAATCGAAATAAAATAGGGTTGTTTCATAATGTATAATTTTATTAATCCTTTTCTTGTACTTTATTGTACATGCACATTACAGTTCTGTTATGGAATAATTATGATGTTCATTAAAATATATATGTGCATTGTTGGAAGCGACTATTTTATTTCCTAGAATAATTACTTTGCCGTATAATAATTACCATTTCTACTCATGATTACCATTATTTATTTATTTATTTCACAAATTGGTTTTCTTTCTTTGAGGAACTTTATTTTAAGAAAGAGAATATCTCTAATTCATATACCTCAAAATTAACGGTATATTTAATTCAATTCTCCTTATTTCTCTTAAGCTACTTTATTTTTCACTAAATACCTAATTACGACGAGAGCTTTTAAACTATTAATGATAAGTTTCTTAGAATTATTATTCTTTTAATCATGTGACAAATACTTATCATCATTTGCCTTGTACCTTTCAGAATGTAAATAAAATTATATTAAAATAACAATGACATCTATTTTTTTATTATTTAATGTAAGATAAAATTATAAATTTTAAATACTATTTTATATAAGAGTTTCTTATTATTAAAGTCATTAAAGCTGCAAACTGCTTTGAAGGAAATGGAAATAAGAATGAACCAAATTTATTATAAATAAACTACTTATGCACAAATTTATGTAGTAATATAGACAAAAACAGTTACAGATGTATAAAAAACTAGATATTACAATATAATTATATAAGATAATGGAAAAAAAATTCAAAAGTATTCTTAGAAACCATGAATTAGAGGTAATTTATAAAATTCAGCTTTCCCAATATTCCTAATTTAAATAAGAGATAAATATATATAAATTCTTAACAACAAAGAATTTATGTGTGTATAGTTAAATAAAAAAAATCTGTGCTGCTATTTATGAAAATAACTAAACTATTGATTTCATTCAAAACCATAAATTTATGGGAAAAACAAACAATTCAAAAGAGTAAGTAAAATTATTTACCTTCATACAAACTCAGTAAAAAGATTTACCTTTATTCAAAAATCACAGTTGTGCATGCCATGTGAATTAGAGATAATTTTAAACTCAACTTACCCAATGCTTTATTTGAACGAGAAATAAATTTATTGAACCGATAAACATTTTTGAATTTATCTTTTTATTATGATGTAATAAAATATGTGTTGCTCTTTATGAAATCGCTGAATAAGATTTATTCAAAACCACAAATCTATAAGAAAAACAAGGTCAAACAGAATGTTCAGTTCAAAATAACCTTCTCTATGATAAATAATTAATTTTATTCGTAACCAGAATGCTGTAGCCCTTTTGTTCACTGAATTTGTAGCTGTATCAAGGAATAAAATAATTCAATGAATGGCAGAAAATTCTAATTTAACTGAATAAATATAAAACGTAGAAAAATTGAAATTAATCTTAAATGTATATTTATTTCTAAAAGAAAATTGCTAATTGCAACCATAACATAATATTATCATTTAGAAGATCATCTCATTGTTTAATAATGTTAGGAAGAAACATTTTTTTTTCTTTCAAGTCATGAAACTGTTTGAAGAATATAATTTATTTTTAAAGTTAGTAATCGCGCGCGTTAAAAAGTATAAAGAATTTTAGAATTATCATGGAAGTCAACTGAGAAATTTCAATTCCTGCTCTGTTTGTCCATGAGTAAGATAAATTCTTATCATTTTCAGAAATTTCATCAAAATGGCTAATTTTGTAGCTCAATCAATGATATCACTATGAGGAAAATGAACCAAATAATTTAACACAATTTTTAGGGTTGATTCTATAATGTTAGGCTGTAAACTTTTGATGCAAGTTACTGCGGAATGGTTTTGTAAAAAAATGTGTAAGATAAATTTTATAATGTAGTTAGCAAAAGATTAATAGTATATTAACTATTCTCAAATTATCTTTTTATTTTGTGAACATATTTATAGTTTTATTATTGTTTTTGTAATTTTACATTGTATAATCAGATATTATAAAGCGTTTGGAATTGTACGCATATGCACATATTGCATTATCCGTCCACAACAATAGTTAAAATTATAGAGAGCTAAAAATTAATGCAATAATCAAATGAAAAAGCATTAATCAAAAAGCGATAATAGTGACAAAAATAAAGAATTGGCATCATAACATTTACGAGACGCGACGTCATGAATTACCACATCGAATGACATGATTATTTTATCATAACAAATTCGCATGACATCACGCAATTTTTTTACCAAGTGTCTCTATTATATTACTACATTCTATTTTTTTCACACAACTATAGTTATAAATTAACAAAACATTACGCGAAAAAGAATCAATTAAAAAGTGAAAATATAGGTAAAAATACAGACTAGAACTAAGTTAATTAAGAGTATTAACATTATGAATTATAACATCACAACTATTTAATAGCATTTGTTAATACAAATATAAAAATATTGCTTAAGATACTTTATTTCTTTATCAACATTGAACGAAATATTATTTCAACATCAGAATTTCTAGATTTTCAAAAATACAATTATTTGAAAAATACATTTTTACAGTAGAATTTTCTGATTATTAAATAATATTGGAAAAATTTTTTTAAAAATTATAAATATCTGATACTTATAAGTGAGACTAATGCAATTGTCTATTAATTTTATGCAATTTATGCTTACAATATTTTAATTTTATGAGGGAATTTTTTTAGCGTGAATAACCGTCAATGAACCTGCTCTATAAGAAGCGATATAACAATCACAGTCATTATAAATTTTTTCACTTAGTTTAGTTGGTCTTCATAATAATTGATCAAAGGTAAATAAGATCATAATAATTAATTAAAGAAAACTGATAATAGTAGACAAGTAAATAATTATGAGAGTATAATAAAGTTGGTTTAAAGGCAATTTCCCCAATTAAAAATTATTTTTTGCTTAAAACATGTCTGAAGAACTTAGATTATTTAATCTTTGTATTTTGTATTAAGATTTCTGCTCCGAAATAGCGTGTTTTCTTTGTCAAACAAAAAAGTTACTATAAACCAAGCTACTTACGATATTTACAACGAGTGGAAAACATATTGTTACCAATAATTGTTGAACATTGCCGAATTGAACAACAAATAAGTAGTTTCAATTCGGAGTGAGGTTTGGATTCACCTAATGCATTACTGTTGCCAGCGATTAATTCATCAAGATAATTTTTAATTATACAAAAAAGTATTTTGTCAATAACACAATTTTCTTAGATCAGTCCTCTAATTAATAGCACAGGTAAAAATGGAAAAAAACAAGGTGTGAAATAAATTTTTTTCTAAATAATATTTTATATTTTGAGAGAAAATTACTATGCACAAAACCAATTTTAAGTATTGTTATTCGCATTAATTTAATATTTTAAACTGTTAATATAAGTTTTAAATTAACTTCAATTCGACGAGATATTTTGACCTGCAGACTTTCTGGCTAGTGAATTAGTCACCAGGAAAATATTTACTCATAAAATAAAGACATTGGCGATACTTGGCGATAGATCAGAACTCAAAAAGTCAACTCAGGCAAAGGGGAAAGAAAAACAAGTCGGGGTATAAAAGGCAATGGATTTCATTGTTTTAAGAAGCAGGGAGGTTACATAAAAATTATGTCAGTTGGCTAAATTCCCTCAGCGTGCATCCCCTTCTGCTGCAGCCTTACCTGGCTCGTAATCAGGGGTGATTCATTTGACAACCGGCAGCTGCCATGCTGACAGAAAAATCAAGGGTAGGGCAAGCATTAAAAAAGAAACCAGTAAAAAATAGAAACAAACACTTGGAAAACAAAAGCGTACAGTGGGAGGGGCTTTGTGGCTGGTAGAGCAGTCATGGCGGTAGAGCAGCTGTCACGCAAAAATGGCAACAGATAAAAAAAGAATTGTTTCCTCAGTCACCATGGCTGATTTGAGGGGTGCAGAATAATCACAATTACAATAAACTTCATTATTATAATAACTGGATAAAAAAGTTTTTACTATTGAAGGAAGTATCTATCGTTTCTAAAGTTCTTCCGTTCTGTTTTTTGCAGTAATAAAAAACAATTTTCGAAGACAGCTGACTAAAAGCGATTTGATTTCTCATTCTGAAGGATTAGAAGTTGAACACTCGTTTTAAAAATGTCAAATTATATTAAGTTACATGATTTAAAAGTCTCAATATTTAATCAAGCTCTGCTAATAGTTTCAGTGAAATTAAAACAAAGTTTATACAAATAAAATGTAAGCATATTTTTAAACATTAAACAACACTTTATTGTTTCAATGCTTCAGACACTTCATTTTTATCAGAATTTATTCTCAAGATCATTTTTTTTAAACTTTTTTACAAATATAAATATAAATACAACTTACGCTTATAAAACTCATAATTTTCTTCTTTTTAATTTTTCTCAGTAGTGAATAAACAAATTTTCTCAAGTTTTGTAACATAAGCGATTTAAGATAATATAAAAAAATAATGAAACTGTAATAAAAAAACCATAAATGTTTTACTTTCACAACTATGTGAATATATATATTTTTTCTGTACTTGATGTAGAAATATATTTCGATTAAGTACGCCATAGCAATATTTATTGTTGATTTATTTTGTTTCGAATTAAATTTTAGTTGTATGCCAATGGTTTTCTAATATTTCTTTGACAGCTGCTTTTGGTTGTACTTTTTGCTATAAAAATGTATAGAATTTTGTTGGAGCAAGTTAATTTGAATTAAATGTATATGATGTATATATATATGTGTGTATGTAAATCGGAAATTTTAGAAAAATTGTCTAAGCAATCTTATCTTAATTTAATGAACTTAAAAATAAGTTTGAGTTTTGGGAATATTCTGAACTTAATAGATTTTACTGTCTATATTGGAATCAAATTTAAGGTATTATTTACACGCGAGTTTAAATTTACATTTAAATCAATGCATTGAACTCTGAATACCTTTTAGTCGTTCCTTTGAACTATTATTTGTATTTTCTTGAGAAAAATTTGCTTCTTATATGATTCTTCTATAAACTCTAAGCACAAACGAATCTAAATCGAGCTTAAAAAAATGAGATGATAAAGCTAGGACCGATTCTGGAAGAAGTCAAATGAGAGGAATAGTAAAGATAACACTTTTATATATGACGTGAATTCTTAAAAAAAAATTTAAATGCTGTGAAAATGCGATGATACAGAACAAAAATACATTGTATACACAGTATAGGTATATATTTTGTAAAAAAAAAGTATTATATATAAAGTATTATACACAAAATATTATATATATAGCATATGTACATATTTTGTATGTACTTTTGTAAAACAAAAATACATACAACGCACACACAGTGTAAAATTCATGAATAGATTCAAAAGTTTGATTTAAATAAGGAACTTATTTTACAAATGCATATTTCCTGTTTCTTTACTATTTAATTAAAAAAATTCTAAGTAAAATTGTAATTACATTGATTTAAATTATGAATTCAGATAAAAAGTTTCATAACGGGTAATTATATGTGATAGTTTTTATTAGAAATTTACCTATGGGTAAAAAGGAGGATTTTATGTGTGTGTTAATATTTTTAATAATGCATATACACACACAGCACACATCTAAGCAGCAGTATTTTGCTCAAAAATTTAGTTGTAAATTGTGGAAGTATAATTTGAGCATAGTTTTTTTTACAATGCATTTCATTTTTCAAATTTATTTCTTACATATTAACTACAAATTATACAAATTGTTTTCTTTTCCAGTGCCTTTATATCTACTGTAAACATAGTAATTTCTTCAGCTGATTTGTTTAGTTTTACTAATAAAAAATATTACCTTTTTTATGATTGTTGTTTATAAATATAACTAACAATAAAAAAGAAAGAATAAATAATTCTCACTGTCATTATTATCGTTATTTACACATTTATATGTTATAAATATAAATATGTGTGAGTGTGAATGTCTTAACATAGTTTTGGAACATCAGGAACAATTTCATCCAAACTTGGTTTCACGACATGGAAAGAAATACACACTCTGGCGGAGTGAAATATCTCTTTTCCCTCCCTAATTTAATGTGATTGGCCTATGCATCCAACAGAATATTCAAAAAGAACTAATATGAGTGTCAAATTCAGTTTTTGAACTTACTGAAGTAAGTTGGGAAATTTCTAGTATAATTTATGGGAACTGTGTTACAAGAGTTCTTCTGCTATTGGTATGGCACATGAAAAATAAAATGTCCAGAATGTGTGACACATTTTGTCATGTCCCTAGTTTTCAATGCAGTAGAGATTAAATATGCATTTCCAGCCCCACTCACATTCAAGTGGAGCTTTCTTTCCATGCAAGGTGAACAAGAACGGTAGCTAAAACCTCTAAGTGACTGAGATCGGAAACAAACCCATAATTTTCAAGATCTCTAAATGGATTGATAACAGTCCCGATAGAATAAAATTCTGTATTCTTTATCTGCGGTGGAGATGGAAAGTATGACATTTAAAAATAATTAAAAACTAAAGATACTATTTCGAGACTAGTTTATGAGATTATTGAGAAAGAAAACATTACCTATAACGTTTTAACTCAAGTTTTGTCTTCCTTGGCATGAATTAGTTAATGGGGAAAATATGAAAAATTAAATGTCAAAAAAAACAAGTTAAGGAGATTAAATTCATAGTTTTTGATCTTTATAATACTGTAAATATGTACAAGTTTTAGTTTCGTAATTTGAATATTTTACATTGAAGCATTTATAAATATAACTATTTTGGCTTTATTTTATAAACATATTTGATTCCTCTTCATATCAAATTGAAGGTTGGAATAAATGATTAACCAGAAAAAACATAGTTAATTTAGCTAGTACTAAATATAAGCTATTTAAACTCATTTTGAATGATGCCGAAAATTACAGTTCACATTAAATCTAAGAGTATTAACATTATAAAAACTAATGAATTTAATTAGAAATAATGTGAAAGTTTAAAATTTTTTATTGAGACATGATAGTTCACTGTGTACTTGGGCCTTCCTCAGAAATTTCTTCCATTCTGCTTACTTCTGAGCCAAGGAACTCCAGTTTGTAACCCTCAAGCTCTTAAAGTCTTCATCAACCCAGCCTGCCCATCTTATTTATATATATATATATATATATATATATATATATATATATATATATATATATATATATATATATATATATATATATATAATCTGGGTCCTTCCCTAATTTGGGTTCCCACTGGTTTTTATGTTTAGATCCTGAATGCCATGGTGAAAGATTCATACGGCAGATATGACCAGTCAATTTCATACGATTAATTTTAATGTGTTTAGTTTTATCAGCCTTCCTGAACACTGTTGTGTCTATTTCGCCATACTCTACCAACATGTACTGCAACCACAATCTTCCTCACCACCATTCTTCCAAAGAGAGCGAGCTGCTTTTCGTGCAATATCGTCAAGGCCCAGGTTTTAGAACAGTATGAGAGTACATGTCAAATAATGGTTTTATATCAAGGATTATTTTAGTTTTTTCTTTTACTAGTTTTGAATAAGGAGATTTCCTAATCCATCAGAAATCGGTTAGCAGCAACTGCTCGTTGCTTAATCACAATATCCAAGTTGCCGTGGTTATTCACATTTCAGCCAAGGTATGTAAAGCTGTCAACAAGCTCGAATTTGTAATTTTCAGTTTCAAAAAATTTTAGAGGTTGGCAGTTAAAATCTAAAAGGAGAAACTTATATAGTTTTAGAAATATATTATTTTTGTTACATTCAAATAGTCGATAGATCTGTCAAAAATGCATGATAAAAGTATTAAAAAAGCTCGATATTAAACTTTTTAATCTACATTAGAAATAGGTCATTAATAATTGCGTTATACTTTTAAAACTTTTTTAAAAATGGTAGATTCTACAAATATATTGACAATTTGGTCTCACTGTGGTCTAGTAGTAAGATACCGCTTTCCAGAGCGAAAGGTCTTGGGTTTGATGCCAGCCACTGTTGATCAGTGGGAGATGAATATTGTATTTATAACTCCTGCATAACGAGTGTTGGAATGAGTGCTTGAAGTTTTCCTGGTTTGCTCTCTTTCTACACATGAATACGACCCACTATCTATGAAAAGTCCTCCCTGACGACAATTAATCGATGGGCATCAAAATGCATTACAACAGCCTTAGGTCGTCAGGCATCCACAACGCATTGTCAAAATATGCGGCTGATTTCCAAAAGTGTAATTTCACTTTAAATAAATTATAAATCTTAAGAAATTAGGTAAAACACTAAATAAATAAGAAAGAATATCTTAAAGTAGAAAGTCTAGAAAACCATCGTAGAAAAGAATGCAAAGTTTAAATTTATATAGAAATAAAGACAGCTTTATCGCACAAGAAGCTCAATGCTCTTAGTATAATAAAAATAATACGAGAACTTAAAATATTTTGAATTATTAGTTAATTCTTTATTTCTCCACTGTGTGCTTCACTGATTAACTTTTTTTCAAAATTTTAAAGAATGTGAAATAAAGTTGACATGTTTTTCTTTTATTGATAATTAGATAATTTATTTAAAAATAAAAATCCTCTTTAAAAGCAGCTAAGCATTTGCATTTCATGGAGCACAAACAGTAATGTGTGTGTTTGGAGGAAAAAAAAACTGAGAAACTAGATTTTTACAAGACACTTTAAATGCGTCTGGAGCATTCACCTCGACGGAATTGCTCCATGTCTCTTCCAACAAGGAATAAAGCAAAGAAACACTTATTCGGCTAAGAACATTTCTTCCTAAAAATCTTTTTTTAAAATAAATGTTGAAAGAAAAGGTAAAAACAAGCCATTAAAAATAGTTACGATGCTAACTTACATTTTCTCACACATATATAAGTTACCTTTTTCTTCTTGTGTGGTACTTGTAGAACACAAAAAAATAAAGGAAGTCAGAATCTTAATGAAATAATCTTTTTTAGCGTGAATGCTTCTTCGAATTTATTTGCTCAGAGTTGTGTTTGAATCGTGATGTTTACCCACAGAAGTATCACGCCACAATAACTTTAGTGATAGCGACAGATTTACAACCATGACGGAATTAAAATGGTACATTAAAATTTTCCGGCTCTGCTATTCTTAAGCGAGTGTTTTATTAAGGTGTAGAGATGAAAATCGCGGGAACTCAAACAACAGTTGAGGGCTGTTTATATTTATATAAACTGAATGTGACTAATTTCTAAGGCTATTAAAACAGAAACTTTTGAAATATTTTTAATTATTGAAGAAAAAAGCCTTTGCGAATTTAAAACATTTTGTTTTCTTTCATTATCAGGTTTATAGACATAATCAGCTAAAATTTATAAACTGAGTAAAGTAATTCTACACATATATAATATAACGATTGGAAGCAATAAGCAAGTTTATCCGTTATGACATTCAAAAAGGAAATTTAAAATGTTAAATTGCTCATTTTGAATGAACATTAATTTTCTTCGTTTTTAAGTAAAAAGTAAACAAAATAATCATAATAAATAAGCAGCAATTGCAAAATAGTCTTCTCAAATGAAATATAAATAATAAATTGCTTACAATAGGGATTGTAGAAAATAGCGAATTCCGCGCGGAGTATATTTAATTTTTGATTGGTTATTTATTACTCTTTCTTTTGACCCAAGCGAAAGTTTTTAGATACTTGTTGGGTGATGAGTTTATATCAACTATAAAGCAACTAAATTTTCACACGAAACCTCTGGGAATGAATTTCTGAATATAAATTATTTAGCAAGCATAAAAAAAGATTTATCATTTCTTTTGATGTTTCCTAAACAATAACTTTCATTTAACACGAGAAAAAATAATATATCAATTTATAAACTAATATTTTTAATACTTTTTTGTACTATTTAATTTTCTTCGGAATTTCGTCAGTATTTATATACGTCAAAACGTCATTTATATGAAATATCAATACAGGAATGACGTTTGTCATCAGATGGAAGTCACGGATATGATAACCTATCAAAAATGACTCGCCTGTGTTGAAAGCAGAAGAATATACGAATGGTCCTCATAATTAATCATGATAGTTTTTTATTTAATAAAATAATATAATTTTCCAACTGCAAGAGAAATATTGAAAATGAAATCACTTTTGTAAACTTAAAAAAGAAAATCACTTTACTATTTTTTGCTTATTTAATCTTCACTAGCTTTAAAAAGAGGAAATTACAATACAATTAATTTCATATCTATTTTCTTATGCACACCTTTAAAAATGTTACACGAATATTTGATAGTTTTATATATTGAAATAGGAAAAATAAACTAGAATTGTATAAAAAAATTAAAGAAAAAATCTTATACCAGGATTATTTTTTTCACTCGATGAATCTATCATTTATTTTCTAAAGATGGGGGAATAGAAGCATAAACTCAATAAGTAATAAGATATCAATTTGAAAATTATGAGATGATTATTTATTGCTTTCAGTTAAGGTTCCGAAATGTTTATTGATATTTTTGCATATTTCCTCTGCAATGCCTGATTTGCACATATATTAAAGTTTCGAATTCACTTGAGCTTTCACAAAAACGTGTTTTGAGGTGAATAATTTAACATTATAACTATATTTAACAGAGCTTTAAGGATTAAGTTCAAAAGTTTTGGAACACATTTCGGTTTCTTAATAATTTATTCGAACTTTCACTATTTTATTCGAATTGTGACTTTTTATTCTTAATGGAACAATAATTAAACAATTCGTAAAACATGCTTTAAGACTGTTTTCCGGTGTCCATTCATAAACTCCCTTGCATCAGATTCACCAAGAAACTTATCAACCCTTAATGAATCTCAGAAAACACTCATCCCCATTTCCTTCTTTGAAAGTTATTATATTCATCCTGATTAAAGATTAGAATGAAAAGAATAAGTAAATAACGCATTTTTCTTTACGATCCGGAGGAACAAATAATTTGATAAGGGAAGCGAAAGTAAAGGTCCAAATGGCCGATACGGGTCCTGAACATCCGGTCACGTAAATGCTTTTTCCGGAGCTTCATCTGATTGTTCTTCGGATGTCTCCAAAACGAATATGGAATTGTGGTGCCAGAAGAGGTCTTTTTCCCCTCCCAGCTGGAGATGAACTTTGATGAGAAAGCATTGTTCCTTTCAGCAGGAAGAACAACGCGAATCCCGGAGTGGGGCTGGCTGCGTTAGATACATGAGTGTATAAGAAATATTTGCCCATTCAAATGCACGCTCTATACAGAATAATATGAAGCACATTCACGAATCAACATGAGAAACACGAACAGCTAGTTATGGGAAGTATTTAACATGATTTAAATCATAAAAAGGATTTTATAAGTGCCACATATTTATTTAAGCTAGTGAATGGTAATTTTAATGTATAGTGAACGCACCTAAAGATTATAATACAATCATACGACTCGTCATATGTACATATGTGTGTAAGCATACATTTTTAGGAATAAATTTAAAGTCAAAATGTTTACGTGGTTAGATTTCTTATTGCCAAGTTTATGAAGGAAGAAATAAGTTTGGTTTGTTTATCATTCTATACAATCACTTTTCACTCACATTAGTTGAATCATTTGAGACCAATGGTTTAAAGGGAGTTCCAAACTTCTATAAAATTCCACACCCGAGTTAGGAGTTGAATCCACAAACGGTTGAATTGAAAGACAGAGTGATAACTATTCATCAACCAGCTTGGTCAAAAAAACCATAAATACATGTAAATTAAATTTGGAAAAGAAAGTTCATTGAGACTCTCTCTAGCTGGGCTAGAATACATATATATTTTAAAATATAAGTATATATAAAGCAAATTAATGTATTTATCCCAAATGATTTAAAATTTAATTATGTTTTTCTGTTTATGATATGTTATTTGTAGCAAAACCGTTTCCAATACAAAAAAGCTTTTTACGTAATTACACAATTTTAAAAGGAATTCTACATTCAAACTTGAAAATGTATGCGTTATCTTAGAATGAATTATGGCGAGAAAAATAAAATAAAAATTCATAGAATTGAAAGAAAATCTTGTTATTTTAAGCAGGAGATTTGCTAAATGTGAAGAATAATATGCATTTCACATGCAAAAAAGAAGGAAGTCAGAATTGAGTCAAGTTTAAACAGATTTAAATCTCACAAATAGAAGCAATATTCCATTCAAGGGATGTTTCTGAAGTACTTCATATACGAAAACGGTTTGATGTGGTTGAATATGATCGTTCATTAGAAGAAATTTAAAATCTTCTCCATTTTAAAAATATTTGTAAAACTATCAAAAATTGCAATTATGTGTTGCTTTTGTTGCACAGCACTTTTGAAAATGAGGTATTTTTGTTCTGATTATCACGTTCAAATGTTTTTTTCTGGTGCCTGGCTATTAGGATTATTTCAATTTTTGTCTCTACAAAGCGCAAAACGGATGGTATGGAATCTAGTGAGTACACCTTGTGGATGTGACATCGACAGTGGAATGAATGTATTCTGAACTCTTGGCAGTTAGACTGATGATTATGGCCTGTTTTTGGTTTCGAGAACTTCCTCAATTGGTTTCACATCTATTAACACGAGTGGTTGAAATTTGCAAAATTTCCTCCATTGCAATGCGTGAATAAGCCCCAAGTCTTCAAAGAAGGAAAAAAATGCATGTTGATATTAAAAAGCGACTTTATTTTAATCTTTGATAACACATAGCTGGAATTGCATAAGTTGTACCCCGAAAAACTTTATTTTCCATATAGATGACTGAAATCAGATTTATCTTGCATAAAGATGACTGTATGCATATTTTTTATCATTATTTTCTTGCAAAAATATCCTTACATAATTAATGTGGGCATTCTGTTATGTAGTTAAAATATTTCTATTTCAAAATTTTATTGCAAGAATATCTCTGTTTCAGAACGCAAACATTGACCTGATTCGAATATTAAGAGAATTAACGTGTCTTTAGAATATAAAAAGACTTCTGAAGAGTATAATGAGGTATTAACTGCAGTGATGGATTCAATATGAGAAATTAAAAGAGTTCGTCGAAGTACATCGTAAGTTATACGTCAATTTTTTATATAATGATACCAAATAAGAATATACATATACATGAAAGTTTTAAAAAATAGTCTTAAAAATAGTGAAGATTAATGTGTAATGAAGAAATTGCAATGTGAATCAAAATAAGATTAGAAATTCCTATAAATTTCAAATCATGGCATGGCAAACTAATATGACACTTTTCTTATCCTGTCTATATTGTTTGGTCTCGTGCAAAGCCAAATCAGTAAATGTAAATTAAATTTACACTTTCTGTTAATATTTTTGTCATGTGATGCCAGTTAGCACATGTAAATTGAGTTTGTATTATTCGAATTCATACCATGCCAAATCAGTAAATGTAAATTATTTATATTGTTTGTGAGCACAAGGATATCTAAATCAATAAATAAAAGTTCACATGACTGAAAATTAAACACGAAGGCATTGCCCTTCCATTAAAATATCAATGGACCGATTACCAGAATCAGTATTTCTAAAATGAGAATCAACATTTTAAAATTAAAGATTTAAAGGAGAACATTATTAGAATACAATGAGAAGAATTAATTACAATTTTAAGCTGTCAGGATATGGAAGAGCATGTAAATTAATAGCACGGCGTCGGTATGACGACTACATTCACTTCATATCTGCTCGTGAGAACATCTTCAGAATGTAGAGAACCAATCAGATAAGAGCAATGGGTTAGTGGAGCGCTTATGCATATTAAGTTATCACGTAATCAGCGAGTTTAATCGGAGTCACTCATATGGAGAAATGTATGTAGTCACACGGAGTAAAAGGAATCAAGCGATTAGCCCAGGCGCCCTTCGCTGCAAAAGACGCCGGCTTGCTCCACTGATTTGAGCTCCGCTGCTTGCTTTGGCGTGACTTTTGGATGGCGATTAGAATTAGAGATTAACCCAAAGGGTTCTATTTTTTTCCCCTCTGATCGGTCAACCTTTGTTCAATAACTCCACGCCTGGCGTCATTTAGAAGAAGAGAAAACAGAAAGGAAGAAACTTTTTTTTTTTTTTACCCGAGTTAATGTCCTGGCCATCCGTTATGGAGATTTATCTGATGATTCAATGTTCTTGATGTATATCCTCCGATATGAAAGATTTCACGTTCCTAGAATGACTTGAAACTTAAACAGCTTCTCTGGGAATTTCAAAATTTGAACTTTTTCTGGCCAAGTGAACATGTTCGGACCTACCTTGAGAAGATCATTACTGATAAGCTGATCCTAAGTGCGGAAAATTACTCACATAAACTAACACTTCTGTATAAAAATGATGTGGTAAATAATAAGTTTTTAGATTTGTGATAACAAGAAAATATTTTTTGCTGTTTTCTAGATACCAATTACTTTCAATGTAAATTGAATTAAACATTTTCTCAAATTGATATTTTATTTGTATTTTTAAAATTATATATATCTCATTATAGGATTATTAAAATATCTCGGAATAAAAGTGCATTCTATGTATTCTAAGAATATGAACACATTTCATGTTTTTTGTGTGATCACTTGTTTATTAATATATGTATAAAAATGTGAGTACATTTTAGAAACTAAAATTTTCAAGGTTTAGATTTTATAAAGCAATTTAAATAAATTCCCACAGTTAGAATGTCCGAACTGTTTGGCGCAGATAAAAAATGAGGTCAGGGAAGCTAAACTTTAAAATAAATTAAATTGTTAGTAACTAGCATAACCTTTACGAGATAGTTAAAATAATTTATTTTCCAATGAATCATCCATATTGACAGAATATGTACAGATGTACGCAATTAACAAAATGAATCGTGCAGAATTATAGCACATTTTTCATATTTCAAGGGCATTTACTATTGTAACTAGAACGAATAAAAGTTTGTTCAAATTCTAGAAAATAAAATTTCGAATATTTGCATACTTTTTATTCATTCAAATTAAAGTTGTTTCCCACAGTCAGCACTAGAATTCTCAAATGAATAGTAACCATTGTGTGAACTATTATAATTAAAATAATTTTAAAATTTAAACAAATAAATTACAAAATTCAAAATAATTGCTTAAAAGTAATTAACTTCGCTTCCTTGAGAAATGGAGCCAAAATTTGAAATATTTTTAAAAACAATTTTTTAAATAATTTTATATTTTTGATAAGAAAACTTGTAATTTTATAAAATCTCTAAGTAAAATGAGTGATAAAAATAATAAAAAAACAATTATTCGCAATTTGACATAACATGTAGTTAGAGATACAAGTTCTTATATACACGACTGTTCTTATCATTTAAGAATGCGCAGGATTCAAACATGAACTATGTTAAAATATTTCAGTTTTAAATGAAAAAAAAAGTTAGATATCTTTTTTATTGAATTGAAAATGGTATTCTTTCTTTTTATATGAATTATAAAACCAGTAAAATCTCTTTTCTTTATTTTTTTTAAATATTTTTACTAAGAAAACATAAAGTGGTATTATAATTACCGTCTTAAATCCAACATTCAAGAGAAATGTATCCAGTATCCACAGGATTGTGCTTAGTATTGAAGAATCGCACGCGAAATACTGTTTTCTTCTAGGAAACCTCACAGGTGTTCATTTCATACGTACCTGTAAAGTTAGGACAGCAGCCTCTGCAATCAAGCTCTCTGAAAAACTTCCCTACTTTCTCCCCCCATCAAATGGTGCACCTGCACACTTAAATGCTCACCTATTAAGCCTCAAAGAGAAAAGTCTTACTCGAACGGAAGGGATTCGCAAGTTTTTTCTTTTTTTTAAAATTCTTATTCATTGCATTAGTAAATACTTAAGTTCCCTCTTCCTTTAATAATATATAAAGTTAGTGTAAGATCATTAATATACACAATATTTGAAATCCAATTTTTACATATTTGCTAGAAGTTGAAAAAAATTTCTGCATATTACATTAGTTTTATGGTATTATTAATGAATATATACACACACACACACACACACATATATATATATATATATATATATATATATATATATATATATATATATATATATATATATATATATATATTATATGCTCTTCAGGATTCGAAAAGCTGTATGTGAATATTAATTTAAATTTGTATGTATATATAGCACACTTACGACATTACAGTAAAAAATGTGAAAAATTAGCTTTAAAATATATCACATTTTTAATAAATAATCCTTTACTTTAATGCATTAATAGCAAAAGGAGTATGCGCCGGCTAAAATCTGTCTTACTAGGCCGTGGATAAGGGTCTTAAATATAAAAATGAGCAAGTAAGACAAAGGCGAAAATTTTTTTTATATATTTTATAAAATAAAACAAATCGTGTATTTATATACGTAAAGTTTTAAAGCGAAAAGAATTTTTTATAAAATTAAGTTTATTTTTTTCACTAAAAATTAAAAATCGAGTAAACGTTCCAACGGTCGCTGTTTATTTAAATCATGATTTGTTATCAATTACAAATTAGGTTTTGATTAAGTTTACACTTAGTGCAGTTTTTTAAATCTGATTATCAATTGCAATTTCTTAAATGAATTATTGTACTCTCTATAATTTTTTGTAATAATTCTGTAAAAACATTTTATATTTCACTTATAAATTAGCAGTGAATTTTTGTGATGGTAGTTTAATAGCAAATTTAAGATGTGCTTGCAAGAAAATACCTAATTCGATCAATCAGTTTTTACTATTACTCTAGCAAGAATTCAAGCTAAAACATTTGGTTACAGTTATATAATGATATAATTAAAAATTCATTTTATTATATTACACGAAATGTATTTAAATAATTATGAATAATAATCAAGTTAATCATGGTTAAGCAATCGATATTCATGGTGGACAGGAGGCGCATCCGTCGCCTTATGAACTTGGTAATTTTCTGGTTTCCCGCCTTTTGTTACGGGAAAATGACCCATTATCTTTGAAAAATCCCCAACAGGTTTCATAAAAGTTTTACAACATCCTTGTTTCCTTGTTCTATCAAAACGTTCTCTACGTGGTACAACACATCAAAGTAATAGCAAGTGCTATCTTATTTTAGCCTAAGCGATAAGGCCATTATCTTTCAAGTAAATAGGGGTTGAATAAGAGCGATTTTTATAGACAGTGCACTTTTACTTAACAATTGCATTTACCCATATAAAATTCCAACTGCGTGGAAAGATTATTTTATTACCATATACATATGTGTGTGTTTACATATCTAGGAACAATTATGATTGCTTCAAATACTATTTCTGAAGAAACTGATGCCAGAATCCTGAAGAGAAACCGATGTTATTTCTTGTACCGACAGCTATCGAAAAATCAATCAATCTCGAGAGCAGTTAAACAGCAAAGTTACATAACTATCAAGCATTACATGGTAACTTATGTAGGACTTGAACCTTAACACAAAATGATATAAATAATTTATTAATTATTGAAAGAAAAATACTTATAAAGGTTTATGGCCTAATACAATTAAGTAGTAGTTGTTGGAGTATAAGAATTAATGATGAAATAGAGGCTTTTTTATCTAGCATAAGAACATTCGAAGTCATCAAAGCACAGAGATTCTCAAGTCTTGGACACATTTAGAGATCATCCAATAACCGAATATCAAAGATTTTACACAGGAGGCTCGTGTGCAATAAACCATGAGGTAGATCTAAGGAAACGTGGGTAGATGATGTCCTGGTTTATCTAAAAACTGTAAAATCAAAGTCAGGGACAGAACTGACAGAAGAGAAATTATACGGCAGGCTAAGGCCCACTCTGAAATGTAATGCGGTTAAGAAGATGACATCATTTATTAATGAAATATTAAATGATCGCCTCAGTAACAAGACCATAAAAGTACTTTTCAAATGAAATAAATCTAAAGCATATTTTATATTTTAATTATCAAAATATTCATTCAATGTAAAATTGGTAAAGACATTATATTTCACACATTTAACAACTAGAAATTTTTTTCGTAACCAATAGTTTATGAGTTACATTTATTAAAAATTTAACTGTAAATCATGGAGATTTAATTATTAAATTTAAAATAACATGATAAATAATTCTAAGTTTATTAAATTTTTGCTTTTGTAGATAATTTTTAATACAATTATTTAGTTTAAAATTTTACTTATAAATGAGTGATTTCTTTTCAATAAACATTCAAATAAAAAAGAAAATTACCGTTCACAGTTTTATTTAACGGTGTTCGTTATAAATTAATCTAAGCTCCAATGAATGGGATTTGACCTACTGAATTTTATAAAAATATTTCTTTGTATCTATTTCACTGTCCCTGAGTCTAATATTTGATCAACTAATAATAGCAAAAGAATGGGGAATCATCACAAATAATTTTAGTTGAATAGTTTCTCTCCCGCACAAGCTACTAAGAGAAATATAAGCTTGACAACTTATCAGAATTTAATTAGGAGATAAACCCGATTGGGTAACGAAGCTTGTGTATGTATAACCGAAATTAATCTGTTAAGCTGAAATCGCTAAGTATGACGAGTTCTTTCCTCCTGTAGGTGTATCCATTGAAAGCAGCTGTTTACATCCATCAATACTGGATAAAACCAAAATAATGAGACTCGAAGCAAACGTTGCGTTTTCAATGCATTAAACTGTCTATTTGCGACACCTAAATTCATGTCTGCGCAAAGAGAATAAAATAATTTAAGAAAATTAAAAAATGGAGATAAATTAAAATAGGATTTGTAAAATTTGAAAGCAAATTTTTAGTGAAAAATTCGGTACATAATAGCAAATTTTCAAATTACGTATTACAAATCTTAAAGTGATAAAACTGTTAAAAATGTGTAGTATAAAAAACTGCAGAAGAAATTTTCTTCGCTTCAGATATTCTAGTGACCAGATGGTAACAGTTCGATATGGTCCCAGCAGAAAACCGCCGTGCAGTTCGAGTTTTAACGAGTAAACTTAAGAATTAAATATATTATTATGACAAATAAAAATGTAATTTAAAGTTTTAGTTTGATTGATTTTGAATGACACAATTAGGAAACTTGACATTTAGATTGAAATACAAACATATGAGCTTAAAGGGGCACACGGATTTTTTAAAAAGATATATATTCAAAAATAAATACGTATTGTGATATTTTAAATAAATATCTAAGAAGGAAGTGTGTAAGATATACAACGAGCTCTTTCTGGGCATCAAACACCCCACAAAAGAACCTTCTCTTACCATTAGTATGATCTTAATTAATACCATTAGTGTAAGTTTGCTCTTTAAATATTTTTAAAGTAGCAGAAATATAATGTTTCGTGCGACAAATTTGAAGTTTAAAACTAATATCAACTTGTGTGTCTCTAAGGCTATCGAATAGCACAAATGTGTATTTGTTGTTTTATAGCTTCCCTCTGGTACATAAACTTTTTCACAAATAACATAAAGACCTGTGAAACTCATCAGCGTTCACGGCGAGCTGATCAGTGAATAAACTAAATCATTAGATATTGAACAAAAGGCTATCATATTCTTGTTGCAGAGTATATTTCAATTTATACAAACATGATCACTTATATTAACATTCACCCGTTCTGTCTGAAAAGTACGAATCCTGATTCATTTCTTTCTTGAGGACCCTGTCTTACTATTCAATGGAGTTACGGGCTTCTTCTTCATCCTAAGCCAGCCAATATGATACTCTGTAATCCAATTATAGAAGTTTCCTAATTTACGATTAGTAAAGGCTAATCAAGCAACTGTTACAAGGAGTTTATTCAATTCAGTAATCTTCTGCAGTTTCAATTGATTAAATTTTCATATTTCTAACTAAATAGCTTTAAAACCTTTTAAAGATTTGGGCAATTTTTACTATTTTATATTTCATCATTACAATTTTAGAAAAGTTTCTTGTGCCAATATTTTTAATCAGTAATATTGCGATTTTCCAATTATATTAGAAGCGTGTAACTGATATTATATCATATTCGTATGAATATCATAGTTGGCATTTTTAAGCTAAAATATATAATATTATAACATAGAAATATATATAACTACTTTACTATTGGATTTTTAAATAAATAAAAGTTTTAAGGTATTTTTAAAAGTGATTAGATTAGATTTAGAAATATAGTTTTGGGTGCTATATAAGCAGTTATAAACACTAAATATCTAAAAATGTACACATTAAGAGTTCAAAATTAAATTATTGTTTAACACACAGAAATATTTAAACAATTTTTCTCCTTAACTAAATTCATATATTGAGACATTACATGCATTCATTAAAGTTCACCAGATCTTGTTATAAAGCCGGAACTTTTTGTCAATTAGAATATTTTCAAATCTATAGTGCATAAAAAAATGGATTAAATTACCATTCACATATGCAATAGATAAATTTCAGCAGCATTGTGTCTGGCTCGCCTATTAAACTAGTCAGATCTAAGCTGTCAAAATCTGTTCCAAAATAGAACATTCGGTACACAGAAAAATATTAGCAAACATAAAATAAACAAATACCTATAAATCAAAGTATCATTATCAGACACAGAAACATTTTTAAACATTTGAATATAAATACAATATTTTAAAAGTTAGCAATTATTGCATCAACCGTAAACACATTTTGTGTAATTAAATAACGCTTCTTTTTTTAATGGTAATGAAGGCTTGGTTTAGTTTATAATTTTGTGGTCATTTTTAGACGATAGCTAATTAGACTGTAGCCTGTAGTTTAAAGTCGATTCCGAATCACGAAAAATATCCATGTCCGAGACAGTAATCGAGCACATGAATAATTGGATAGAAGACCAGGGACGAAACTTCAGCAGCCAGCTCGGCAAAAGTGATCAAATATTTGGTAGCAACATAATGATAAACCATAGAAGTGTGTGTGTCTACAACCTCCAATTTCTCTAATTTTATTAAAAGTTACAATTAATAGAATTTATAAGTGTTAATAAAATATTTAAATTTGATACTAATGAACCAGTGAGTTAGATTAAAACTAATAAGTGGTTTTGGCAAAATACCTTAATCAAGCACAAAGTATCTGCACAAAATTCGAAACAAATGGTATTAATAACAAAAAATGAACATTCTCATAGAATCTCCATTTGCTTGCACCTCATTAGATATATATTCCCAACATTTACAGTTCTTAAAAAGTTGGATAAAAATGAATTGGAAATTTAAGAATTCAGTAAAAAAGACATTAAGTTGAAGTTTTACTTTTTACTTATGGGACAAAATAGTTATCTTTAAATATACCATTAGCTTGGTATTCAAAACAGGAAATGCATTGTAATCATTGTTAATCTATTTAGTCTAAATGTGACAACAGTTCACAATATTTGCAAAAGCTTCCACCGGAAAAGTGTATTGACAATTTGCCAGTGTGCATTTAAGATCATACTCTGAAACTTGATAAAATTATTATCGATAAGAAGTATCTTTCGCTGTATAAGCAGTGTATTCACTTTCCACGTTAGTGGTATTAATAAGACAAAGCTTGAGGTGCTTCATGACAACGCAAGAATCATCAAGAAATCAAGAATAATTTCATTGTGATATTTATGTTACCAGATACAAATCACCAAAATATACGATTGTTGCACTGTGATAAAAATTCCAATGGTTTTTCAAACAACATACATTTTTTTCAATATTTTTACCTTTTTTGTTTCGAAAAGAGTTATATAGAAGCTTTTTGTTAAATGTATTTGTGTGTGAAGTAAATAAAAAAAAAACTTCAAAGAAATTTGAAATATTTGAATGGAAAAAATGTATGGTGCATTAAATATGGATAATTTTTATAAATAAAACTTCATTTTTTCAGTCATTGCTGCTAAAATTTCATTGAAAATCCAGAAAATCTGGTAGATCAACCTAATAAATTTTTCTGTATAACACACATACAAATCTTTCAAAAATAACTCTAGATGAATTCTTAATTCACACAGACTAATCTTAATTAACAGGAAATCTCTTCAAATGAAATTTTTCTTTTAGATTTTAAATTTTTATTATTAAATAAAAAACTGTCTCTAATTATGTGTGCAACCATTTTCAAACAACCAGGTAAAAATCCTACAATATTTAATGAAATTAAAATAGTAGCTTACTTTTTCTAATATTTAATTAAATCAATTTTCAATACTATTTTATTATTAAAATTTTTTTTCATATGAAATTTTTAAGGAAAAATTAAGGAAATATTTCATCTGAAGAGAATTGATATAGTTTAATTAAAAATAAATTCTTTTTAGATAAAATTTTTCTCTTTTCAGAATTAATATATTTGAATGGAAACATTTGTGATCATTAGATACCTATAAAATGTTTTAAACAGAATATCCACACACACACAGTTACCAAGAATAAAAAAAAACTATAAAGGAAAATACTAAAATTAACATATACCTTATATTCAAATGTTAAAACTGTATATAGTTAGTCACAACGCAAATTGCTCATGAATTCTATTTTTATCATTCTTTAAAATAATTTACAGAACATAATTTGCTAGATTTTATTGTTGCAAACATTTTAAATAAAAATTTTCATACCTTAAATTCAATTCTTTTTTAGAATTTTTTATTTTAATGAGAATATTTTTAAAGACCTAATATAGAGAGAAATACTTGTGTGTGTGAATTTGGAAAAGTATCTTTGATTCAATAATTGACTCTGAATATTTTGCATATTTAGCTCTATGAGTATTGGCAAAATCACTTCTATTATGAGAAGACATGGAAAAGATATTTTATATTCTTAATTCTTTCATTATAAGAATATTTATACATGTATGTTCACAGTGCACTACCAAAAATATTACATCTCAGTATAGAAAATAGAATCTATCTTTAAAATTTAAATTAAATATTTGGTGATTAAACTTAAATTTATTCCTTAGTTTACTGAACTTGCATGATGCATATATATATATATATATATATATATATATATATATATATATATATATATATATATATATATATATATATATATTTTCATCAAACTTTTTAATTAAATCTCTTATGTTATCATATCAAAATATATTTGTAAAGTAAATAGATGGGTATATTAAAATTTCAAAGCATATATTTATGAAGTATAAAGCAAACCATTTTTATTTTTTATTTAACATAATTTTTTAAAGTATTAACGTTTGTTTAGTTGTTACATTTAATAACATGTTTGAGTTGAAGATAATTCATCCATATATCAAAGATATACAAGCATTTTATCCAATCAAGTAAATGTTTAATTTATCTCGTTATATAAGCCCGCTTTTATTTCACAAAATCACAAGCTCACTAAACTAAAAAATTTATTTATTAAAATAAAATGTTACTAATTTTCAGCATGATTATACAAAATGCTTAATTCATTTGAAAAAAGGCAAACATGGGAAAAATAATAAACATTTAAAACAGCAATTTTTAAATCACATGACTTCCTACACCGGAAGTCAAATTTGACCCATGACTAATTACTACTTAGTATACTTCCCACGAGATAAAACCAAGCCTAGTTATTATTGTGGCTCGATTTTTTTTCAAAATACTAAAATGAACAGTTATTGAAATATTGCTCTGAACTATAATAAAAATTCATTCCAGCATATGGTATAACCTATCTTTTGAGATACCACAATTTGATAAAATTAACACTGAAGACGAAATAAAAAAAAACTATTCGGTAATAATTTTAAAATACCCTGTACAACTGGGTACTTCCTATCGAAATATATGAAAATTCATTCTCTAGTTTATAAGATGATTTATTTCGCTTTTTTCTGTACAAAATAACTCGAATAATTTGAAAGTTACTTCGCAGAAAAGAAGAGGTCACGCATATATTGCTTTGTTTCTTACTTGTGGCTTTATGCGTCTCCTGGACTCTGCCATGATAGTCCCCAACACATCAACTTATTTGGGAATAAATTTAACCTTGTAATCCATTCTCACACACTCGTCTAGACAGCAGCAGCATCGGTTTGAAAAGTTTGCGTATAGTAAACTTGCGGCTTACACCTGGTCGCAACTTACATTTACTTTTCTACCCCATCAGGCAGCAAAATAATTTTGCGTGCGCCATCAAAATGTAATAGTAGCTTCTGATGTACCGCAGAACACATGATAGTTTCGCGCGTTTTTCTCTATATTCCGTTCGCCTTATTGGCTGCAGTAATTGTAATGAGTCACGCGAACGTGGCCTTAATGAAAGCATATTACCTGGGGCAAGCGGGTTATTAACGACAAGTTTTTTTTTCTCTCGTGTGGTTGCTTGCGGGCATACAAAATGCCCTTTTTCAATTGTTCTCTTAGATTTAATTAAAAATGGAACTAACCTACATTCTATTTACAATTTTTTAGGGAATCACTTCGTATAACAAAATCGTATATGAGAACAACTTTAGAAATTGTTTTGATGTCTGTGTTAAAAAGAGAGAGAGAGTAAAAAAATTTCACTTGAAATTTATAAACTCGAAAATCAATATGAAACACATATGTATATAAAAATGGTTGATTAAACAAACCATACATAATATGTTAAGATAAAAAATAATCAATTACTAAAGAAAATGTTAATGGTAACAAATTAATTAAAAGAGATTCTTGAAAATATATACATAACAATAAATGAAAAAAATTATAACATCTTATAAATATGTATTCAAATACATTTAAATAATTTAAAATGAATATTTAAATATTAGAATATCTTATGCAGAAAAATGTTTATTGGTAAACATTTTTTTTTTACTTTCAATAATTTTTAGACAGTCTCATTTTTGTTAAAATATCTAGAAGTAAATAATTCTGCATATATATGTAAAAGTTTAGAATTTTAATAACTAAATAGTCATAAAAAAACTACGAAATAAATTACTACAGGCCACTAGAAATACGTTGATATAGATGTGTATTATCATTTTTTATCGACAGAGTAGTATAGACAATGTTCAGACTTTTATTAGAAATGTATTTTTACTATGCTTTACTTAATGATTTTAATAACTTTTAAAAGCTTTCTCGTACGTTCGATGTAAAAATATCTCTAGCACACACACACACACATATATATAGTAGATAATTATCTTTACGAACCTCTAATTTACGAACTATCATTTTTTTCAATATTTTTTAAATCAGTGTGGTTGATAAACTTTGATCGATGTTGTCATTGAAGAATCGTAAAACCCTTTCGAATAGTAAACTTTTAATTGCACTGCTGATGTTGAAATTAATTTTTTTTAACAATTCGTGGAGATTTTTTCCTGTTTAGCCTAATTCTTGTCTTACAGCTTATACATGAGAGTAATGTCAACAGCTGCAAACATGGTAAGGTAATTTTGCAAGGAGTATCAGAATGGATTCCAAGTCATAATAATTGATATTTCTAACGTAATGCGTAAAAT